>CAMRHE010000328.1:1800000-2203441 GCA_947044405.1 Leptodactylus fallax
GTTATTCCTGCAGTCACAAATACCTGAACCCCTGACGGAAACAGAAAAATGCAGATCTGACCAAAGTCTAAAATAGAACCTTCATTTACAATAAAATAAGAATAGTTTCAGTATAATATTATATGCCATATTGGGGGGGTGTGGCTAGCCGGCGAAGTGAATGGCCGCATCTCTATGAGCTCCTGCTGGCATCTTCGTAATCCAGCTGATCATCCCAACATCCCAGTCTCAAACATCTTACCCCTGCCTCCGGGCTTTCCCCTGCACCTTAGGGTACGCTCCGGTGGCAGTTTGGAGGGCACTTTTGCGGGGGAGAGCAGCACAGGGGATTTGAGGCCTACCTTACCGCCCGCCATCTTGGTGAGGAAAGCGTCGGGACTAACATACCGGCCGGCCCGGACGCCGCGGTCCTCCTCGTTCTTCCCTGCTTCCTCTGCCGCTGCCGACGCTGCTTCTCTGCAGGATCGGAGGGCAGCGGCGGTGATACCTCCGTGTGGTGCGGGTCGCCATGCGGAGCGGCTACTCGCTTGGAGCGGCAGACACCGCGCTGAGGCCTGCAGCTAGACACATCAGATCCAGACACTCAGCGGAGGCGGCCTACATCCCTGGGTGACACCGCTTGTCCCAGATCTGTGACTCGGCTCCCAGGTAGGAGATCTACAGCAGACAGCAAGGGGAGGGCGAGTACTGAGGCCTTCAATAGGCATTAAGGAGACCCCCGACTTGGTCCTCTGCCTTCCCTTCCACCTAGCCATAACTAGGCCCTGAACGGACCCTCACTGGCACTGCTACCCTGCAAGATCCTTGCCCCATACAGGCCTACACCACCACTTCAGCTCTGTGATCATCAATTGTCCTCCACATCTCAATCTCTGGCGGCAATATCACCGAGCTGTAGCTCGCATCCTTCCCACAGAATTCTCATTGGTTCCTACCTTCTGGGTGATGGCGACCTAGTTTTGGGGATTTAGTGCACCTTCTAGCAACTATTAGCGACAAATAGCCTGCTCTGGTATATCTTACCTTTAAACGTTGAATCTATTGGAGACAAATACTTGCCAATATGGTGAAGGGTAGGAAACCCAACAAAAAACCAGACAATAACCTGACTAATTATTTTGAATGGGACCGTGGCGTAGGCGGAGAACCGGGCCTTCCACCCACCGACCAAATAGAGCTCCTACCCACAACGCCCATGACTGCTGCAGGAAGTACTGCGACAATCATAGGGGGGGCAGACTCTAACCACGCCGAAGAATTGATGGATCTCCATATTCCTCCCACCCCTGATGACATCCGATATGCAATACAGCAAAACCACTGTACATCAGCTCAATCCGCCAAGGAGCGGAGCTCTCTTCTGCGACAGTCACTGTCTCCGAATACAAGCCCACTTAAACAGAAGCCTCGAATGGAATTCCCTGGAGACCTAGATTATTCCAAAGACCAACCTTCTTCTGAGGCCCCTACATCCGCCCCACCGATTGGCCTAGACGGCTTCCCAACCACTAGCGGACCCGCCTCTGAGCATACTCTGAGAGACATGCTCTTGGCCCTCCGCAGCTCTCTTCAAGCGGACTTTACACAGCTGCTTCAGCATCTTCAGTCCTCGGTCAGTGCATTGGATAAGCGAGTAACGCATATTGAAACTAAGATGGGCGACCTAGCTATGTCACACAACAAAATTATTGATGCACACAATGACCTTGAAGACGACGTTGAAAACCTCAAGGCGAAGATGGCTGATATGGAAGACCGGTCCCGTAGAAACAACATCAAATTCAGAGGCATTTCAGAACAGGTTCAAACAGCTGATCTGTTTCCATATCTACAGGAATATATCAAATTTTTACTGCCCAACTCCTCAACCACGGATATCATTATCGACAGAGCGCATAGGCTTCCTCGCCCCAGACATCTAGGAGATGAGATCCCAAGAGACGTATTGGCTAGATTTCACTTCTTTCATGTAAAAGAAAAATTATTAGAAGCAGCTCACAAGCAGAAATCTTGGCCTCCCAAATTCAGAGATGTACAGCTCTACACGGACCTCTCCGCTACAACCCTACGCCTCCGCAGGGAATTGCTTCCGGTCACGACAACGCTCCGAAAAAATAAAATCCAATACAGATGGGGATTTCCTGTGAAGTTGATCATCCTGAAAGAAGGGACCACCTTCACCATCCATAACCTGAACCAGGGTAAGGCGTTGCTATCGACCTGGAAGATACCAGTAACATCTCCTCAAGATACAGCAAGTGCCTCCCACCCTTCAACTGCAGGACGACGATCTCCTACAAACCATAAATGATTTCCCAGAATGGCTACACCTCTATACTTAGGTGCATGACCCCCCTTTGCTCTAGTGGCTTAACCGGCAAGCCTCTAATAGATATCCCCAAACATACAGTCAACCTGTATTCGTTCCTGAACCGTTTGTTCATTTTGTTTTCTGATCTTCTCATCTGCGACACTGCCTACCCTTCTCCTGTGGTTCCGACGCACTCCGGACGTTCTCACTTTACAGTGACAATATGGTGCTTAAGTTGGCCTCTCTCAATGTCCGCGGCCTCAATAGCCCGCAGAAGCGTACGTACATCTGGAAGGAGGCTCTCTCACTTTCTGCAGACGTGCTTTGTGCACAAGAAACTCACCTTCTACAAAAGGATGCCTTCAGGTTAAAACATCCCTCCTTCCCTGTAATCTGTCATGCACACCACCGATCAAAAAAACGTGGAGTCTTTGTCGCCTTCAGAGACTCCGTGGCATTCTCCTTGACAGCCCAAAGAGCAGACCCCCAAGGCAGATTCCTCATCATTGCTTGCCTCCTCAACAATGCCCCCTTTACAATAGTCAATGTCTACGCTCCACACCGGAAGACCCTGGCATTTCTGCATAAAGTCCGACGACAAATTCAGGACATCCAACGAAAGGGACTATACTTATTTCTCAGCAGTCCATGGCTCCTATTCCCGCATCGACATGTTCTTGGTAGACCTTCCAACCCTGATGAGTTCCAGGAAATCTACAATTGAATCAATCACTTGGTCTGACCACGCAGCCATCACTCTCACTATAGAAGAAAAGACACCACCTTCCGCTACTAGACTCTGGAGAAATAACACCTACCTCATGAGTCATCCTAATTATCGCCCGATAATAGAAAAAGACCTCCAGGATTATTTCCAGACAAATTCCACCTCTACCGATGACCCCTATACTCTCTGGAATGCTCATAAAGCATACATCCGTGGCACACTTATAAAAATAGCACATGGGAATAAAAAAGAACGCCAGAAAGCAATTAAGGAGGCAATGTCTACACTTCGTACTGTGGAAGCTGCAAACAAAAGTAACCCTAATCCGATTACTTTGGAACAACTTAGCCAGGCTAGACAGCATCTTACGACTGCTTTTGCTACAAGATTACGAAAAAGCTCTGAAAAAAATCTAAAGCTCGATTTTACTCCCAAAGCAACAAAGTCGGCAGATTGTTGCCTAGACAACTACGAGCAAGAGCAGCTAAATCAAGGATCCCATACATCAAGCATCCTATAATCAAAGTGCAATTAACAGACCCGAGAGACATCGCCAATTCCTTTAAAGATTATTACGCACAGCTCTATAATCTACAGGAGCATACTCCTCTCCTGCAAGATCATTCCACCTTGGTGTCCGGCTTCTTGGGCAACCTAAAGTTACCAGGCCTGACAGACGATCACCTCTTGGCCCTAAACGCCCCTATTACTCTCCCAGAGGTACTGAAAACCATACAGTCCTTACCTAAGAGCAAATCCCCGGGGCCGGATGGATTCTCTAATGAGTATCTAATTTACTTTCAACAAATACTCGCCCCATACCTCATGAACTTCTTCAACCACGCTATGTCAGGTGCTCCGCTTCCACGCGAATCCCTGGCGGCATTAATTATTACCCTTCCTAAACCGGGCAAACCAGTTGATGTACCGCAGAATTTCAGGCCAATCTCGCTGCTAAACTCGGACCTCAAGCTCTATGCGAAGATCTTAGCAGCTCGACTGGCTCCCATTCTCCCAGATTTGGTTGGCGCGGATCAGGTGGGCTTCGTCAAGGGCCGCCAAGCTCCAGATAACACCAGACGTGTTCTTCATCTGATAGATCTGCTGGAACGCAGGAGGACTCCGGCACTGATGGTCGCCTTGGATGCGGAGAAGGCGTTTGACCGGATTAACTGGTCCTTCGCCTTTTCTGTCCTGCAGGGAATGCGATTCTCCGGCCCTATCCTCACTGCTATATCCAATCTGTATTCCTCTCCATCGGCCAGAGTGTTTACCAACGGTACACTGTCGGATAGCTTTAATATAAGGAATGGAACGAGACAGGGATGCCCCCTGTCTCCTTTGATTTTTATACTCACCATTGAGCCATTGGCGCAGACCCTGAGGCAAAGCGACAGAGTTCAGGGAGTGGAAATCTTGGATTCATCGCATCTCATCTCCCTCTACGCGGATGACATCATATTGTCCCTGACTCACCCAGAAACCTCTCTGTCAGCTGCTATCGGAATTCTCAAAGAATATGGAGCCCTCTCCTTTTATAAAATTTACGAATCTAAAACACAAATTCTCCCTTTGGGCGTCCCCAATCCACTTCTGCAACAGCTCAAGGAGGAATTTCCTTATGATTGGAGGTCGACAGATTTGGATTACCTGGGAATAAAGATCACTCCCTCTATTACACAAATGGCCAAAGCCAATTACATGTATCGTCTGATGGATCTCGAGAAAGAGTTTCAATCTTACTCAAAACATACCCTGTCATGGCTAGGCAGGATATCTGCCTTTCAAATGATGCTGCTTCCAAAAATCCTATACTTATTCAGAACTATTCCTGTAGCTCCCCCTCCTATATTCCTCCAGAAAACCAACGCTATGCTCAACAAGCTTATCTGGAATTCCAAGAAACCAAGACTCCCATCTTCTATTATGCACAGGAAACGGGGAGTGGGAGGTTTGGGAGTACCAAACATCTATGATTATTATATGGCCTCTCACATTTCTACTCTAAAGGACTGGTGGCACAACAACGCCCACAAATCCTGGATACGTATCGAATCTTATATGATACCACAACACAGCCTCAAATCTTGGCTTCTCTACTCCCTATGGATGGAGGTGGTACCTTCGCTCACATCACCAATTCTAAAACACCTTACAGACAGCAAGCGACATATCCACCACTCTACAGGAAAGAAGCAGTCACTAAATGTTAAAAGGGCCCCGATTGAATTCTTGGAGTTAGCAATTCCGGATCTCAACTTATCCATCTGGAAAACGTCGGGCATCACCTCCATCTCACAGATGTGGAGTGAGGAATCATTGATCCCATTCCAGTCTCTGCAATCCACTTTCTCCCTACCCTCCACTTGCTTCTTTACATACCTGAGAATCAAGCACTTCCTATCCTCCAACCACAACAAACAAATTCTGTATAATAAATCTCTGTTGGACCTCCTCAAAATTCCCAATCCAGCCACCAAGACTCTCAGCTCCATCTACAACACTATAGGCTCTAAAGACCGTCTGGTCAAATCTACTCCAATACTCAGCTGGGAAACGCAACTCCATCAACAATACTCGGTCATACAATGGCAGAAAGCGTTAGCCTTCGCGAAGAAGACCTTCCGATGTGCGACTCACTATGAAACCACTGTCAAAATTCTCCTCCATTGGTATTATACCCCAGAGCGACTTCACCGAATATTTCCACAGACTTCGAACTCCTGTTGGAGGGGATGTGGTGAAAAAGGAGCTCTACTCCATTTATTGTGAACATGCCCCCAAGTGGTGCCATATTGGCGAGACGTCTTCCGGTGGATCTCTTCTCTAGTGGGATACTCCATACCCCCCTCACCAGCTTTGGCACTCCTATTCCTGCAGATCGACTCTTTCCCAGCGACACATAGAGTGTTGATTGGACATGCCTTACTGTCAGCGTCATTGGCGCTTCTACGCAACTGGAAGTCTGCTAACATCCCATCCAGAGGAGACCTGGTGAACATGGTGGAACTGACCTACCAGCATGAAAGAATTCTTTCCCATGGCGTTTTTGGGGACAGCCAGTTCCAAAAGAACTGGCTTCCGTGGACATTGAGGGCCGTAAATCCGGTTGTGCCGCCCTTGGAAGATCATAACTAATATTACTGACACCTCTTGTTTTATATCCGTATAAACCTCCTTATGCTATCCTAATAACCCAACGACTCTTAGATATCTAACATATCTCCGTGCATATAAGTAACCTGTTTATTCTATGTTTATTTTGACTTATAGCTACTTCAGTAGAGTATCCAATAATGCTTTCTTGAATGTTGTAACATTACCTTATAAAATCTTAATAAAACTGATTGAATATTATATGCCATATTATTACTCAAGTAAGATGATAATTCAATATATAATACAGTGCCTTGCGAAAGTTTTCGGCCCCCTTGAACTTTTCAACCTTTTGCCCCATTTCAGGCTTCAAACATAAGGATATAAAATTTTAATTTTTTGGTGAAGAATCAACAACAAGTGGGACACAATTGTGAAGTGGAACGAAATTTATTGGTTATTTTAAACTTTTGTAAAAAATAAAAAACTGAAAAGTGGGGCATGCAATATTATTCGGCCCCTTTACTTTCAGTGCAGCAAACTCACTCCAGAAGTTCAGTGAGGATCTCTGAATGATCCAATGTTGTCCTAAAGGACTGATGATGATAAATATAATCCACCTGTGTGTAATCAAGTCTCCGTATAAATGCACCTGCTCTGTGATAGTCTCAGGGTTCTGTTTAAAGCGCAGAGAGCATCATGAAGACCAAGGAACACACCAGGCAGGTCCGTGATACTGTTGTGGAGAAGTTTAAAGCCGGATTTGGATACAAAAAGATTTCCCAAACTTTAAACATCCCAAAGAGCACTGTGCAAGCGATTATATTGAAATGGAAGGAGTATCAGATCGCCAAAAAATTAAAATTTTATATCCTTATGTTTGAAGCCTGAAATGTGGCAAAAGGTTGAAAAGTTCAAGGGGGGCCGAATACTTTTGCAAGGCACTGTACTTACCCATAGTAGTAGATTCTAGATACATAAAGTTAGAGAGGAAAGAAAAGGAAAAAAAGTTTATTACTTTCAATATTGGAAACATAAAGGTGATAAAATACAGCAGACTATATAAATGCCTTATTATTACTAAAACAATAAGGTAAATCAGATGGACATAGAATGTATTATACTTACTAGGGGTAGTAGTAGTAGTAGTAGTAGTAGTGGTGGTGGTGGTAGTAGTAGTAGTAGTGGTAGTAGTAGGATATCCTAGATATATGAAGATAGAGAAGAAATAGAAGGAAAACTGCTTTACTTTGAGCAGATTATATAAACGCCAAATTGTTACTCAAGTAATATGATAATTCAGCCAGACATTATATATTATTATTATTTATTATGCTTACTTATATAGCGCCATGATATTCCGAAGCGCTTTACAGACATTGTCAGCCACTATCTCATATAGAGCTCACAATCTACATTCCCAATCCGTTTGTCTTTGGAATATACAATACCTACATTTGGTATTAGATGGTAAACAGGGGCCTATCTTCCATGAGGCAACCTAAGGTGATGGTTTCAGGCAGCGCCTCAGGGAATAAACCAAGGGGGGGGGGGGGATTATTTTTTTTAATCAACCGCTACTTATTGTATTATTGCAATAGGTAGCAATGCTCTAACTAAGCTTCAGCAGGGAAAACCTGTCCCATACAACAATTCACCAGGGGAGATTTATTATACCTTGTAGGCCAGTTTTTAAGTGCATAAATCATGAAAAAGTTACAAATTGTGTGTAATTCAGATTTTTGTGCCAAAATTTTAATGTTTTCCTCTTTTATTCAACTTTAGCCAGTTTTCTGCATGGGGGTTGAGCCGCATGTGGGGCTACGGCCTGACAGATTTATGACCACTTAAGCCAATTAATAAGCTGGCATAGAATTCAGTGCAGGTACATGGTCCTACAGAGAGTGCACCTTGTTGTAAATCGGTTGCACCCTCTTCGAGCACAGGCATCAGGCATTAAAATTTTCCCCCAAGGTAAATTAAAAGTTGCCAAAGAGGGGAAGGTCAATTCAGATAGCCATATCTCCTGTTTTATACCACCAATAAAAGTGCTTCTGGTGATGTATGAAAGCTGTGAGTCTCAGCTTTCATACACTTACCATGGTTTTATATGAAGCATGAAGTGCTACATGTAAAGCTCAAAAATCTGACTATGCTTTTAACTAGTGATATCTCCAGATTTGTTATAGCTAGAACTGCTCAGTTTTATAGGCAGTAATAAACTGGAGATATGGATATCTAAAGCGACCCCCATTCCCCTTTGGCCATTGCTAATACACATTGGAGTAAATCTATATGGACTGTCTTCATACATTCTGTGCCAGAAAAGAACAGGGGTCCAGACAACTATTTAATGGCCGCTAAGGATTGAAAGTTCACTTTCTGTGTGCCGCTTTCTCCACTCATTTCTATGGGTGTTCCTAATACAGTCAAGCAGGCGGACTCAGCATATTTTGGGGATTCCAAAGTATTGAATGGAAGGATTTGAGTATGTGTAGCAAATTTTCTATTAGTATCTGAGAAAGTGTTAGGGCCCCGTTCTTGAGATACATGCAGGTTTATTATATATCTATAAGTTAAAATGTAAAACTATTTGAACAATAGAATCTTATTCCTCGGACTGTACCTGTGCAGACGACTCCAACATCTTCACTGTGTCTACAGTTATTTATTAAAAACCCTCTGTGTTGACAGTCCCACAAGTAAAGTTCATTGCCATTACATATCACATCATCCAATATAATGTTTCCTTGTCCTGGGCCAAAAGCAGCACTAACATTATATGCAAGGGCATTGCCACAACCTATCTGGCGGCATGCAACTTCTGCATTCGTAAGATTCCAAGTGTCATCACACACAGTTCCCCATTGTCCATTATAGAGTATTTCTACACGACCATCACATGGACTTTTACCATTTACCAGTCTCAAAGCTATTTGTGGAACTACAAGGAAAAAAAAAAAAGAAAATTGATAAATACCAGATGCAATGTACAAAGTGGCAGATTTATTATTGTTATTGCAACTCCACCTTGACATTGATTGTGTCAAAATGTGACACATCGAGTTTTTGATAATGTGAATGAAATAAATTCAGTGAGTTTCTAATTTTTTAGTGGGAGTACACAGTTTATGGAAAGAAATAAGAACATTGTAGCAGCCTAGTTGGAGAAAGGTGAGGAGGTTGGGAGCAGTATTACAGTATCTGTTGTCACAGTGGCAAGGATCTCTAATAGACTCCAGTGCTCTCAGGGCTGATATGGTTCAAAGAGGAACTGCAGGGAGAGTGATGGTGACTGCAGCGTCACCCGGGGAACATTACAGTGATAAACCTCCCTAAACATGATGGTGGTTGGAGTGCCCTTGATAGTGAGTGCAGGATTAATACTCAAGAGATGTTGATGTGGAAGCAGCAACTCAAGTTTTTTATTTGCAGGAGAACAGATAAGGCTCAAGCCCCACGTTGCGGAAAAGCAGCTTTTTTAGTTGCAGAATGGCTACAAAAGGAATGGGAAAGATAAAGGAAGTTCTTATACTTCTACCTGCTGCTCAATCCACTCCTGTCTTTGGCTCAAAAAAACCGTAACAAAATCTGCAACGAAAAAAGCTGCTTTTCCGCAACATGGGGCTTTAGCCTAAAACAGCAAACAGCCCTCACACAATTCCATTGACAAAAAAAAAATTAGGTTGTAGATCTTGGAAAGTGGTAATGCAGAAAAAAATGTTATTAGAAAATGTTTTTTACTTTGCAAAAGCAGTAAAACTTAAAAAAAAAAAACATATACAAATTTGACATCAGTGTAATTGTATAGACCCAGTGAATAAATGTATCAGGTTATTTAAACCACACAGTGAATGGCACTAAAGAGTTAAAAACAAAAAGCTAACCATTATAAAATATATTATACTGCATAAATGCGTCTAAAATATAATCTGAAAAGTTTATTATTTTGAATATTGTAAAATATACTGAGCATAATAAAATACATTATGATCAAAATTGTTAATTTTATGTGACAGTGAAAATGTCTCAAATTTTATCAGTAAGTAAGTAATTAACACAGATTGGTAAATTTTGAGCAAAGACAGTTTACTCCTCTTTACCCCACTTCACACTGTTAAAGGGGTTGTCCAGGGAATTCCGACTAATTTATCTGATCTGGCAAAATCTTGATGATGGACTCGGGGTTTCTGGCCTTGTTCCAAACCTGGGTCACATGTTCTGCCCCCTCCCATTCTCTCCATCCCCTTCCTATGATCTCACAGGTAATTACCAGTGCTATAAGGTTGGCTGGGAGGATGAAGGAGACTGAGTGACCCGAGGGTCAGAACGCTGGTTACGATTATGTGACTCATGGGTTGGAATAAGTCCAAAAAATCAATTGAGGAAGGTATAAAAAGTCTCAAAGACACATCTAATCATTCTGGCACAGGCTCGGTATTCCATTTATTTTCAGTACAAATTCTGCCATAATTCTAGAAAACTTAGCTTAGTAAAGTTCCCTTAGTACATTGTATAAATGCTTTATGATAACTTGTGCTAGATGAAACATACTTTAAAGATGTGAGAAAATAAAACAGCATTTTTTCTGTTTGGAATGTTTTAGAAAAATGGTTTGTAAATTTTTATTGGAGTCCAATATAGGAATCTGAACATACAAATACTAGATCATTCGGTGTACTATAGTAGATATGTCAGTTTTACAACACCACTATAAGGGTCTCATAGGCTTCCACAGATGGCAAACACAGAGATCACTGTCAAGTCCCTGCCTGCCATAAGAAGCCATTGGCACCCTGCAGTTATATCACCGGGGATCTGATGGGGAAGACAATACAACTGTCAAAACTCTAAGATGCTGCGGCCTTGATATGACAGGCTCTATTCACATCAGCATATAGTATAATGGTGTCATGACAGATATGCCAGAAATATTTTTGAATGGTTGACTAGGAATCCTGAAGGATCCTACTGACTTACAGTACAATGAGATCTGTCAGGGTTATAGTATTTTTTTTACATTGTAGTCTGTGTTATTCCTGCTGTCAAAAATACCTGAACCCCCAACAGAAATAGAAAATTGTAGATCTGACCAAAGTCTAAAATAAAATCTTCATTTACAATAAAATAAGAATAATTTCAGTATAATATAATGGCATTTTCTGTACAATTTTTACAAGTGAACATTGATGTTGGATACAGGAAAATAGAGAGGAAAGAATAGTAAAAACATTTTTAGTTTGAATAATGAAAACTTAAAGTTGATAAAATACAGAAGACTATATAAATGCCTTATTATTACTAAGACAAAGAGTAAATCAGATGGACATAGAATGTTTTACACTATCACTGGTAGTAGAAGGTTCCAGACACATGAAGACAGAGATGAAAGAGAAGGAAAATTGTTTTACTTTGAGCAGATTACAGTATATTAATGCCATATTATTATTCCAGTAAAATGATAATTCATCCAGACATTATATATAGAATACTTACCTGTAGTAGTAAATGCCAGATACATAAAGATAAAGAGGAAAGAGAAGGACATTTTTTTTACTTTTAATATTGAAAACTTAAAGTTCTTAAAATACAGCAGACTATATAAATGCCTTATTATTACTAAGACAAAGGGGTAAATCAGACGGACATAGAATGTATTATATTTACTAGTGGTAGTAGTAGGTCCGAGATATATGAAGATGGAGAGGAAAGAGAAGGAAAACTGTTTTACTTTGAGCAGATTATGTAAAAGCATTTTATTCCTAAAGTAAGATGATAATTCAGCCAGACATTATGTATATAATATTTACGTGTGGTAGTAAATGCTAGACAAGGGTATATCTTCCAAGAGGCAATCTAACGCAATGGCCTCAGGCGCCACCTCAAGGAATAAACCGAGGGGACCGGATTCTTTTTTTTAATCAGCTGCTACTTATTGTATTATTGAAATAGGTAGCGGGAGATAATTTACTTACCTATTCCCCCACTCCTGTCCAGGCCAGCCTCAACTGCTACCTCTATGCGGCGCTGCACTAATTCCAGTGTGTCCTGGCAGTCTTCAGAGTCAGCCATAGTGCACCCTGGAGGTGGCAAGGAGGCCAGCCTGGACAAGCACGTGGACAAGCACTTTGGATGTACAAATGTACAGACACACCCAGGTATCTAGTAAGAATGGTTTCATTTATTGCATAGTTCATACAGGTGTAGCCCTATTTGGGGGGGGTTATGAGTATTATCCCTCCCGCAACAGACTCTGGCGCTGACCTGTGTGTATAATGGGACCTGAAGCCTTCGCTGAAGGGAAGAGTGGGAACATATATGAAATATATCAGTGCCTCCACCCAGGATAGAGCCTCTGTATTACAGGGAGGATCTCTTCCTGGGACTTACCCATGAAATACAGTTAGTAGCCTTAACAAGGATCACTGTACTAATCTCACAGTCTGAAGAATACATACAGATACCACATAAGGTTATAACAGTAGCTTTATAAGAATCAACAGGGTAATAATACATACATAAAATATACTCAGAACACAGCAATACTACAACAACCAGCAAGTTCTCAATCGTCTTAGGTTATATACCCGGGTATATATATAGATATATAGCAAGAGTCCAGTGCACAATACCTCCAGGCAACAGAAGAGATGCAGGGGCCCCTGTGGATGACTGTGGATCCTCGGATTCTTCCAGGAGATGACAGACAGCCGATCAGGAGATGATGATGATGGTGAGATTCTTCACAGGCAGCAAACAGGGCGACGGTGACGGCAGTAGATGCAGGCCTGACTACCCTAACACTGAGTCCTTAACCTGCCAGCTAAACTACTAGTGCCACCGGGCCTCTAACTAGCTAGTTGGCCTTCGGAAGCCTAACCTATCACTGTCCTGAACTATATATATATATGGATCCCTAACTACAGTTACTAGCTAGGTCCTGTGAGTATATAGGGGGTAACGCATACCTAACTATATACTGTGAAGTAAAGAGGAACAATTGGCTCTTAGACTCCCCCAGACATAACATGTCTGTCTCAGCAGCTCTGCTCACCTCTCTCCCCCCAGCAGCTCTGCCTCACATGTGTCTGACTCACTGTATTTACAAAACAAAACTTGCACTGAATGCCTGGGGTCTCTGAAGCCAAACTGCAGGGGCAAAGAAGCCAGATACATTTTATACTAGTAGAAATGGCAATTCCCTACACAGGTTTTAAAGGCAAGCTGGTTACACAACAGTCATGTGACTAATGTACATATTTGGTCCTTCCGGTTCCGCTGCTAAGCAGATTTACACAGTTTCTCATAACAACTCCTCTCCTTGGTTATGTGGATGTTCTTCCCTTATCTTTCCTGAGAACAGCAAAACTCTTGGATGCTGTCCCAGACTTAGTGTCTGCTTTCTATCGCTAAACTATGCAGGCTATCTGCAGACTATTTCACTCTCTGTATATAGTGTATAGGATATAGTAGATATAGTACAAATTATATTTTAACCCTCACAGTGAGTAAACTATCGGTTTATAGATTAAAAAAGGGGGTCATATACTGTATGGGGACAATAAAAAAGGGGTCATATACTGTGTGGGGGCCATAAAGGGGTTGTATACTGGGGGGGGGGGCAAAAAAGGAGGTCATATGCTGTGGGGGATGGGGCAGAAAAAGGGGGTCATATACTGTGTGGGAGGCCAAAAAAAAGTGGTTGTATACCATGTGGATGCCAAAAAAAAAGGAGATTGTATACCATGTGGGGGCCAAAAAAAGGGGGTGTTATACTGTGGGGATCAGATTACAAGTTCAATTACTCTAGGGAATCTAAAAAAATCTACTGTGAAAAATAATTAAATAAAATGTCTGCCAGACCAAAAAAAAAAGGAAATTCTATTGTTTTCTTCTTGATTTATTATGATTCAAATGGGGGGGGGGGGGGGTGTTAATAACATTTTATTTAATTATTTTTCACAGTATTTTTTAGTTTCCCTAGGGGAATTGAACTTGTGATCTTCTGATCACTTGTATAATATATTGCACTACCTTTGTAGCACAATGTATTATACTCCATGGTGCAATCTGGTCTGGGGGCCTTCAATGGGTCATAGCTGCCATGTAAAAGGATTGGCACCCTGCGATCACATTCATAGGTGCCAATGCTTAAAGGGGTTTTCCGGGCAAAAAAAATAATTTTTTAAAGGTCTGTCAGTTCTATTAATGGGTTAATAAGTACATCCATATACCTTTAGCAGTGTTTTGAGTGATTTCTGGGTTTCTCTGGGAGCTCCTGGCATCCTCTGCATTTGTTTACATGGTGTAGCTTCCTGCTGTGTAGCTTCCAGTGTAGCTTCCACACTACCTCCCTCACTTCCCCCTTCCTCTCACTCCCTTACACCCCCTCCCTGTCTCCCTAGCTATCCCGCCCACTGCTAACCCTTCCCAACTAACTCAGCCCACCCCTCCACTCCATCTTACTTACGTGTCTTCCTCTTTAGACTTCTCTTCTGGAATGGCTCCTCCTTTTCTTTCACTCTCCTGGCTGTCCACAGGCCGGAGACGCCTGAGCAGTAGAGATGACACTTCTGATAGCGCATGCACAGTCCGGAAGTGACTCTGACGCCTGCGCAGTAGAGATGGAGTGCCATCTCTACTGTGCATGTGTCGGAGGCACCTCTGGCTGCGCAAGCGCCATCAGAGTTAAAAAAGAGGAGGAGCTGTTTCCAGAGAGGAAGATACGTAAGTATGATGGGGTGGGGAGTATTGGTGACGTTCCTTTTCGGAAACGGAACGTCACCGGATTATCAGAAAGTGTGCCTGGAGCAGTCACATGACCGCCCTTGTGATCGGGTAATTATACCTTTTTTTTTTTTAAACAAAGTAAATTAGAAGCTAGAAATGGGGAGGGGGTTTAGTCTAGGAGCTCATTTTTATTTTATCCCGGACAGCCCCTTTAATGGAGGGAGCTCCTCCCTCAAAAACCATGTAAATGCCGCAGTTGATGTGTTGACCGTGGCAAGTTAAGGTTTAAAACACCTACCATCAGGGCATTAGAAGCAGGTGCCCCCGCTTCCCCCAGAGCAGTAAGCAACCCCCCTCCCCCCCAGTATTCCTATGCAATTGATGTAGAATGTCGTAGAATATATATCTATATAGATATATATATATACATATATACCCAAACATGAATATTTTGACAACTACATATCTCTCTCTCTTTCTTTCTCTCTCTCTCTCTCTCTCTCTCTCTCTCTCTCTATCTCTCTCTCTCTATCTATCTATCTATCTCTATATATATATATATATATACAGTCATATGAAAAAGTTTGGGCACCCCTATTAATCTTAATCATTTTTAGTTCTAAATATTTGGGTGTTTGCAACAGCCATTTCAATTTGATATATCTAATAACTGATGGACACAGTAATATTTCAGGATTGAAATGAGGTTTATTGTACTAACAGAAAATGTGCAACATGCATTAAACCAAAATTTGACCGGTGCAAAAGTATGGGCACCTCAACAGAAAAGTGACATTAATATTTAGTAGATCCTCCTTTTGCAAAAATAACAGCCTCTAGTCGCTTCCTGTAGCTTTTAATCAGTTCCTGGATCCTGGATGAAGGTATTTTTGACCGTTCCTCTTTACAAAACAATTCCAGTTCAGTTAAGTTTGATGGTCGCCGAGCATGGACAGCCCGCTTCAAATTATCCCACAGATGTTCAATGATATTCAGGTCTGGGGACTGGGATGGCCATTCCAGAATATTGTAATTGTTCCTCTGCATGAATGCCTGAGTAGTTTTGGAGCTGTGTTTTGGATCATTGTCTTGCTGAAATATCCATCCCCGGCGTAACTTCAAATTCGTCACTGATTCTTGTACATTATTCTCAAGAATCTGCTGATACTGAGTTGAATCCATGCAACCCTCAACTTTAACAAGATTCCCGGTGCCGGCATTGGCCACACAGCCCCAAAGCATGATGGAACCTCCACCAAATTTTACAGTGGGTAGCAAGTGTTTTTCTTGGAATGCTGTGTTTTTTTGACGCCATGCATAACGCCTTTTTGTATGACCAAACAACTCAATCTTTGTTTCATCAGTCCACAGGACCTTCTTCCAAAATGAAGCTGGCTTGTCCAAATGTGCTTTTGTATACCTCAGGCAACTCTGTTTGTGGCGTGCTTTCAGAAACGTCTTCTTTCGCATCACTCTCCCATACAGCTTCTCCTTGTGCAAAGTGTGCTGTATTGTTGAGCGATGCACAGTGACACCATCTGCAGCAAGATGATGCTGCAGCTCTTTGGAGGTGGTCTGTGGATTGTCCTTGACTGTTCTCACCATTCTTCTTCTCTGCCTTTCTGATATTTTTCTTGGCCTGCCACTTCTGAGCTTAACAAGAACTGACCCTGTGGTCTTCCATTTCCTTACTATGTTCCTCACAGTAGAAACTGACAGGTTAAATCTCTAAGACAACTTTTTGTATCCTTCCCCTGAACAACTATGTTGAACAATCTTTGTTTTCAGATCATTTGAGAGTTGTTTTGAGGAGCCCATGATGCCACTCTTCAGAGGAGATTCAAATAGGAGAACAACTTGCAACTGGCCACCTTAAATACGTTTTCTCATGATTGGATACACCTGGCTATGAAGTTCAAAGCTCAGTGAGGTTACAAAACCAATTTTGTGCTTCAGTGAGTCAGTAAAAAGTAGTTAGGAGTATTCAAATCAATAAAATGATAAGGGTACCCAAATTTTTGCACCAGTCAAATTTTGGTTTAATGCATATTGCACATTTTCTGTTAGTACAAAAAACCCCATTTCAACCCCGAAATATTACTGGGCCCCCCAGTTTTTAAAAAAATAAAATTGAAAGGGTTGTTTCAAAACCCAAAAATTTAAAAAAAAAAAAAATTTTAAATTTTTAGGGGTCCCCAAAATTTTTTTCATATGACTGTATATATATATATATATATATTTCCATTACCATATGTCCTACTGCTGTGTGCGGCTGCAGTTTTTTGTATATATATATATATATATATATATATATATATATATATATATATACACAGTACAGACCAAAAGTTTGGACACACCTTCTCATTCCAAGAGTTTTCTGTATTTTCATGACTATAAAAATTGTAGATTCACACTGAAGGCATCAAAACTATGAATTAACACATGTGGCATTATATACTTAACAAAAAAGTGTGAAACAACTGAAAATATGTCTTATATTCTAGGTTCTTCAAAGTAGCCACCTTTTGCTTTGATTACTGCTTTGTACACACTTGTATTCTCTTGATGAGCTTCAAGAGGTAGTCACCTGAAATGGTCTTCCAACAGTCTTGAAGGAGTCCCCAGCCTCCCATCACAGTGCTCCGCATAATGCTCCTCACGGTGGCTCCCACACAGTATAATATGCTCCACAATGGCCCCTGCACAGTATAATGCATCACAGTGGCCCCCACACAGTATAATATGGATTGCGCATGTGCAGTCTACAACATATGGAGCTATATGCTGGCAGGATTCTCTGCCGCCCACTCTACAAAGGTGACATGTGCCGGCTGCAACCTCCTCTTTGACCAGCCCCATTACACTTTCCATTTCTTCTTGGAGGCTCCGGACTCGGGACATTCGGCGATGGCCAACCGGCACATGTCACAAAGAGGAAGGGCCAGCTGGCTGGCGATGATGTCCCGGATCTTAAACTGCCAGGAGGAACGCTCCTGTCCAGGCCAGTCTCCACTGCCACCTCTATGCTGCACTGCACTAGTTCCAGCATCCTGGTAGTCTTCAGCGTCAGCTATAGCGTGCCCTAGAAGTGGCAGCCTGGACAAGCAGTAGATGGGTGAGTAAATTTTCAGCCTCTACCTATTGCAATAATACAATAAGTAGCGGCCGATTAAAAAAGGGGGGTCATATATTATATGGGGACTAACTACGAAAAACTAAAAAAAAAATGTGAAAAATAAATAAAATGGCTGACAGACTGATTTATTATGATTTCATTTGTGTGGGAGGGTTTTAATAGCAACCGCTTTAATAATGGTTTTAATTCCCGACATTAGGAGCAGGTGCCCCCGTTTCACCCATGGAAGTAGATTCCCCCCTCTCCAGCATTCCTATGTAGAATGTCGTAGAAAGTTTATACATCAGTTACAACAGGTTAACATACAGAGTAACAAGATTTTCCTTATTCTGTAGCTACTACCACTGGTGAATATTATAGAACATAGAAAAGTAGAATACTCCTCTAAATAAAGGAATTAAAAGCGACAGATATTTATATGCATTATACTTACCATTGGCAGCAGCGTCTGGTACCGTAGATACATGAAGAAAAAGAAGATATAAAGAGGAAAATTTTGAATGTTAAAAACATAAAATAAATCATATTTCTTAAATGCTGCTGAAAATACAGCAAACAATATAACTGCCTCATTATTACTAAAGTAAAAGCGTAATTCAGCCGGATATTGTATGTATAATACTTACTAATAGTATTAATGTGATATATAAAGTTAGAGGGGAAAGAAAGGGAAATTTGCTTCTCTGAATATTAAAATTGTAAAGGTAACCATGATAAACTACATTGTACTGCATAAGTGCCTCATTATTAGTAAGGCCTGGTTCACATCTACAGCGAGCCGCAGATTCACCGAAAATCGTCCGAGAGAAAAGTCCTGCACAGAGGACTTTTTCAGTATAAAACTGGTGGAAACCCAACAGACACCCAGTGGACCCCACTATAGTCTATGGGGTCCATGGGTAACTTCTGTTTTAACAGACAGCCTCTCCACCGTTTGAGTCCCTCAGCAGACAAGGGGACATCCTCTACGTCTGGACAAGATAAATTTTCACCAGCAACATAGACGGGGATTCTTTACTGTAAGAACAGCAAGACTATAGAACTCACTGCATCAGGAAGTGGTGATAATGAATTCATCGAGCAAGTTCAAAGAAGGCCTGGATGCCTTTCTCGAGCAGAACAATATTATGGGTTATGGTTTCTAGATTTTGTTAAGGACAAGTTGATCCAGGGTTTTATACTGATTGTCAGATTGGAGTCAGGAAGGAATTTTTTCCCCTTACATGGGGCAATTAGCATAAGCCTGTTGGAGTTTTTTGCCTTGCTATGGATCAACACTGTAGGTTGGACTTGATGGACCTGTGTCCTTCATCCTACCTCATGTACTATGTAACTATGTTATCCCACAAAGTGAAAACAGCAGGACCTTTCTCCTGCTGGACATTCAGCCCGGCTGCGGTGTGACTGGTGATAGACAATGCTGCCATCAACTGCAATGGAAGTGTCAGAGATAGCAAAGTGCTGTACTTCAGCTGTCTCCGGCACTCCCATTGAAGGGAAAGGGAGCACCGTCCACCACCACTCAAGCCTATGTTTAGCTAGCTTTTATTTTATTTTTTTTTTACAAATTTTTGGATAATTTTTTTATAGATAAATGCAAAATTTCCCAAAATCATGAAACTAATTTATAGTGTGGGGATTTTTTATGCCACTTTTATGGATTTTGCTTTTCTTCCTTCCTCCAGGGTTAGGCAAGCAGCACATTATATTATGTGAAGAGCCTCTCAATCTTTACTGTTACCTTACACTATATTGGACTATATTTTCATCTGCTGAGGATCAACTGACTTTTATGGAGTACGGGATGGAAGTATGATGCCTAAGTTTAATTAAAGACTGTGCCATATCATATCTATTCGGAGTATGAGGATCTGTGCGGTCATCTCCTTGGATGTTGAGCAGTGGATCATATGAATTACAAAAGAGTTACTGAGCCTGATCTCTGGTTTTTCCACTTGATCCACAGTTTTACTGGGATTTAGAGACTTTGTGCATTTGTTTTCTTAAGGTTTTAATGCCCAAAATAATTGTTTCTCCTCTCTTGTTTATAGAGGAGAATCCCGGGCTGGTGACCTTCCTCTATGATGTCCATATGCATTAAAAGTGCATATGAACAATGGCTGTCTTGGTGAGATCTGACCTTTCAGATGTAGTTTTTAGATACACAACTAACTTAGATTGGCTTTAAATGTATTTTACATCCAGTGAAAAAGAAAACACTAAAAATAAATCACAAGACATAAATCTGTAGAGATAAGGAGATATGTAGAAAGTGTATTGTACTTACATGTACTGTACAGGTGCAGCTCAATAAATTTGAATATCTTTGAAACGTCCATTCATTTCAGTAATTCAATTAATAATCAGCGTCTTCCATGATTGTGTGTCCTACTGAACCAGACTGAGGGTCCATTTAAAGGCTTAGGAAACCTTGGCAGGTGACACTGAATTTACAATACTGAACTGAACTTACAATATTCTAATTTTCTTAGATTTGGGTTTCATTACCTGTAATCCATAATCAACATTTACAGAAATAAAACACTTGAAATAGAAGACTCTGTGTGTAAAGAATCTAGAAAATATAGGAGGTCACTTTTTTAATTTCATTACTGAAAGAAATAAATGTTTCAAAGATATTCTAAATTATTGAGATGCACCTGTAGTAGTCTGTGCAACTGCAAAGACAAAAGATATTCAGAGTCATTCTGCTTGCCTTGCTACATCAGCTGCTTTATCTTTCACACCCCAAACATCTGCCATTGGAACAAGGTCAGAAAGCCACCATAGACATTAGATTGTTGACCATTACCATCAAAATTGGTGGTTTTGGATGGTAGTAATTTAATGTGTGTGTGTAGTTTGTATACCAGTAAAGGTCACTTAGTTTTTTATGTATAGTTTAGATTTACCTATAGCTCAATAGGTGTGTATGAACACTAAAAATATTCTATTAAATATGTTTGTGTTTCAACCATATGTTTGTAGAATTGGTTGTCTAATACAAGCTCAATGGTTCATATGGAAAAGTCCAAGTCATGCATTGAACTTTCATAAACTTTCACACCTGTAAAGAAAGATTTAAATAAAAGATAATAATAGTTATGGAGATAGATACATTTGTAGTCTATAAGAATAGATTCATGGTTTGAAATTAGTCTTTGCTCACCTATAACAGAGGGAAGGTTCCAGGTCATCTGTATAAAGATGAGCGCTATAGTCCAGGCCTCCATGATGACTAATTAATAGATGAGCACGTGAACACTCCTTATATGTAAGAAAATGTTTGCAACGCCCTATCATATTTCTTAGAACAATACAGATACTGACATATCCTTGTCTTGATGGCAATGACCTGTTGGCACTAAAGTTTCCTTTGAATTACAAAGAAGTTGTTTTTATCTTTTGTAAAGGCAACAAAATGGAGAGAAAGCAGAAGAGATCAATTCCATTTATAATGAGGAATAATAATTCTAAATTTGCGGCACTAAGGTTGAGGCCCCACATTGTGAGAACGCAGCTTTTGTCGTTGCAGATTTTGCTGCTTTTTTTTTTAGCCAAATGCAGGTTCAAAAGCTATAAAAGGAATGGGAAATATATAGGAAGTTCTTATAACTTCTACCTTCTTCTCAATGGTATGTGCAAAGTAGTAGAACTATCCATCTTCCAAACAGGAATTTTATTTTTTCCCCTAAATTTTATGTACTTTTTTGACTTTTAGATAGCCTGGACTGTAGGGAGAAGTTAAGGAGAAAGGGTGAATCCCAAAGGATAGGCTGCGAGTAGTAGCTTCATACGCTCAGTGGGGCTGGTGTGTCTCTCAATATGAACCAATGATTTGTCTGATATTGGGGTCCACCAGTGTAGTGTTGGATCTAATACTACAGAAGCAAGTCCTCCAAATTATCTGTCTTGGGGGTCATAGTACTAAATGTCTCCCTTGGGCATTTGTTTGCCTAGGTATATTCATTTTTGAGTGCATATGCTGGGAAATGTATTGGGAATAGGGATGGGTAAAGATCTCAGATGATACAGTATCTTAGGAAGGAATGTTTGGACTGGAGCCAGCAACTCTGCAGTTGCGCTGTGTGGTGCCGCTCCTGTCCTTGCACATGTCGGCAACGCTCTCGTCTCTCAAGGGGTTAACTGTCTTTCACTCCTGAATCTATTTCTATGTACCCACCGCTCCTGCTCCGCTGGCTATTCAGTTTTCTCCGGGTGTTAGCTTCTGATCTGCGCTATTGGTGATTTTTGTTGTTTTGACTTCTGGCTCTCGCTCCCTGACTTCGTTTATCTGCCTGCCGACTCTGTGCCTCCGCTCCCTTCTGTTGTGACCACCACTTACCTTCTAGACCACTCCTTGTTGATTTACGTTTTGGTACTGCCTTGACCTCCTGATACCGACCAGGCCTGCTGACTACTCTTCCGTTACTGCGCTACCTCCTGTTGCCGACTGGACTGTACGACCACGCGATTATTGACCTTCTGCCACCACCTGGAGCCTGCTTGCTACTGCATCCTCTTCTGCTTCTGATCCCCCTGCAACCTCTGCACGTGCTCAGGTGAGTGGTTTCAGATTTCTAGGACTGCTGTGACTTGTGGTGCGCTGTGCGTCCTGCTCTCTCTGGGCTGCTGCTACTCCGGCCGAAGGAAGCAGCTAAGTCCATCCCCACCATCAGGGGCTCTGGTGAAAACCTCTGGAGGCTGGTTTTGGCTCCGTTCGGAGGGCGCTGGACGCTCAGCGCTGTTTACCAGGTGTGCCTGGTTTCTGGAACTAACTATCTGTCTGTACTGCATTTGGTTAGTAACACAATGTCATATTATATAGTAATATTCTATTGCACCAGGATATAGTTGTTGTAGGTTTGATGAAGGCCTAAAAGTTGAGATCTAGAGTAGGAAAGTCATTATTTTCCAAGGCATGTTTTCTTTTTTGCTGGCTAAATGGGAAAGTTGTGCATATCTGCTGGGATATTCAATCCCAAGATCTTAGACTTATTTTCATTTGCTTTATAATAAGATATTATTATATTATGTTTTCAGGACATCACAGACTGCCTGTACGGAGTTAGGAGGATCTTCTAAGGTGACTATGATGTCATCAGCAAACGTTGCCATTATGTGGACCCTATTTCCTATCTTAATTTCCAACTCTAGCAATTTTTTTTTATTATCTAGCCATGTAGTAAAGGGCATATTAATCTGTAGTGAACAATTTAGCTCCTTACAGGGCCTATCATTCACTTTCATCAGCTGCAGAACTGGTTCCCGGACTGGTCATGTGATCGATATCACTTTTTCTATGTAAGTCTTTAACAGCCTTGTGGTGCAATTCTGGAGCCGAGACTCTACTTCAAAGACTAATGTGATAAATCTGTTTTGTGCCTGAGAGCTGGTTACTGTGACTGTTGTGTGCAAGACCCTGTGAGAACTGGGCATTCACTCTGTGTGACACTGCACCACTATTCTCATGCTGAGCAAGTAGAACTGCTCTTTCATGTTGGCCTCCTAATGTAGATCCTGACTATTTGCTACTGCTGAGTAAGTAATGTTAACCTGTGTTGTGTTAATCTGGTGCCTGTGTAAGTAGGGTGTATTTCTTGCTGCAGTACCAGTACACTCAAAATGCAGGGATCTGGCTGCACTGTCCTTACATAGGTTGGAGTAAGGGGAGGTGCACCTGGCCTGGTGTTACACTTTGTTGGTATAGTCAGAGTTGGGTTATGGGCCCATGGACCCTGCATTAAAGGCTCTTACAAGGCTAATTGACCAAAGCACAGAAGGTACCAGCCTTTACACAATGCTAGTATTGTGCAGATTGAGGGATGGTTGTTCTCTGACAATCCCACTATCTCCACAACACTAGGACTGTGTGGAGGCTGGTACTGTCTTATACTTAAGTTAGGAGGCCGAGGGAATAAGAGAGCTTTGGTTTTTGGGTTGCATTGCCACACTGGTTCCACCAAGTTATTCCAAAGCAGGAAACCAGCAACTACAGAACCTCTATGAGATCCATATCTGTCAAGTGAATACAGTTGTTGGAGCTCACACCACAGCAACAAAAGTTAAAGTTCTCCTCCTAAGGGGTAAAATGTACAGACTTCCATATGGCTGCAATAAACCAATCAAACAAGACTAATGTTACTAGCTCCAACTATTATAACAAGTGATCTCCTGGGTAACTGTAGAACATTGGTGGATTTAGTTTAAGAAAATTGCTAACAAATTAAAATAGTTGATCAGGAAGGGGGTATTTTTTTAACTTTACATTAGCATTAGTAATGTCAAAATGAGGGGGTTTTGTCACTCTTAGGTGAAATATAACCCCCCTCGCAAAATTATCCTTAAAACATGTACAAATTATGTAATTATGACTATTGTTTTATAGTAGCACAAAGTTTCTAGATCTCTGCTTGCTGTCATGCATTTTATTTACTTCCAAGGGAAAAAAAATCGGTCCATGGTCATGTGATATATGTGATATACAGTCCATGGTCATGTGATATATGGTCCATGGTCATGTGATGGACACACAGGTGCACAGCTCGTTACCAGGCATACTGTGACTATAACGAGCTGTGCACCTGTGTGTCCATCACATGACCATGGGCCTTCAATAGGCTATCGGCTGTAATGGCAATGGATTGCCAGCTCCAGATCTCGTTCGGAAGGCCATCAATTCCCCCAAAATGTGTGAGAATAGTGCCTCGGTCAACTTTGTCTGAGGCATCAGGGGAGTTAATGCCCATGATCAGTTTGGGCACTCATTGCTGTCAGGTCTCCATTGTATAAATGCATATTTAAATGCCTTATGGTGGATGTCGGAAAAGGGTTAAAGGGGTATTTCAACTCATTTTTTTTACAGTGGGATGACATTTATTTATTTTCAAATTGGCTTACTGTTTCAGTTTTGGATTGTTCCCTTTCGCCATACAGAAGCAGACGGCTCATACACTGTGAAGTGACCTTACTATGCTATTGCAGCTCAGCTCCGATTCATTTCACCTGACTACAGCTTAGTGTATGGCGCCCTCTGCTTTTGGCTCCATACACTGCAAGTTACAGTGCAGTATCTAAGGGTCAAACTCCCACTGATATGAATAGGGTATTAATTTTTGGTCTTGGATAATTTCTTTATAGTTAGTATTCCCATCAGCATTACAGAGTTGCAGAGACAGAAGCCTGGATACCTTAATAAGTTCTGTCCTTCCTTTCTTTTTTTCATAAAGGAGGTTTTAGAGGAGATGTCGGAAATCTAGCATTAGACATTTTGTAACTTCCTGTAGTGTATCTATGTTTCTATAGAACAACATCACAGAATAATATGGCTTATAGTGAATATAGAAACATTTCCAAATTAAGAATAAAATAATAATATAGACATGTAAATCATTGCTTACCATTTTATTGAAGTTAGTGGAGCGATCCTTGTAATCATACAGAATTATTAGCTCTACTTATATTACCATCCGTAAATGATTTACAATACACTTATGAATCAATCACATATTAGATCATCCCTATGATCAGATTTCATTATGGTGTTTAAGAGGATTTAGCTAAAGGATTTGGAGATTATACCACCCATAGAATTTACTGTATTCTTAGATTTTGAGCTCTTATTCATGCTTCAGCTCCACAGGTCCAACCACCACATGAACCTCCTCATCATGGTGGTCAGGATCGGCTGATCTCTTTCGTCTGCGTATACATCCTTGGCTACAACGAGAGTTGGCACTGCCCGCCTTGCACACCACAAGCTTGCACTGAATATATACTCTGGAATTTCTATTAAAAAAGCCAAAGGCATTGAATCCAAAGCGGACTATGTTATTGGATGGGGACTGGTATGTTCTATAATCTGGAACTCTGCTACACCTGAAATTACAGATCAGAATTTTAGTTTTGTTAGTCATTTTGTTATATGGACTAAGACATAGACATTTGTTTCCTGGTGACTAATAGACTAAAGAGTTATAGACATCACATTTGCTGTGTAGATTTTGGGTATGAAATGAACTGAGGAATGGGGATTTTTTTTAAGTAAATTGGTTATAAGGGATTAGGAAAAGTTTCTGTTATTTTTTTCCAGAAACAGTGCCAGTCTTGTATGTGGACCACGTTTGGTATTGCAGATCAAACTTATGTAAGTGGATAAGGTTAAATCCTCATTCAGACATTTTTATTTCATGTTCTATATTTTGTATGTCTCTAGCTCCATGAAAAACAGAGGTCATCCATTTTTTTCCCTGGACCCAATTGGTGTGATGCATCAGTGGTGTCAAAAGAAAGGACACACTTCCATCTAATTTCTAAATAAACACATTGAAATGAATGGGTCTTTATGGTGTCCACGAAAAAAGCCACACTGATATGCAGACCTTGAATAAGACCTTGTAAGACCCGAGTCACAACCTATGGGAAGGAAGGGTGGGTGCTGATTCCAGACACTTAATCTTATTAATTCCTATACAAATTACCCAAACTCCTCAAATAATTCTAAATATATACATGTATGGATGATAAAATGGTAAATACCTTCTCCATGAAGATTTTAACATTTTTTTAAAAATTTTAAGAAAACGGAAAAGGGGGGAAAGAGGAAGGAGAAAGGAGATAAAACAATAGGATACATTTCTCAAGAGTGGCCTTTTCAGCACTGGTTTTGGTATGTCCTGCACTGGCAGAAGATGCGCCTAATTTAAGACAAGGTACATCCATCGGCAGTCCACGTGCTGATACTGAAACCATCAGTGATTATTTATGCCAAAAAACTGTCAGAAATGATAATAAATCTGGGGGTCTGAGGACTCCACCCACAGCATACCCTCCCTACTCTCCCTTTTCAGAAAATCTCAAAGGTGGCAGAACCTAGGGTTTTCTACTTTATAAACTCCACATTCCAGAAAAGTGATGTACACTTTACTATTATCATTACTACAAGAATACTATAACATGTATCACCCTAAAGTAAGTAAGTTGGAAGAGTAAGTATAACCAATGGTGAAGGAAGGAAATTTTGTGATCTTTGTTATGGACACCAACAGATTTGGAAGTCCCTTTTTAAAAATGGGAAAGACAGGATACTCCTTATAATTTGCCTCTGAACAACCTCCCCTATATGTCATCCTGTACCTAATAGTACGGCCTCTCTCAAAGATATATTTCATAGAGATTTACTATGATTGTATTGTAAGCACAGTGAGTATTATTGCCTTAGAAGTAAAAACATATAATAAGCCATAATTACCCTTTGTTAATGATATATAAAACATTTCTTGTGAAGTCGGACTCATCAGGAGATGCCACACAGGTATCTAAGAACAGGACCAGGTTAAGGTCAAATGTACGTAGGGTGGCTTGAAGGTATAAATTCTGGTTGAGTTCCACATAGTATGGATATTTTGTCACTGGCAGTATATATGAAGAGGACTGGAAGAATGTCAAGTTGGCAGAATAGAGGCCATATTGGATAACTGTGCCCTTTATGAAGTCATCTGCGGAGTACATGCCTTCCGCTACAGTAACTCGGTAGAGCCGACATTCAAGACTTAGACGTTTATTTTTAATATAAAAGGCAATTGCGTTCTCTGATTCGGTGAACAAGGCGTTTGTATAAGTTATTGTGTCGCTTTCAACCTGTAAAAGAAAAAACAAAAAGTGAAAAAAACAATTACATTGAAGAGGATGAATTTAGAAAGACAGGCAGACTGACAGACAGATAGATAGATAGATAGATAGATAGATAGATAGATAGATAGATAGATAGACTTTCCTACCTGCTTCACTGTCAGACATCTATCATAAGGTATATGAAACTCCAACCAATCCGATGTAATTTGAGCACGACACTGAGGATCATTCAAAGCTACATTATATGAAAAATATCCCAATGACTGAAGATAGCTACGTGAGACTCGAGCGTCCATGTAGTCAGAATAGCATGATAGATTGACTATAAAGAGAAATTTAAGCAAACATAATAAAGCTTGCATTCTGACACATTTCATTACTGTAAACTAGTTACCCTAAGGCAAAAGACCATGTACAGATGTGTTGAGTGCTCCTCTGCGGAAACCAGGTGGTTTCTGCTGCGACACACATGCAGGTATCCCTTGCAAAAGCTGAAAGCCACGGGAGGGAAATGACATGACCCACAGCGCAGATCACTTTTCACTGCTGGTTTTAGTTGCAACCTCTGGAAAAGGTTTGTTTAATCTCATCCACTCATCTATTTCATGATGAGTAGTTTCTACATATTTGTAGAGATGAGAGAACCTCACGAGATTCATTTTGCTGAATTTCCTATTTGTGGGTTTACCCACCTGCTTCATGTCAACTTGTTTGGTCTGAACAGAAACCTCTTCAGACCCCAAAGTAGAAAAGGCGGAGGCCCAAGACTCTTCCAACCTTCTGAAAGAGGTAAATGACGTGTCAACATGATTGGGCCTCAGCAGTCCTGATATGATTCAAGAGGCTGCTGAGGGACATCTGGACACTGTGACGAAAATCAGGAGAGTAAAACTGGAGGAAACCCACACAAACACAGGGATAACATACAAACTCCATGGAGATGTTGAACCCAGCGCAACAAAGCAACACTGCTGACCACTGTGCCACCCTACTCTGGGGTCTAAGTATAATGGTTTGTAAGTGGTGAACCCCAAAAGTTACGAGTTTGGCCGAATCTGAAATTTTTTGAAAAACTGGTTTCCTGGTTGCTCCTGCACCTCAAAAATTACAGGGACTCTGATAATTTCCTTCCCATGGATTAATTACATATGAGGTTGCAATGTCAGGTATAAGTATCATATACTGTATTTCTCAGCCACAAAATATCTACTACTACTTCTACTAATGGAATACGTTACCATTTTGGTTGTTGAATAGAGAGGTAGAATAGTATGTTGCAACAAACTCCAAGTCGGCTTTTCTAGGCCCTAAGAGCACAATGCTGATACTGTTTGATGAGGAGATGAAATTTCTTCTAATTGTTCTGCACAGATCTCCAAGTAAAGTTGATCCAAGAGGAGATCCATCATAAACTGACACAGATGATGAAAGGCAAGACTGGGAAGTCTTCTTTCTAGTCATGAAAATTCAGAAATGCAATATCAGGAAAAGAATTATTGACTTTTCAATGTAGAAGTCGGCTAGTTAAAGGGGTTTCTGGAACCTTAAAATTGAGAAACCATCCTCAGTTTGGGCTATTGGCAGATTGGTCTTATCTTCAAGGGGACTAAGCTGTAGAACGGACTTGTGAGTGAAAGACGTGACATTGCCAGATGGTGGAGGGATAACAAAGTCACAGCCTCTTCAAACAGCTGATTATTGGGGGTGCTGGGAGAGAAACCCCCACCAATCTTATACTGATGATTTATCTTGAGGACAGTCCATCAGCATTAAAGTCCTCTTTAAAGATAGATAATATTCAAAATGACCAAGGAATTACAAACACATAATGTCTAAATATGCAGATCTTCTACAAAACCCAAGTACCAAAAGGGTCAAAAATACGAAAAAGAAATGAGTAGTGGTCAAAAAACTAAAATATCCTAAATGTCATTCTGGTGGGTCTGCCAAAAGTACTCTCAATCTGAGGTTACAAACTGTAGTTACATAGGTTGAAAAAAAATAAAACACAGGATTATTAATTATAACCTTTCTTGATCAATTATATGACATTAATGGATATGTTAAATGCAACCCTCAATGCAAATTGTTACTACTAAAGATAGGTCAACCTTGTCTGTTTCATTTCAGACCGAACTTGTTCCGTCCAAATTGGAAGTGCTATTATTTTATACTATTATATTATTAATATTATTATATATTATTATTATTAGCGCCTCTTCAAACTGCAGATTATAATAAGTGGAGGCCATGAGGAGGTGCAGGAATCTAATAAACACTGATACTCACCTTATCTCACCTCTCCTGGGGTCTGCCACTGCATCCAGGATTCCATCCTGGTCCTCCCCAGAGTATAAAAAAGATTCATTGGAGGCAAACCTCAAAAATCTTAAATTCATCAGAACCCAAAATTTTAATTTGCCTGTTCTTTTTATTACCCAAACATGTACATGAGTTCTAGTATACATGAACATCACCTTCACATGAATTTACATACACTTACATACATTTGCCTCTACTGTATCTTTTTTTACAGGCTAAATAAGATGATTTTTTTCTAGTTTTCTTTATAAGAGAGACCAAGTATCAGCCTTGATAATCTACTTTCCAGCCTTTGAACCATCTTGAGCTCTACTTAATACCTTTTATAATTCTAAATTCTGGTCTTACAAGGGATCCATAGTAGGGTACAGTAATGTTACATTAGGAACAATGGTTTTTATCTGGATGAAGTAGCTCCTCTTAATTTCACCTGAAAGTGACCACACATTGGTAGTCTTCTTTCCACTGAACGTTGGGGCGAGGACCAGCCCAAGCAGTGGTGATCCAGTCTGCCAAACCCTGAGTAATCTGAATTTATTTATATGTCTTTATGTCAAGAGAGAAAATGTCTTGTTTTGGAACAAATAATAATTGTATTAACATATAAATGTAAGATACTATATTTTTGTCTCATACTCACATAAATGAACTGAAGTAGAGATTAATCCTGTAACCGTTTGTGACACTGATGTACCAAATGCAGGAATAAGGCTCAAAGGAAAGAGCGGGATTTGAATAAATGTCCCCAGATAAATTTGTCAAGATGCCCCCACATCTAACTGCAGAGAGAAAATATAAAAGGTTGTTTTTTTGCTAAATATATAATTTTAATAAAAATATATTTTATATTGTATTAATATTTAGGTTAACATACTAAGTGCCCACTGAGGCTATATGTAAAACAAAAGCAAAACTATCTTTTAGTGAACATGTAGAAGTTATTGCCATCGTAACATGGACGCCCCCCACAAGATTGCTGAGGCCCAATGACAGCCCAGGGCCAATGATGTCACAGTGGAGGCCAGAAGATGTTGGGGACACCTGGGAAAGAAGACTGGATGCTGAGGCAGAGCCAAGGAAATGTAAGTATGAGGTTTTTTTTTTTTGTTGTTATGTGCTTTCCCTGGGCTTGGTTTCATCTGTCCAAAGAATGTTCTTCCAGAACTCTGCTGGCTTTTTAAGATGTTTTTTTTTTTTTTAGCAAAGTCCAATCTAGCCTTCTTATTCTTGAGGCTTATGAGTGTCTTGCACCGTGCAGTGAACCCTCTGTATTTACTTTCATGCAGTCTTCTCTTTATGGTAGATTTGGATATTGATACGCCTACATCCTGGAGAGTGTTGTTGACTTGGTTGGCTGTTGTGAGGAGGTTTCTCTTCACCATGGAAATTATTCTGCGACCATCCACCACTGTTGCCTTCCGTGGGCGTCCAGGTCTTTTTGCATTCATGAGTTTACCAGTGCTTTCTTTCTTTCTCAGTATGTACCAAACTACAGATTTTTCCACTCCTAATATTGTAGCAATTTCTCGGAAGGGTTTTTTTCTGTTTTCGTAGCTTATGAATGGCTTGTTTCACCTGCATAGAGAGCTCCTTTGACCACATGTTTTCTTCACAGCAAAATCTTTCAAATGCGAGCACCACACCTCAAATCAACTCCAGGAGTTTTATCTGCTTAATTGAGAATGACATAACGAAGGAATTGCCCTCATCTTCTCATGTAACAGCCACAGAGTCAATTGTCCAATTACTTTTGGTCCCTTTAAAAACAGGGTAGCACATGTTAAGGAGCTGAAACTCCTAAACCCTTCATCCAATTTTAATGTGGATACCCTCAAATGAAAGCTGAAAGTCTGGATTTTATGTCCATGTCCGTTATATAACTATAACTTGAATATGTTTCAGTAAACAGGTAAAAAAAAAAATTGTGTCAGTGTCCAAATACATATGAACCTAACTGTATATGTGGATACATACTGTTCAGTGTAATCATAAGCAAATTTACCCTTAAGCAGATGCCCTTCTGCCAGGTCTATCTATAAGCGCCAGCCATTCATATCTAAATACATATACATATAATAAATAAAACATATATACTTACTGTTGGTGTTCAGATCACCTGTAAAATCAGAATCATAAAGTTAGATATTACTGTATGTTACATTAGATATTATAGAGATGTTTGTTTTGCATAATATTAAGCATTATGTATTCAGTTTGCTAAGCTATACTTTGTAAAGTACAATGACTACCAATCATAATGTAGCAAACTATGAACTCACCTATGAACCCATGCAAGAGATATTTTATTACATTATTGATAATTGTATAATAGTTTAGGTGTAATGTTACACTTAATGACATGCACTAGTTTTCTTGCTGCAAAATAATGATCTTTCTGTATGCCCAAGAGGTGGCATACAGAAAGAAAAAAAATGCGCCAGTTAAGTCTAGTGATATATTTGGCGCAACTTCAGAATGTCAGAACTAATTTCATTATCTATAATATACTATAAAATACTGATAAAAAACAACCATGTCATCAAAAATTGAAAATATACAGGATTTATTTTAGAGTAAGATATAATATTTCAGTCCTATCAGGACTAATCTTAGTGATAAAGGTAATAGAGACTAATATCTATTTCTGTTTTAAAAAATTTAATGGAAAATAGGCAAGGATTCAGCGTTCACTGTGAGGTATAGATAACTTTGTTATTATTGTACTGGTTGTTAAAGGGAGTCTATCATTCACAAAAACACTTTTAAGCTAATGGCACGTTGGAATGGCCTTTAAAAAAGCCATTCTTCTTCTACCTTTCTTTGTTTTCTTCTCTCAGTCGATTCCAAGATAATTTGTTTCTTCATGTATGTAAATGAGCACCACGGCGCACTCGGGGCGTACCTTCTCTTCTGCGAGCATCCATCGCGTCATTGCTTCTCACCACCCCTTTGGCCGTTGCGGTGACTCCCCTCTTGGTCTTCTCTGTATCTTCTTTCTTCTAAGTCCTCATACGCAGCGCTGTGCGCATGCGCAATCAGCTCTGCCACACACTTGTGACAGACCATGGGAAAATGGCAGACCGATTGCACATGCGCAGTTGTGAGAATTCGCTGCCAGCGAGAACTGAGAAGAAAGAAGACCAAGAGGGAAGTCACCGCAACGGCTGAAGGAGCGGTGAGAAGCGATGACGCGATGGGTGCTCGCAGAAGGGAAGGTACGCCCCGGGTGCTCCGTGGTACTCATTTACATACATGAAGAAACAAATTATCTTGGAATCAGCTCGGAGAAGAAAACAAGGAAGGGTAGGAGAAGAAGGGCCTTATTAAAGGCCATTCCAATGTGCCATTAGCTTGAAAGTTTTTTGCGAATGATAGAATTTTTTTTCCATTAATACATGTTAAAGGGAGTCTTTCTATTTTTGAGGACAGACGGGTAATGTCAACTGTTGATTTTTAGTTACAGAAAAGTTTTGTTTCACTTTTTTTTTTATATTGTGTAGGGGGGTGTTTGGTGAACAGTTTTGTAATATATAAGAAGTCCCTGCTATCCCCCCCCCTGGGGTCACATACAGGTTATGCACAGATGATGATGACGATTTCTCATCTCAGGACATTTTAGAGTCCCATATCTCAGGATCCGTTAGGAATCTCATCTTTAAAATGAAACCAAGAACTTCATGATATCTCTTACAAATTCGGAGCGAATAACTGTTAAAAACGCTGTCGGGAATTAAGATCTGCAATGGGATCTCAATGCCGAATAACGTTTTCAACAATGAATTACTCCTAAACTGTAAAGGCAATCATGAAGATATTGGTATAATTTTAAAGCTGAGATTCTCATCTTTAAAATGAATCCCAGATCTTCTTAATAGACCTAAGGGATCCTTAGATATTGTCATTAGAAGTAAGGACCTATTAGATACATGCTTGGCTACAGAAGTGCCACCCTGGGAGGACGTAGAACAAAGGTGGCTGGCAGGGAAAGAAAGGCTCTAAAGTTGTCCCTAGCAATGCTCTCACTAAGCTTCAGCAGGGAGAACGTTTCCGTACAACAATTCACCAGGGGAGATTTATTATACCTTGCATGCTAGTTTTTAGGCGCACAAGTTCTAAAAGAAATTGTACATTTTGTGTAATTCATGTGCTTTATGTGCTAAAACTTGCAATGTTTTCCTTTTTTATGCCAACTTAGCCAGTTTTCTGCCACGTGTGGAGCTACGGCCCTGCCAGATTTATGACCACTTAAGCCAGAAAATGAGCTGGGATAGAATCCAGTGCAGATACATGGTCCTACAGAGAGTGCACCTTGTTGTAAATCGGTTGCACCCTCTGCCAGCATAGGCATTAAAAATTTCCCCCAAGGTTAATTAGAAGTTGTCAAATAGGGGAAGGTCAATTCAGATAGCCATATATCCTGTTTTATACCACCAAGAAAAGTGCTTCTGGTGCTGTATGAAAGCTGAGAGTGTCAGCTTTCATACACTACCATGGTTTTATATGTAGCATGAAGTGATACATGTAAAGCTCAAAACCCTGACTATGCTTTTAACTAGTATTATCTCCAGATTTGTTATAGCTAGAACTGCTCAGCTTTATAGGCTGGAGATACAACTGAAGCGACCTCCCCCCCCCCCATCCTTTGTCCATTGCTGGCACACATTGGAGGAAATCTTTATGGACTGGTATGTTCAATGTCAGTATTAATATCTTCTGTGCTAGAGAAGAACAGGGCTCCAGACATCTCTTTCATGGCCACTAAGGATTGAAAGTTCACTGTCCGTGTGCCGCTTTCGCCACTCATTTCTATGGGAGTTCCTAATATTGTCAAATAGGCAGCTTCAGCTTATTTTGGGGCTCCCAAAGTATTGAATGAAAAGATTTGAGTATGTGTAGCAAATTTTCTATTCTTAGCATCTGAGAAATTGAGATAGATGCAGGTTTATTATATATCCATAAGTTAAAATGTAAAACAATAGAATTTAAATTCCTCGGACTGTACCTGAGCAGACGACTCCAGCATCTTCATTGTGTCCACAGTTATGTGAGAAAAACCCTCTTTGTCGACAGTCCCACAAGTAATATTCAGTGCCTGTACATTGCACATCATCCAATGCAATGTTTCCTTGTCCTTGGCCAAAAGCAGCAGTAACGTTAAATGCAAGGGCATTGCCACAACCTATCTGGCGGCATACAACTTCTGCATCCTTAATATCCCAATAGTCATCACACACAGTTCCCCATTGTCCATTATAGAGTATTTCAACACGACCTTCGCACCAATTGCTACCATTTACCAGTCTCAAAACCATTTGTGGCTCTAGAAGGAAAAAAGAGAAAGGAAATGTGTAAATTCCAGATGCAATGTACAAAGCCACAGATATATTATTGTGATTGCAACTCCACCTTGGCATTCAATGTGTCAAAATGTGGCACATCAACTTTTGGATGATGTGAATGAAATAAACCCAGCATGTTCTAAATTTTTTAGTGTGAGTACACTGTTTATGGAAAGAAATAAGAACATTGTAGCCTAGTTGGAGAAAGGTGAGGAGATTGGGACCAGTATTACAGTATCTGTAGGACTGGTGCAGTGCAGAGCAGAACCTCAAGGAGTGTGATGGTGATTGCAGTGTCCCACGGGGGAATATTCGTGTCATAAACCTCCCAAAACAAGATGGTGGTTGGAGTGCCCTTGATAGTGAGTGCAGGATTAAGACTCAAGAGATGTTGATGTGGAAGCAACAACTCAATTTTTTATTTGCAGGTGAACATGTAAAACAGCCCTCACACAATTCCATTGACAAAAACAAATTAGATTGCAGATCTTAGAAAGTGGCAATGCAAAAAAAAAATTAGAATAAAAAGTAAAAAGCAGTAAAAATTTAAAAAAAACATACAAATTTGACATCATTATAATCATATAAACCCAGTGAATAAATATATCAGGTTATTTAAGCTACACAGTGAATGGTGCCAGTCACTATAGATTGAGCAAATAAATTTTGAGCAAAGACAGTTTACTCCTCTTTACCCCACTTCACACTGTTAAAGGGGTTGTCCAGGGAATTAAGACTAATTTACCTGATCTGGCGGAATCTTGATCATGGATTCAGGGGTTTTGGCCTCGTTCCAAACCTGGGTCACATGATGGGAACCAGCAATCTGCCCCCCAGTCTCTCCATCCCCCTCCTCCTCCTCTGATCTCATAGGTAATTATATCAGTGCTATGAGGCTGACTTGAAGGATTAAGTAGACTGAGCGACCCGAGGGGCAGAACGCTGGTTATGATCATGTGACCCAAGCTTTGGAACAAGGCCAAAAAATCAATTGAGGAAGGTATAAAAAGTCTCAAAAACACATCTAATCATTCTGGCACAGGCTCGGTATTCCATTTATTTTCAGTGCAAATTCTGCAATAATTCTAGAAAACTTAGCTTAGTAAAGCTCCCTTAGTACATTGTATAAATGCTTTATGATAACTTGTGCTAGATGAAACTTACATTAAATATGTGAGGAAATAAAACAGCATTTTTTTTTCTTTGAAATTTTTAGAAAAATAGTTTGTAAATTTTTATTGGAGTCCAATGTAGGAACCTGAACATACAAATACTTGATCATTCGGTGTACTATAGTAGATATGTCAGTTTTACAACACCACTATAAGGGTCTCATAGGCTTCCATAGATGGCAAACACAGAGATCACTGTCAAGTCCCTGCCTGCCATAAGAAGCCATTGGCACCCTGCAGTTATATCACCGGGGATCTGATGGGGATGACAATACAACTGTCAAAACGCTAAGATGCTGCGGCCTTGATATGACAGGCTCTATTCACATTAGCATATGGTATAATGGTGTCATGACAGATATGCCAGAAATATTTTTGAATGGTTGACTAGGAATCCTGAAGGATCCTACTGACTTACATTACAATGAGATCTGGCAGGGTTTTAATTTTTTTTTACATTGTAGTCTGTGTTATACCTGCTGTCAAAAATACCTGAACACTCGACAGAAGCATAAAAATGCAGATCTAACCAAAGTCTAAAATAGAATCTTTATTTACAATAAAATAAGAATAGTGTCAGTATAATATAATGGAATTTTGTGTACAATACTTACCAGTGGATCTTGGTGCTGGATACATGAAAATAGAGAGGAAAGAAAAGGAAAAAAAGTTTTTTACTTTGAATATTGTAAACATAAAGTTGATAAAATACAGTAGGCTATACACACGTTGACAAGCCACAAAGCTTCTGGAAGAATGTCCTATGGACAGATGAGACAAAAATCTAAATTTTTGGCAAGGCACATCAGCTCTATGTTCACAGATGGAAAATGAAGCATATCTTGAAAAGAACACTGTCCCTACTGTGAAACATGGAGGAGGCTCTGTTATGTTCTGGGGCTGCTCTTGTTGCATCTGGCACAGGGTGCCTTGAATCTGTGCAGTGTACAATGAAATCTCAAGACTATCAAGGGATTCTAGAGAGAAATGTGCTGCCCAGTGTCAGGAAGCTTGGTCTCAGTCGCAGGTCATGGGTCTTGCAACAGGATAATGACCCAAAACACACAGCTAAAAACACCCAAGAATGGCTAAGAGGAAAACATTGGACTATTCTGAAGTGGCCTTCTATGAGCCCTGACCTAAATCTTATTGAGCATCTTTGGAAGGAGCTGAAACATGCCGTCTGGAAAAGGCACCCTTCAAACCCGAGACAACTGGAGCAGTTTGCTCATGAGGAGTGGCCCAAAATAACTGCTGAGAGGTGCAGAAGTCTTATTGACAGTTACAGGAATCGTTTGATTGCAGTGATTGCCTCAAAAGGTTGTGCAACAAAATATTAAGTGTGAGAAAGTTAAGGGTGTGGTTTGGGAGAATAGGTATGTTCCAGCCAGGCAGTTAAAGGGTGTGTGGTAGAAGCCCACAGCAGGGAGGTCACCTGACTAATTAAGGTCTGATATAGGCTGTGTGTCAGAGCTAGGAGGTGTGGTACTACACTGAGGAAAACTGACCTGTGTATTTGAACCTTCATCAAGGTAACTCTGTGCCACCCATCTGTAGTAACCAGAGCGAGAGTCTGGCAGCCAGACTCTTGTATAGATAGGGTCTGTTTCTGTATTAGTTATTTCTCAGCCGAGAAGGTTTTGTTTTTGTTTGTGCCTTTGTAAAGACAAACCTGTTATGCCCTTGAATCTAAATAAACACCTGACTTGAGTGTGATCCAGCCTCTGTGTCCCTGATTCCTGCACTGCTACCAAGCATCTACCCGAGCAGTTCCCCACATAAGTTAAGGGAACCATCATTTCTGTCCAGGCATGTTTCATGAGTTTTCTTTTTTTAAAAATTCTGTTGAGGCATGGTTGGAAAGCAATGTCTGACTTTCATTTGTTCATTTTTATATATTATTACTTTTGTCAGAATCAAGTTATTTCTGTGACCATTGTGGTTTTTTTCTTTCATTAAACGAGGGGAACCAACAATTTTGTCCACGTGTGTATAAATGCCTTATTAATACTGAGATAAAAGGGTAAATCCGATGGACATAGAATGTGTTATACTTACTAGTGGTAGTAGTAGTAGGCTCTAGATACATAAAGATAGAGAGGAAAGAGAAGGAAAACTTTTTTACTTTGAATATTGAAAACTTAAAGTTGATAAAATACAGTAGACTATATACATGCCCCACTATTACTGGGACAAAGGGTAAATCAGACGGACACAGAATGTGCTATACTATGAGTAGTAGTAGTAGTAGGCTCTATATCCATAGAGAGGAAAAAGAAGGAAAACTGTTTTAGGCTAAGAACCCCCGCAGCGAATTGCTGCAAAAAAGACAGCGGTAAAAGCTCATCACATTGTATTTCAGAGAAAGTTCACAGTTTCTGCTTCTATTATACCTATAAGGAAAACACCAGGGTTTCCATAGGTATAATTGACATTAAGCGCATTTTTGAAATCGCAGCATTTTTTTCTGCAAGGTGTGGATGGGATTAGCCAAAATCCCATCCACTTTGAAGGTAAAGTAAAACGCAACGTTTTCACAACGTGGGGCCCTGGCCTTACTTTGAGGGGACTATATAAATGCATTTTATTACTCAAGTAAGATGATAATTCAGCCAGACATTATATATATAATACTTACCTGTAGTAGTAAATGCTAGATACATAAAGATAGAGAGGAAAGAAAAGAAAACACGCTTTTTTTACTTTGAATATTGTAAACTTAAAGGTGATATAATACAGAAGACTATATGCATGCCTTATTATTACTAAGACAAAGGGTAAATCAGACGGACATAGAATGTGTTATACTTACTAGTGGTAGTAGGCTCTAGATACATAAAGATAGTGAGGAAAGAGAAGGAAAACATTTTTTACTTTGAATATTGAAAACTTAAACTTGATAAAATACAGTAGACTATATAGATCCCTTATTATTGCTAAGACAAAGGGTATATCAGACGGACATAGAATGTGTTTTACTATGATTGGTAGTAGAAGATTCTAGATACATAAAGACAGAGAGGAAAAAGAAGGAAAACTGTTTAACTTGGAGCAGATTATATAAATGCCATATTATTACTCCAGTAAGATGATAATTCATCCAGACATTATATATAATACTTACCTGTAGTAGTAAATGCCAGATGCATAAAGAAGAAAAAGATTTTTACTTTGAATATTGAAAACTTAGTTGATATAATACAGCAGACTATATAAATGCCTTATTATTACTAAGACAAAGGGGTAAATCAGAGGGACATAGACTGTCTTATACTTACGATAGGTAGTAGAATGTTCTAGATACATTAAGATAGAGAGGAAAAAGAAGGAAAACTGTTTTACTTTGAGCAGATTATATAAATGCCATATTGTTACTCAAATAAGATTCAGCCAGACATTATATATATAATACTTACCTGTAGTAGTAAATGCTAGATACATAAAGATAGAGAGGAAAGAAAAGAAAAAAACTTTTTTTTACTTTGAATATTGTAAACTTAAAGTTGATATAATACAGAAGACTGTATAAATCCCTTATTATTACAAAGACAAAAGGTATATCAGACGGACATAGAATGTGTTATACTTACAATAGGTAGTAGAAGATTCTAGATACATAAAGGCAGAGAGGAAAAAGAAGGAAAACTGTTTTACTTTGAGCAGATTATATACACACGTGGACAAAATTGTTGGTACCCCTAGTTTAATGAAAGAAAAACCCACAATGGTCACTGAAATAACTTGAATCTGACAAAAGTAATAATATATAAAAATTCTATGAAAATGAACAAATGAAAGTCAGACATTGCTTTTCAACCATGCTTCAACAGATTTTTTTTAAAAAAGAAAACTCATGAAACAGGCCTGGACAGAAAGGATGGTTCCCTTAACTTATGTGGGGAACCGCTCAGGTAGATGCTTGGTAGCAGTGCAGGAAACAGGGACACATAGGCTGGATCGCACTCAAGTCAGGTGTTTATTTAGAGTCAAGGGCATAACAGGTTTGCCTTTACAAAGGCACAAACAAAAACAAAACCTTCTTGGCTGAGAAATAACTAATACAGAAACAGACCCTATCTATACAAGAGTCTGGCTGCCAGACTCTCGCTCTGGTTACTACAGATGGGTGGCACAGAGTTACCTTGATGAAGGTTCAAATACACGTCAGTTTTCCTCAGTGTAGTACCACACCTCCTAGCTCTGACACACAGACTATTTCAGACCTTAATTATTCAGGTGACCTCCCTGCTGTGGGCTTCTACCACATACCCTTTAACTGCCTGGCTGGAACATACCTATTCTCCCAAACCACACCCTTAACTTTCTCACACTTAATATTTTGTTGCACAACCTTTTGAGGCAATCACTGTAATCAAACGATTCCTGTAACTGTCAATGAGACTTCTGCACCTCTCAATAGGTATTTTGGCCACTCCTCATGAGCAAACTGCTCCAGTTGTCTCGGGTTTGAAGGGTGCCTTTTCCAGACGGCATGTTTCAGCTCCTTCCAAAGATGCTCAATAAGATTTAGGTCAGGGCTCATAGAAGGCCACTTCAGAATAGTCCAATGTTTTCCTCTTAGCCATTCTTGGGTGTTTTGAGCTGTGTGTTTTGGGTCATTATCCTGTTGCAAGACCCATGACCTGCGACTGAGACCAAGCTTTCTGACACTGGGCAGCACATTTCTCTCTAGAATCCCTTGATAGTCTTGAGATTTCATAGTACCCTGCACAGATTCAAGGCACCCTGTGCCAGATGCAACAAGAGCAGCCCCAGAACATAACAGAGCCTCCTCCATGTTTCACAGTAGGGACAGTGTTCTTTTCAAGATATGCTTTATTTTCCATCTGTGAACATAGAGCTGATGTGCCTTGCCAAAAATTTCGATTTTTGTCTCATCTGTCCATAGGACATTCTCCCAGAAGCTTTGTGGGTTGTCAACATGTAGTTTTGCAAATTACTTTTGTCAGGTTCAAGATATTTCTGTGACCATTGTGGGTTTTTCTTTCATTAAACGAGGGGTACCAGCAATTTTGTCCACATGTGTAAATGCCATATTATTACTCCAGTAAGATGATAATTCATCCAGACATTTTATATATAATACTTACCTGTAGTAGTAAATGCTAGATACATAAAGTTAGAGAGGAAAGAAAATAAAACATGTTTTTTTACTTTGAATGTTGTAAACTTAAAGTTGATATAATACAGAAGACTATATACATGCCTTATTATTACTAAGACAAAGGGTAAATCAGACGGACATAGAATGTGATATACTTACTAGTGGTAGTAGTAGGTTCTAGATACATAAAGATAGTGAGGAAAGAGAAGGAAAACATTTTTTACTTTGAATAATAAAAACTTAAAGTTGATATAATACAGAAGACTATATAGAGCCCTTATTATTAGAAGAAAAACGGTTTTACTTTGAGCAGATTTTATAAATGCCAAATTATTACTCCAGTAAGATGATATCCAGACATTATATATATATAATACTTACCTGTAGTAGTAAATGCTAGATACATAAAGATAGAGAGGAAAAAGAAGGAAAACGTTTTTTACTTTTAATATTAAAAACTTAAAGTTGATAAAATACAACAGACTATATATAAATGCCTTATTAAGACAAAGGGATAAATCAGAGGGACATAGACTGTCTTATACTTACGATAGGTAGTAGGAGGTTCTAGATGCATGAAGATAGAGAGGAAAAAGAAGGAAAACGGTTTTACTTTGAGCAGATTATATAAATACCAAATTGTTACTGAAATAAGATGATAATTCAGCCAGACATTATATATAGAATACTTACCTGTAGTAGTAAATGCCAGATACATAAAGATAGAAAGGAAAGAAAAGGAAAATGGTTTTTACTTTGACAAAACTTAAAGAGGACCTTTCACCACCTCCAACAGGTCCAGCTCTTAACAACTTAATAACTGCTGCTCCACTGATTCAGGCACAGTTGGAATTTTTTTCTCTAGCCCCCACCATTCCTGAGTAATCAATGCTGTTAGTTTTGGTGCCTGACATGCTATTTAGGCTCTGTACTGTGAGGAGGGCAGTGTCAGACAGGAGCAGACAAGGGGTGTGATTCTGAACTCTGGCACTGGCTGCCTCTGAGTCATGTCTCCTGCCGGACACCGCCCTTCTGACATTACAGAGTTTAATCAGACCCCAAACTAACCGTGCTTTTTGCTTAGGAATAGCGGGGGCTAGAGAGAAAATTCCAACTGTGCTGGAATCAGTGGAGCAGCTATTAATAGATGCTAAAAACATAAATTGTTGGAGGTTGTGAAAGATCCTCTTTAAAGTTGATAAAATGCAACAGACTATATAAATGCCAAAAGGGTAATTAGTTGGACATAGAATGTGTTATACTTACGAGTGGTAGAAGGTTCTAGATACATAAAAATAGAGAAGAAGTAGGAAAACTGTTTTATTCTGAGCAGATTATATAAATGCCATATTATTACTCTAGTAAGATGATAATTCAGCAAGACATTATACAGACGTGGACAAAATTGTTGGTACCCCTCGTTTAATGAAAGAAAAACCCACAATGGTCACAAAAATAACTTGAATCTGACAAAATGGGAATTTGCCAAACTACATGTTGACAAGCCACAAAGCTTCTGGGAGAATGTCCTATGGACAGATGAGACAAAAATCGAAATTTTTGGCAAGGCACATCAGCTCTATGTTCACAGATGGAAAAATTAAACATATCTTGAAAAGAACACTGTCCCTTCTGTGAAACATGGAGAAGGCTCTGTTATGTTCTGGGGCTGCTTTGCTGCATCTGGCACAGGGCGTCTTGAATCTGTGCAGGGTACAATGAACTCTCAAGACTATCAAGGGATTCTAGAGAGAAATGTGCTGCCCAGTGTCAGAAAGCTTAGTCTCAGTCGCAGGTCATGGGTCTTGCAACAGGATAATGACCCAAAACACACAGCTAAAAACACCCAAGAATGGCTAAGAGGAAAACATTGGACTATTCTGAAGTGGCCTTCTATGAGCCCTGACCTAAATCCTATCGAGCATCTTTGAAAGGAGCTGAAACATGTCGTCTGGAAAAGGCACCCTTCAAACCCGAGATAACTGAAGCAGTTTGCTCATGAGGAGTGGCCAAAATACCTGCTGAGAGGTGCAGAAGTCTCATTGACAGTTACAGGAATCGTTTGATTGCAGTGATTGCCTCAAATGGTTGTGCAAGAAAATATTAAGTTAAGGGAACCATCATTTCTGTCCAGGCCTGTTTCATGAGTTTTCTTTTTTTAAAAATTCTGTTGAAGCATGGTTGGAAAGCAATGTCTGACTTTCATTTGTTCATTTTCATAGAATTTTTATATATTATTACTTTTTTGTCAGATTCAAGTTATTTCTGTGACCATTGTGGGTTTTTCTTTCATTAAATGAGGGGTACCAACAATTTTGTCCATGTGTGTATATATAATACTTACCTGTGGTATTAAATGCTGAACAGGGGCACATCTTCCATGAGGCAACCTAAGGTCATGGCCTCACGTGGCACCTCAGGAAATAAACCATGGGGGCTGGATTTTTTTTTTAATCAGCCACTACTTGTTGTATTATTGCAATAGGTATCGGCTGATAATACTCACCAATCCACGCTCCTATCCAGGCCAGTCTCCACTGCCACCTCTATGCTGCGCTGCACTAATTCCAGCATCCTGGTAGTCTTCAGTGTCAGCTATAGCGTGCCCTAGAAGTGGCAGCCTGGACAAGTGGTGGATGGGTGAGTAAATTATCAGCCGCTATCTATTGCAATAATGCAATAAGTAGCAGCCATTTAAAAAAGGGGGTCATATACTATATGGGGTCTAACTACTAAAAACTAAAAAAAAAATTGAAAAGTAATTAAATATAATGGCTGACAGACAAAAAAAATGGGAATTCTGTTGTTTTCTTCTTGATTTATTTAATTTAATTTCAGTATTCCTATTTGCAATGTCATAGAAAGTTTATATATCAGTTACAACAGGTTTCGGGCCGGTTCACATCTGCGTTCGGTTTCCATTCGGGGAGTCCGCTTGGGGACCCCCCCCGAATGGAAACCTATACGCATAGAAAAATGGTTTACCTAAGGAAACCTGCGGACCCCATAGACTATAATGGGGTCCGGATGGTTTCCACTCGGTTTCCACACGAAACATGCAGAAACATGCGGAGAGGAAAGTGCTGCTTGCAGCACTTTTCTCTCCGCTTGTTTTGTGCGGAAACCGAGCGGAAACCATCCGGCCCTCATTATAGTCTATGGGGTCAGCAGGTTTCCTTAGTTAAACCGCTTTTCTATGCATATAGGTTTCCGTTTCCGTATTATATAATATAGTAAAGTAGAATACTCGCCTAAATAAAAAAATTAAAAGCCATAAATCAGGGGAAATAGACGGAGGCGGCAGATATTTGAATGCATTATACTTACCATAAATAGTAGCAAACAATATAAAAAACTGTAATTCAGCGTGAGATTGTATGTATAATACTTACCAATAGTATCTGTGTGATATATAAAGATAGAGGGGAAAGAAAAAGGAAAATTTGCTTCTCTAAATATTAAAAACATAAAGATAACCATGATAAACTACATTGTCCTGCATAAATGCCTCATTATTAGTAAAGCTAGGTTCACATCTGTGTCGGAGTCGACTCCATCGAAAATTGGAACAGAGAAAATTCTTGCATGGAGGACTTCACCGGTTTCAGTATAAAACCCGACGGACACCCAGCAGACCCCAATATAGTCTATGGGGTCCGCCGGTGTCCGTGGGTAGCCACTGTTTTAGCGGAATGGGCTTTTCATCGTTTAGGTCCCATGGTGGACCCAAACAATGGAGAACCCAAAGCTCCTGTGAACCTAGCCTAAGATAGAAGGATATTTCAGCCGATATTGGAATGTATAATACTTACCATAGGTAGGAGAAGGTTCTACTATAGAAACATGAAAAAAAAGTAAAAGTTATAACTACAAGTTATCTAGCAGGAGTTACTGAGCCTGATCTCTGGTATTTCTTCTTGTTCCACTGTTTTACTGGGATTTAGAGACTTTGTGCATTTGTTTTCTTATTCTTCTAATGCCTAAAATAGTTGTTTCTCCTCTCTATTTTCTAGAGGTGAATCTGAGCTGATGACCTTCCTCTATGATGGTCAAATACATTAAAAGTGCATATGAACAATGGCTGTCATGGTAAGATCTGACCTTTTAGATGTAGTTTTTAGATACACAACTAACTTAGATTAGATTTCAATGTATTTTACAACCAGTGAAAAAGAAAACACTAAAAATAAATCACAAGACATAAATCTGTAGAGATAAGGAGATATGTAATAAGTGTATTGTACTTACATGTAGAAATCTGTCCAACTGCAAAGACAAAAGGGATTCAGAGTCATTCTGCTTGCCTTGCTACATCAGCTGCTTAATACTTCTCATCCCCAACATCTGCCATTGGAACGAGGTCAGAAAGCCACCATAGACATTAGATTGTTGACCATTTCCAAGTGGTGGTTTTGGATGGTAGTAATTTAAGGTGTGTGGGCAGTTTGTATATTAGTAAAGGGTTCTTAGTTATTTATGTATAGTTTATATGCTCAACCATGTGTTTGTAGAATTGATAGTCTAATACATGTTCAATGGCTGATATGGAAAAGTCCAAGTCATGCATATATATATATATATATATATATATATACAGTACAGACCAAAAGTTTGGACACACCTTCTCATTCCAAGAGTTTTCTGTATTTTCATGACTATAAAAATTGTAGATTCACACTGAAGGCATCAAAACTATGAATTAACACATGTGGAATTATATACTTAACAAAAAAGTGTCAAACAACTGAAAATATGTCTTATGTTCTAGGTTCTTCAAAGTAGCCACCTTTTGCTTTGATTACTGCTTTGCACACTCTTGGCATTCTCTTGATGAGCTTCAAGAGGTAGTCACCTGAAATGGTTTTCACTTCATAGGTGTGCCCTGTCAGGTTTAATCAGTGGGATTTCTTGCCTTATAAATGGGGTTGGGACCATCAGTTGTGTTGTTCAGAAGTCAGGTGGATACACAGCTGATAGCCGTACTGAATGGAGTGTTAGAATTTGTATTATGGCAAGAACAAAGCAGCTAAGTAAAGAAAAACGAGTGTCCATCATTACTTTAAGAAATGAAGGTCAGTCAGTCCGAAAAATTGGGAAAACTTTGAAAGTGTCCCCAAGTGCAGTGGCCAAAACCATCAAGCGCTACAAAGAAACTGGCTCACATGAGGACCGCCCCAGGAAAGGAAGACCAAGAGTCACCTCTGCTGCGGAGGATAAGTTCATCCTAGTCACCAGCCTCAGAAATCGCAGGTTAACAGCAGCTCAGATTAGAGACCAGGTCAATGCCACACAGAGTTCTAGCAGCAGACACATCTCTACAACAACTGTTAAGAGGAGACTGTGTGCAGCAGGCCTTCATGGTAAAATAGCTGCTAGGAAACCACTGCTAAGGACAGGCAACAAGCAGAAGAGACTTGTTAGGGCTAAAGAACACAAGGAATGGACATTAGACCAGTGGAAATCTGTGCTTTGGTCTGATGAGTCCAAATTTGAGATCTTTGGTTTCAACCACCGTGTCTTTGTGCGACGCAGAAAAGGTGAACGAATGGACTCTACATGCCTGGTTCCCACCGTGAAGCATGGAGGAGGAGGTGTGATGGTGTGGGGGTGCTTTGCTGGTGACACAGTTGGGGATTTATTCAAAATTGAAGGAATACTGAATCAGCATGGTAACCACAGCATCTTGCAGCGGCATGCTATTCCATCCGGTTTGCATTTAGTTGGACCATCATTTATTTTTCAACAGGACAATGACCCCAAACACACCTCCAGACTGTGTAAGGGCTATTTGACCAAGAAGGAGAGTGATGGGGTGCTACGCCAGATGACCTGGCCTCCACGGTCACCAGACCTGAACCCAGTCGAGATGGTTTGGGGTGAGCTGGACCGCAGAGTAAAGGCAAAAGGGCCAACAAGTGCTAAGCATCTCTGGGAACTCTTTCAAGATTGTTGGAAGATCATTTCAGGTGACTACCTCTTGAAGCTCATCAAGAGAATGCCAAGAGTGTGCAAAGCAGTAATCAAAGCAAAAGGTGGCTACTTTGAAGAACCTAGAATATAAGACATATTTTCAGTTGTTTCACACTTTTTTGTTAGGTATATAATTCCACATGTGTTAATTCATAGTTTTGATGCCTTCAGTGTGAATCTACAATTTTTATTGTCATGAAAATACAGAAAACTCTTGGAATGAGAAGGTGTGTCCAAACTTTTGGTCTGTACTGTTATTATATATATATATATATATATATATATATATATATATACATATATATATATGATGATAAGGGAAATACGATGATTCAGATTTCTTTATCTATAGTATACTAATCGTTTGATAAAAAAAAAACAGGCTAGTGCTCCAAAAATAGAAGAAATACAGGATTTATTTATTTTTTAGCTTTATTCGTTGTTCACTGTGGTGTATAGATAACTTTGCTATTATTGTACTGGTTGTTAACATTTATTAATGGGAAAAAAAATAATCTATTTTTGAGGACAGACGAGAAATGTCAACTGTTGATTTTTAGTTTCAGAAAAGCATTGTTTCACTTCTTTTTTTACTATTGTGTAGGGGGTCTTTGGTGAAGATTTTTTTAATATACACTTTATACTATTTCACTTCCTTTAATAGAAAGGTTCTAAAGCTGTCCCTAGCAATGCTCTAACTAAGCTTCAGCAGGGAGAACCTGTCCCAGTCAACAATTCACCAGGGGAGATTTATAATACCTTGTAGGCCAGTTTTTAGGTGAACAAGTCATGAAAAAGTTGAAAATTTTGTGTAATTCAGAATTTTGTGCTAAAATTTGCAAGGTCAATTCAGAGTCTCAGCTTTCTTACACTACCATGGTTTAATATGCAGCATGAAGTGCTACATGTAAATCTCAAAAACCTGACTATGCCTTTAACTAGTGATATCTCTAGATTTTTTTATAGATAGAACTGCTCAGGTTTATAGGTGGTATTAAACTGGAGATACAGCTATCTAAATCTTTCTCCCCTCTTTGTTTATTGCTAATACACCTTGGAAGAAATTCATGCAGACTGACATGTTCAATGTCAGTCTTCATATCTTCTGTGCTATAGAAGAACAGGACTCCAGACATCTGTTTCATGACTGCTAAGGATTGAAAGTTCACTGTCCATGTGCAGCTTTCTCCACTCCATTTCTATGGGAGTTCATAATATAGTCAAGCACCTGAGCTTATTTTGGGACTCAAAGTATTGAATGGAAAGAGTGTGAGAGAGTATACATAGCACATTTTCTATTCTTAGTATCTGAGAAAGTGTTAGGGACCCTGTTCTTGAGATAGATGTAGGTGTATTATATATCTATAAGTTAAAATGTAAAACTATATGAACAATATAATTTTATTCATCGGACTGTACCTGAGCAGACGACTCCAGCATCTTTATTGTGTCCACAGTTATGTGATAAAAACCCTCCGTGTGGACAGTCCCACAAGTAAAGTTCATTGCCATAACATTGCACATTATCCAATATAATGTTTCCTTGTCCTTGGCCAAAAGCAGCACCACCATAAAATGCAAGGGCATTGCCACAACCTATCTGTTGGCATACAACTTGTGCATCCATAATATCCCAATCGTCATCACACACAGTTCCCCATTGTCCATAATAGAGTATTTCTACACGACCATCACATTGACTTCTACCATTTACAAGCCTCAAAGCCATTTGTGGAACTAGAAGGAAAAAAGAAAAAGGAAATTGGTAAATTCCAGATGCAATGTACAAAGCCACAGATTTATTATTGCCATTGCAACTCCACCTTGGCATTCAATGTGTCAAAATGGCACATCGAGTTTTGGATGATGGGAATGAAATAAACCCAGCATGTTTCAATTTTTTTAGTGGGAGTACACTGTTTATGGAAAGAAATAAGAACATTGTAACAGCCTAGTTGGATAAAGGTGAGGCGGTTGGGAGCAGTATTACAGTATCTGTAGTCATGGTGGCAAAGATCCCTAACAGACCTTCCAGTGCTCTCAAGACTGATACAGTGCAAAAAGGAACCACAGAGAGTGTGATGGTGACTGCAGTGTAATAAACCTCCCTAAACATGATGGTGGTTGGAGTGCCCATGATAGTGATAGCAGGATAAAGACATATTGATGTGGAAGCATTAACTCAAGTTTTTTATTTGCAGGAGAACAGATAAAACAGCCCTCACACAATTCCGTTGACAAAAAAAAAAAAGATTAGGTTGTAGAGAGGAAAGAAAAGGAAAAACCTTTTTACTTTGAATATTGAAAACTTAAAGTTGATAAAATACAGAAGACTATATAAATTACGATAGGAAATAGTAGGTTCTAGATACATGAAGATAAAGAGGAAAAAGATAGAAAACTGTTTGACTTTGAGCAGATTATATAAATGCCAAATTATTACTCATGTAAGATGATAATTCAGCCAGACATTATATGTACACACGTGGACAAAATTGTTGGCACCCCTCGTTTAATGAAAGAAAAACCCACAATGGTCACTGAAATAACTTGAATCTGACAAAAGTAATAATATATAAAAATTCTATGAAAATGAACAAATGAAAGTCAGACATTGCTTTTCAACCATGCTTCAACAGAATTTTTTAAAAAAGAAAACTCATGAAACAGGCCTGGACAGAAATGATGGCATTTTGGCCACTTCTCAAGAGCAAACTGCTCTGGTTGTCTCGGGTTTGAAGGGTGCCTTTTCCAGACGGCATGTTTCAGCTCCTTCCAAAGATGCTCAATAGGATTTAGGTCAGGGCTCATAGAAGGCCACTTCAGAATAGTCCAATGTTTTCCTCTTAGCCATTCTTGGGTGTTTTTAGCTGTGTGTTTTGGGTCATTATCCTGTTGCAAGACCCATGACCTGCGACTGAGACCAAGCTTTCTGACAATGGGCAGCACATTTCTCTCTAGAATCCCTTGATAATCTTGAGATTTCATTATACCCTGCACAGATTCAAGGCACCCTGTGCCAGATGCAGCAAAAGTAGACCCAGAACATAACAGACCCTCCTCCATGTTTCACAGTAGGGACAGTGTTCTTTTCAAGATATGCTTTATTTTCCATCTGTGAACATAGAGCTGATGTGCCTTGCCAAAAATTTCGATTTTTGTCTCATCTGTCCATAGAACATTCTCCTAGAAGCTTTGTGGCTTGTCAACATGTAGTTTTGCAAATTACTTTTGTCAGATTCAAGATATTTCTGTGACCATTGTGGGTTTTTCTTTCATTAAACGAGGGGTATCAACAATTTTGTCCACATGTGTAAATGACATATTATTACTCCAGTAAGATGATAATTCATCCAGACATTATATATATAATACTTACCTGTAGCAGTAAATGCTAGATACATAAAGATAGAGAGGAAAGAAAAGAAAACACGTTTTTTACTTTGAATATTGTAAACTTAAAGTTGATATAATACAGAAAACTATATACCGTATTTTTCGGACTATAAGGCGCACATATAATCTTATGATTTTCTCAGAAATCAAAAGTGCGCCTTATAGTCCGATGCACCTTATATGTGTACCCACAAATTGCTTAAGCATTACGGCCACGGTAGTCAGGATCCTCACTGAGCGCGGTGATACATACAGCTCTGTGCGCAGGAGCCCCGTGTTTCATTTTTTTATACCGACTACCCAAAAATGCCTCCTGTTAAGAGACATGCTTATGATGCAGATTTTAAGCTTAAAGCTATAAGTCATGCAGTAGAGCTTGGAAATAGAGCAGCTGTAAGAGAATTCAACATAAATTAATCTATGGTGCGTAAGTGGAGGAAACAAGAAGATACCCTACGTCAGGTAAAGAAGACCAAACTGAGTTTCCGAGGAAACAAAGCAAGATGGCCACATTTGGAGGACAAAATAGAACAGTGGGTTATCGAACAGAGAACTGCAGGTAGAAGCGTCTCCACTGTCGCTATTCGTCTCAAAGCCACAACGATAGCACATGACATGGAGATCAAGGACTTTCGAGGAGTTCCTTCATGGTGCTTTCGTTTTATGAAAAGGCGCAATCTCTCCATCCGCACCAGAACTACTGTCTGCCAGCAACTGCCAAAGGATTATGAAGAGAAGCTGGCCATTTTCCGCACCTACTGCATAACCAAAATAAATGAAAAGAATATCCAACCAGAACACATCACTAACATGGATGAGGTCCCCCTCACTTTCGACATCCCCGTAAATCGTACTGTTGAGAAAACAGGGACCAGTACGGTATCTATACATACCACAGGAAACGAGAAGTCATCTTTCACTGTAGTTCTCGCCTGTCAGGCTAATGGCCAGAAACTACCACCCATGGTCATTTTCAAGAGGAAGACTTTGCCAAAGGAACAGTTTCCTGCTGGTGTCATCATCAAGGCTAACCCAAAGGGCTGGATGGACGAGGAGAAGATGAGTGAGTGGCTGAGGGAGGTCTACGTTAGGAGACCGGATGGCTTTTTTCACAGATCCCCATCCCTATTGGTCTGTGACTCTATGCGCGCCCATGTGACCGATGCTATCAAAGCCCAAGTGAAGAAAACTAATTCGGAGCTTGCCGTCATTCCGGGTGGATTAACCAAGGAGCTCCAGCCGCTAGATATTGGCATCAACAGGTCTTTTAAAGTTAAATTGCGAGCTGCATGGGATCATTGGATGACAGAAGGTGACCACACATTCACCAACACCGGGAGGCAACGCCGGGCGAGTTATGCCACTATGTGCAAGTGGATCGTGGACGCCTGGGAGAAGGTATCAGTCTCCAGTGTCATCCGAGCTTTCAGGAAGTCTGGAATTATCACTGAAGAGCTAAACATTAGCAACGAGACCGACTCGGATAATGATGACGGGGACTTGAGCATGCTTGATGCCGAAATCGCACAACTATTAAACTCTGATACTGAAGATGAAGAGTTTGATGGATTTGTGGTGGAGGAATGAATTGAAAAAGTAAATGTATTGATTTGCAGTTACAACTGAACAAGTTGAGAGTTATCGTGAAAGAGTTAAATAAAGTTTGACTTACGGTCTGAGCTTTGTTTTATTTAATGCGCTGCGCCTTATAATCTGGTGCACCTTATATATGAACCTAGACGACTTAGCAGGCCCTTATGGATAATGCGCCTTATAATCTGGTGCACCTTATGGTTCGAAAAATACGGTACATGCCTTATTATTACTAAGACAAAGGGTAAATCAGACGGACATAGAATGTGATATACTTACTAGTGGTAGTAGTAGGTTCTAGATACATAAAGATAGTGAGGAAAGAGAAGGAAAACATTTTTTACTTTGAATAATAAAAACTTAAAGTTGATATAATACAGAAGACTATATAGAGCCCTTATTAGAAGGAAAACTGTTTTACTTTGAGCAGATTTTATAAATGCCAAATTATTACTCCAGTAAAATGATAATTCATCCAGACATTATATATAATACTTACCTGTAGTAGTAAATGCTAGATACATAAAGATAAAGAAGAAAAAGAAGGAAAACGTTTTTTTACTTTTAATATTAAAAACTTAAAGTTGATAAAATACAGCAGACTAAACATAAATGCCTTATTCAGACAAAGGGGTAAATCAGGGGGAAAATGACTGTCACGATAGGTAGTAGGAGGTTCTAGAAACATGAAGATAGAGAGGAAAAAGAAGGAAAACGGTTTTACTTTGAGCAGATTATATAAATACCAAATTGTTACTAAAATAAGATGATAATTCAGCCAGACATTATATATAGAATAATTATCTGTGGTAGTAAATGCTAGATACATAAAGATAGAAAGGAAAGAAAAGGAAAATGGTTTTTACTTTGACAAAACTTAAAGAGGACCTTTCACCACCTCCAACATGTCCAGCTCTTAACAACTTAATAACTGCTGCTCCACTGATTCTGGCACAGATGGAATTTTTTTCTGTAGCCCTCTCCATTCCTGAGTAATAAATGCTGTTAGTTTTGGTGCCTGACATGCTATTTAGGCTCTGTACTGTAAGGAGGGCGGTGTCAGACAGGAGCAGACAAGGGGTGTGATTCTAAGCTCTGACACTGGCTGCCTCTGAGCCATGTCTCCTGCCGGACACCGCCCTTCTGACATTACAGCGTTTAATCAGACACCAAACTAACCGTGCTTGTTGCTTAGGAATGGTGGGGGCTAGAGAGAAAATTCCAACTGTGCTGGAATCAGTGGAGCGGCTATTAATAGATGCTAAGAACATAAATTGGTGGAGGTTGTGAAAGATCCTCTTTAAAGTTGATAAAATGCAACAGACTATATAAATGCCAAAAGGGTAATTAGTTGGACATAGAATGTGTTATACTTACGAGCGGTAGAAGGTTCTAGATACATAAAAATAGAGAAGAAGAAGAAGGAAAACTGTTTTATTTTGAGCAGATTATATAAATGCCATATTATTACTCTAGTAAGATGATAATTCAGCAAGACACTATACAGACATGGACAAAATTGTTGGTACCCCTCGTTTAATGAAAGAAAAACCCACAATGGTCACAGAAATAACTTGAATCTGACAAAACTGGAATTTGCCAAACTACATGTTGACAAGCCACAAAGCTTCTGGGAGAATGTCCTATGGACAGATGAGACAAAAATCGAAATTTTTGGCAAGGCACTTCAGCTCTATGTTCACAGACGGAAAAATGAAGCATATCTTAAAAAGAACACTGTCCCTACTGTGAAACATGGAGCAGGCTCTGTTATGTTCTGGGGCTGCTTTGCTGCATCTGGCACAGGGTGTCTTGAATCTGTGCAGGGTACAATGAAATCTCAAGACTATCAAGGGATTCTAGAGAGAAATGTGCTGCCCATTGTCAGAAAGCTTAGTCTCAGTCGCAGGTCATGGGTCTTGCAACAGGATAATGACCCAAAACACACAGCTAAAAACACCCAAGAATGGCTAAGAGGAAAACATTGGACTATTCTGAAGTGGCCTTCTATGAGCCCTGACCTAAATCCTATTGAGCATCTTTGGAAGGAGCTGAAACATGCTGTCTGGAAAAGGCACCCTTCAAACCCGAGACAACCGGAGCAGTTTGCTCTTGAGAAGTGGCCAAAATACCTACTGAGAGCTGCAGAAGTCTCATTGACAGTTACAGGAATTGTTTGATTGCAGTGATTGCCTCAAAAGGTTGTGCAACTAAATATTAAGTTAAGGGAACCATCATTTCTGTCCAGGCCTGTTTCATGAGTTTTCTTTTTTTTTTAATTCTGTTGAAGCATGGTTGAAAAGCAATGTCTGACTTTCATTTGTTCATTTTCATAGAATTTTTTTTTTATAATTAACGTTTTATTGGATTTTCACATATCGCAAATATGAATATACATAGTAAAAGACATAGTAAAGGATAATGTGCATGGCACAACAATCATTAATCAATCAATCTGATGAGCTGGTGTATGACATACAACGGTTAACTAACAACACACTATTAAATGGAACGTGGGCGGTGTAAAAGAGACTAAGAGTTCTTAGGGTGGAAGGCCAAGGGTCTCAGAAGGCAAGTTTATTAAACAGGGGGTTCCCACAGATGCATCCAGGTAGGGTCATTTTCATAGAATTTTTATATATTATTACTTTTGTCAGATTCAAGTTATTTCTGTGACCGTTGTGAGTTTTTCTTTCATTAAATGAGGGGTACCAACAATTTTGTCCACGTGTGTATATATAATACTTACCTGTGGTATTAAATGTTATACAGGGGCACATCTTCCATGAGGCAACCTAAGGTCATGGCCTCAGGCGGCACCTCAGGAAATAAACCAAGGGGGCTGGATTTTTTTTTTAATCAGCCACTACTTATTGTATTATCGGCAGATAATACTCACCAATCCACGCTCCTATCCAGGCCAATCTCCACTGCCACCTCTATGCTGCACTGCACTAATTCCAGCATCCTGGTAGTCTTCAGCGTCAGCTATAGCGTGCCCTAGATGTAGCAGCCTGGACAAGCGGTGGATGGGTGAGTAAATTATCAGCCGCTATCTATTGCAATAATGCAATAAGTAGCAGCCATTTAAAAAAGGGGGTCATATACTATATGGGGTCTAACTACTAAAAACTAAAAAAAAAAATTGAAAAGTAATTAAATATAATGGCTGACAGACAAAAAAAAAATGGGAATTCTGTTGTTTTCTTCTTGATTTATTTAATTTAATTTCAGTATTCCTATTTGCAATGTCATAGAAAGTTTATACATCAGTTACAACAGGTTTAGGGCCAGTTCACATCTGCGTTTGGTTTCCATTTGGGAAATCCGCTTGGGGACCCCCCCCGAATGGAAACCTATACGCATAGAAAAATGGTTTACCTAAGGAAACCTGCGGACCCCATAGACTATAATGGGGTCCGTGTGGTTTCCACTCGGTTTCTACACGAAACATGCGGAAAAAAGCAGCACTTTTCTCTCCGCTTGCTTTGTGCGGAAACCGAGCGGAAACCATCCGGCCCTCATTGTAGTCTATGTGGTCAGCAGGTTTCCTTAGTTAAACCGCTTTTCTATGCATATAGGTTTCCGTATTATATAATATAGTAAAGTAGAATACTCCCCTAAATAAAAAAATTAAAAGCCATAAATCAGGGGAAATAGACGGAGGCGGCAGAAATTTATATGCATTATACTTACCATAGTTAGTAGCAAACAATATAAAAAACTGTAATTCAGCGTGAGATTGTATGTATAATACTTACCAATAGTATCTGTGTGATATATAAAGATAGAGGGGAAAGAAAAAGGAAAATTTGCTTCTTTAAATATTAAAAACATAAAGATAACCATGATAAACTACATTGTCCTGCATAAATGCCTCATTATTAGTAAAGCTAGGTTCACATCTGCGTCGGAGTCGACTCCATCAAAAATTGGAACAGAGAAAATTCTTGCATGGAGGACTTTTCTCTTCACCGGTTTCAGTATAAAACCTGACGGACACTCGGCAGACCCCATTATAGTCTATGGGGTCCGCCGGTGTCTGTGGGTAGCCACTGTTTTAGCGGAATGGGCTTTTCATCGTTTAGTTCCCATGGTGGACCCAAACAATGGAGAACCCAAAGCTCCTGTGAACCTAGCCTAAGATAGAAGGATATTTCAGCCAATATTGGAATGTATAATACTTATCATAGGTAGGAGTAGTTTCTACTATAGAAACATGAAAAAAAAAGTAAAAGTTATAACTACAAGTTATCTATCAGGAGTTACTGAGCCTGATCTCTGGATTTTCCTCTTGTTCCACTGTTTTACTGGGATTTAGAGACTTTGTGCATTTGTTTTCTTAATCTTCTAATGCCTAAAATAGTTGTTTCTCCTCTCTATTTTCTAGAGGTGAATCTGAGCTGATGACCTTCCTCTATGATGGTCAAATACATTAAAAGTGCATATGAACAATGGCTGTCATGGTAAGATCTGACCTTTTAGATATACAGTACAGACCAAAAGTTTGGACACACCTTCACATTCCAAGAGTTTTCTGTATTTTCATGACTATAAAAATTATAGATTCACACTGAAGGCATCAAAACTATGAATTAACACATGTGGAATTATATACTTAACAAAAAAGTGTGAAACAACTGAAAATATGTCTTATATTCTAGGTTCTTCAAAGTAGCCACCTTTTGCTTTGATTACTGCTTTGCACACTCTTGGCATTCTCTTGATGAGCTTCAAGAGGTAGTCACCTGAAATGGTCTTCCAACAGTCTTGAAGGAGTTCCCAGAGATGCTTAGCACTTGTTGGCCCTTTTGCCTTCACTCTGTGGTCCAGCTCACCCCAAACCATCTGGATTGGGTTCAGGTCTGGTGACTGTGGAGGCCAGGTCATCTGGCGTAGCACCCCATCACTCTCCTTCTTGGTCAAATAGCCCTTACACAGTCTGGAGGTGTGTTTGGGGTCACTGTCCTGTTGAAAAATAAATGATGGTCCAACTAAACGCAAACCGGATGGAATAGCATGCCGCTGCAAGATGCTGTGGTTACCATGCTGGTTCAGTATTCCTTCAATTTTGAATAAATCCCCAACAGTGTCACCAGCAATGCACCCCCACACCATCACACCTCCTCCTCCATGCTTCACGGTGGGAACCAGGCATGTAGAGTCCATTCGTTCACCTTTTCTGCGTCGCACAAAGACACGGTGGTTGGAACCAAAGATCTCAAATTTGGACTCATCAGACCAAAGCACAGATTTCCACAGGTCTAATGTCCATTCCTTGTGTTCTTTAGCCCAAACAAGTCTCTTCTGCTTGTTGCCTGTCCTTAGCAGTGGTTTCCTAGCAGCTATTTTACCATGAAGGCCTGCTGCACAGAGTCTCCTCTTAACAGTTGTTGTAGAGATGTGTCTGCTGCTAGAACTCTGTGTGGCATTGACCTGGTCTCTAATCTGAGCTGCTGTTAACCTGCGATTTCTGAGGCTGGTGACTAGGATGAACTTATCCTCCGCAGCAGAGGTGACTCTTGGTCTTCCTTTCCTGGGGCGGTCCTCATGTGAGCCAGTTTCTTTGTATCGCTTGATGGTTTTGGCCACTGCACTTGGGGACACTTTCAAAGTTTTCCCAATTTTTCGGACTGACTGACCTTCATTTCTTAAAGTAATGATGGACACTCGTTTTTCTTTACTTAGCTGCTTTGTTCTTGCCATAATACAAATTCTAACACTCCATTCAGTAGGACTATCAACTGTGTATCCACCTGACTTCTGAACAACACAACTGATGGTCCCAACCCTATTTATAAGGTAAGAAATCCCACTTATTAAACCTGACAGGGCACACCTGTGAAGTGAAAACCATTTCAGGTGACTACCTCTTGAAGCTCATCAAGAGAATGCCAAGAGTGTGCAAAGCGGTAATCAAAGCAAAAGGTGGCTACTTTGAAGAACCTAGAATATAAGACATATTTTCAGTTGTTTGACACTTTTTTGTTAAGTATATAATTCCACATGTGTTAATTCATAGTTTTGATGCCTTCAGTGTGAATCTACAATTTTTATAGTCATGAAAATACAGAAAACTCTTGGAATGAGAAGGTGTGTCCAAACTTTTGGTCTGTACTGTAGTTTTTAGATACACAACTAACTTAGATTAGATTTCAATGTATTTTACAACCAGTGAAAAAGAAAACACTAAAAATAAATCACAAGACATAAATCTGTAGAGATAAGGAGATATGTAGTAAGTGTATTGTACTTACACGTAGTAATCTGTCCAACTGCAAAGACAAAAGGGATTCAGAGTCATTCTGCTTGCCTTGCTACATCAGCTGCTTAATACTTCTCATCCCCAACATCTGCCATTGGAATGAGGTCAGAAAGCCACCATAGACATTAGATTGTTGACCATTTCCAAGTGGTGGTTTTGGATGGTAGTAATTTAAGGTGTGTGGGCAGTTTATATACTAGTAAAGGGTTCTTAGTTATTTATGTATAGTTTATATGCTCAAGCATGTGTTTATATATATATATATATATATATATATGATGATGATAAGGGAAAGACAATGATTCAGATTTCTTTATCTATAGTATACTAGTCGTTTGATAAAAAAAAAAAACAGGCTAGTGCTCCAAAAATAGAAGAAATACAGGATTTATTTATTTTTTAGCTTTATTCGTTGTTCACTGTGATGTATAGATAACTTTGCTATTATTGTACTGGTTGTTAACATTTATTAATGGGAAAAAATTCATCTATTTTTGAGGACAGACGAGTAATGTCAGCTGTTGATTTTTAGTTACAGAAAAGCATTGTTTCACTTCTTTTTTTACTATTGTGTAGGGGGTCTTTGGTGAAGATTTTTTTAATACACACTTTATACTATTTCACTTCCTTTAATAGAAAGGCTCTAAAGCTATCCCTAGCAATGCTCTAACTAAGCTTCAGCAGGGAGAACCTGTCCCAATCAACGATTCACCAGGGGAGATTTATAATACCTTGTAGGCCAGTTTTTAGGTGCACAAGTCATGAAAAAGTTGCAAATTTTGTATAATTCAGATTTTTGTGCTAAAATTTGCAATGTATTCCTCTTTTATGCCACCTTAGCCAATTTTCTGCAAGGGGGTTGTGGCGTGTGTGAGGTTATGGTCTTACTAGATTTATGACCATTTAAGCCAGTAAATGAGCTGGCATAGAATTCAGTGCAGGTGCATGGCCTTACAGTGCACCTTGTTGTAAATCAGGCACAACCTCTGCCAGCATAGGCATTAAAAATTTCCCCCAAGGTAAATTAGAAGTTGCCAAAGAGGGGAAGGTCAATTCAGAGTCTCAGCTTTCATATACTACCATGGGTTTATATGCAGCATGAAGTGCTACATGTAAATCTCAAAAACCTGACTATGCCTTTAACTAGTGATATCTCTAGATTTTTTTTATAGATAGAACTGCTCAGGTTTATAGGTGGTATTAAACTGGAGATACAGCTAAATCTGTCTCCCCTCTTTGTTTATTGCTAATACACCTTGGAAGAAATTCATACAGACTGACATGTTCAATGTCAGTCTTCATATCTTCTGTGCGACAGAAGAACAGGGCTCCAGATATCTGTTTCATGACTGCTAAGGATTGAAAGTTCACTGTCCATGTGCAGCTTTCTCCACTCATTTCTATGGGAGTTCATAATATAGTCAAGCACCTGAGCTTATTTTGGGACTGAAAGTATTGAATGGAAAAAGTGTGAGAGAGTATACATAGCACATTTTCTATTCTTAGTATCTGAGAAAGTGTTAGGGACCCTGTTCTTGAGATAGATGTAGGTGTATTATATATCTATAAGTTAAAATGTAAAACTATATGAACAATATAATTTTATTCATCGGACTGTACCTGAGCAGACGACTCCAGCATCTTTATTGTGTCCACAGTTATGTGATAAAAACCCTCCGTGTGGACAGTCCCACAAGTAAAGTTCATTGCCATAACATTGCACATTATCCAATATAATGTTTCCTTGTCCTTGGCCAAAAACAGCACCACCATAAAATGCAAGGGCATTGCCACAACCTATCTGTTGGCATACAACTTGTGCATCCATAATATCCCAATCGTCATCACACACAGTTCCCCATTGTCCATAATAGAGTATTTCTACACGACCATCACATTGACTTCTACCATTTACAAGCCTCAAAGCCATTTGTGGAACTAGAAGGAAAAAAGAAAAAGGAAATTGGTAAATTCCAGATGCAATGTACAAAGCCACAGATTTATTATTGCCATTGCAACTCCACCTTGGCATTCAATGTGTCAAAATGGCACATCGAGATTTGGATGATGGGAATGAAATAAACCCAGCATGTTTCAATTTTTTTAGTGGGAGTACACTGTTTATGGAAAGAAATAAGAACATTGTAGCAACCTAGTTGGAGAAAGGTGAGGAGGTTGGGAGCAGTATTACAGTATCTGTAGTCATGGTGGCAAAGATCCCTAACAGACCTTCCAGTGCTCTCAGAACTGATACAGTGCAAAGAGGAACCGCAGAGAGTGTGATGGTGACTGCAGCGTAATAAACCTCCCTAAACATGATGGTGGTTAGAGTGTCCATGATAGTGATAGCAGGATAAAGACATATTGATGTGGAAACATTAACTCAAGTTTTTTATTTGCAAGAGAACAGATAAAACAGCAAACAGCCCTCACACAATTCCGTTGACAAAAAAAAAAGATTAGGTTGTAGAGAGGAAAGAAAAGGAAAAACCTTTTTACTTTGAATATTGAAAACTTAAAGTTGATAAAATACATTAGACTATATAAATTACGATAGGAAATAGTAGGTTCTAGATACATGAAGATAAAGAGGAAAAAGATAAAAAACTGTTTGACTTTGAGCAGATTATATAAATGACAAATTATTACTCATGTAAGATGATAATTCAGCCAGACATTATATGTACACACGTGGACAAAATTGTTGGTACCCCTCGTTTAATGAAAGAAAAACCCACAATGGTCACTGAAATAACTTGAATCTGACAAAAGTAATAATATATAAAAATTCTATGAAAATGAACAAATGAAAGTCAGACATCGCTTTTCAACCATGCTTCAACAGAATTTTTTTAAAAAGAAAACTCATGAAACAGGCCTGGACAGAAATGATGGCATTTTGGCCACTTCTCAAGAGCAAACTGCTCTGGTTGTCTCGGGTTTGAAGGGTGCTTTTTCCAGACGGCATGTTTCAGCTCCTTCCAAAGATGCTCAATAAGATTTAGGTCAGGGCTCATAGAAGGCCACTTCAGAATAGTCCAATGTTTTCCTCTTAGCCATTCTTGGGTGTTTTTAGCTGTGTGTTTTGGGTCATTATCCTGTTGCAAGACCCATGACCTGCGACTGAGACCAAGCTTTCTGACAATGGGCAGCACATTTCTCTCTAGAATCCCTTGATAATCTTGAGATTTCATTGTACCCTGCACAGATTCAAGGCACCCTGTGCCAGATGCAGCAAAAGCAGACCCAGAACATAACAGAACCTCCTCCATGTTTCACAGTAGGGACAGTGTTCTTTTCAAGATATGCTTTATTTTCCATCTGTGAACATAGAGGTGATGTGCCTTGCCAAAAATTTCGGTCTTTGTCTCATCTGTCCATTGAACATTCTCCTAGAAGCTTTGTGGCTTGTCAATATGTAGTTTTGCAAATTACTTTTGTCAGATTCAAGATATTTCTGTGACCATTGTGGATTTTTCTTTCATTAAACGAGGGCTACCAACAATTTTGTCCACATGTGTAAATGACATATTATTACTCCAGTAAGATGATAATTCATCCAGACATTTTATATATAATACTTACCTGTAGTAGTAAATGCTAGATACATAAAGATAGAGAGGAAAGAAAAGAAAACCCGTTTTTTACTTTGAATGTTGTAAACTTAAAGTTGATATAATACAGAAGACTATATACATGCCTTATTATTACTAAGACAAAGGGTAAATCAGACGGACATAGAATGTATTATACTTACTAGTGGTAGTAGTAGGTTCTAGATACATAAAGATAGTGAGGAAAGAGAAGGAAAACATTTTTTACTTTGAATAATAAAAACTGAAAGTTGCTATAATACAGAAGACTATATAGATCCCTTTCTTATTACTAAGACAAAAGGTATATCAGACGGACATAGAATGTGTTTTACTATGATTGGTAGTAGAAGGTTCTAGATACATAAAGACAGAGAGGAAAAAGAAGGAAAACTGTTTTACTTTGAGCAGATTTTATAAATGCCAAATTATTACTCCAGTAAAATGATAATTCATCCAGACATTATATATAATACTTACCTGTAGTAGTAAATGCTAGATACATAAAGATAAAGAAGAGAAAGAAGGAAAACGTTTTTTTTTCTTTTAATATTAAAAACTCAAAGTTGATAAAATACAGCAGACTATACATAAATGCCTTATTCAGACAAAGGGGTAAATCAGAGGGACATAGACTGTCTTATACTCACGATAGGTAGTAGAAGGTTCTAGATACATGAAGATAGAGAGGAAAAAGAAGGAAAACTGTTTTACTTTGAGCAGATTATATAAATACCAAATTGTTACTAAAATAAGATGATAATTCAGCCAGACATTATATATAGAATAATTATCTGTGGTAGTAAATGCTAGATACATAAAGATAGAAAGGAAAGAAAAGGAAAATGGTTTTTACTTTGACAAAACTTAAAGAGGACCTTTTACCACCTCCAACAGGTCCAGCTCTTAACAACTTAATAACTGCTGCTCCACTGATTCTGGCACAGTTGGAATTTTTTTCTGTAGCCCTCTCCATTCCTGAGTAATAAATGCTGTTAGTTTTGGTGCCTGACATGCTATTTAGGCTCTGTACTGTAAGGAGGGCGGTGTCAGACAGGAGCAGACAAGGGGTGTGATTCTAAGCTCTGACACTGGCTGCCTCTGAGCCATGTCTCCTGCCGGACACCGCCCTTCTGACATTACAGAGTTTAATCAGACACCAAACTAACCGTGCTTGTTGCTTAGGAATAGCAGGGACTAGAGAGAAAATTCCAACTGTGCTGGAATCAGTGGAGCAGCTATTAACAGATGCTAAGAACATAAATTGGTGGAGGTTGTGAAAGATCCTCTTTAAAGTTGATAAAATGCAACAGAATATATAAATGCCAAAAGGGTAATTAGTTGGACATAGAATGTGTTATACTTACGAGCGGCAGAAGGTTCTAGATACATAAAAATAGAAAAGAAGAAGAAGGAAAACTGTTTTATTTTGAGCAGATTATATAAATGCCATATTATTACTCTAGTAAGATGATAATTCAGCAAGACATTATACAGACGTGGACAAAATTGTTGGTACCCCTCGTTTAATGAAAGAAAAACCCACAATGGTCACAGAAATAACTTGAATCTGACAAAACTGGAATTTGCCAAACTACATGCTGAAAAGCCACAAAGCTTCTGGGAGAATGTCCTATGGACAGATGAGACAAAAATCGAAATTTTTGGCAAGGCACATCAGCTCTATGTTCACAGATGGAAAAATTAAACATATCTTGAAAAGAACACTGTCCCTTCTGTGAAACATGGAGAAGGCTCTGTTATGTTCTGGGGCTGCTTTGCTGCATCTGGCACAGGGTGTCTTGAATCTGTGCAGGGTACAATGAAATCTCAAGACTATCAAGGGATTCTAGAGAGAAATGTGCTGCCCAGTGTCAGAAAGCTTGGTCTCAGTCGCAGGTCATGGGTCTTGCAACAGGATAATGACCCAAAACACACAGCTAAAAACACCCAAGAATGGCTAAGAGGAAAACATTGGACTATTCTGAAGTGGCCTTCTATGAGCCCTGACCTAAATCCTATTGAGCATCTTTGGAAGGAGCTGAAACATGTCGTCTGGAAAAGGCACCCTTCAAACCCGAGATAACTGGAGCAGTTTGCTCATGAGGAGTGGCCAAAATACCTGTTGAGAGGTGCAGAAGTCTCATTGACAGTTACAGGAATTGCTTGATGTTCAATAGGATTTAGGTCAGGGCTCATAGAAGGCCACTTCAGAATAGTCCAAAGTTTTCCTCTTAACCATTCTTGGGTGTTTTTAGCTGTGTGTTTTGGGTCATTATCCTGTTGCAAGACCCATGACCTGCGACTGAGACCAGGCTTTCTGACACTGGACAGCACATTTCTCTCTAGAATCCCTTGATAGTCTTGAGATTTCATTGTACCCTGCAAAGATTCAAGACACCCTGTGCCAGATACAGTAAAGCAGTCCCAGAACATAACAGAGCCTTCTCCATGTTTCACAGTAGGGACAGTGTTCTTTTCAAGATATGCTTCATTTTCCTGTCTGTGAACATAGAGCTGATGTGGCTTGCCAAAAATTTAGATTTTTGTCTTATCTGTCCATAGGACATTCTTCCAGAAGCTTTGTGGCTTGTCAACATGTAGTTTGGCAAATTCCAGTTTTGTCAGATTCAAGTTATTTTTGTGACCATTGTGGGTTTTTCTTTCATTAAACGAGGGGTACCAACAATTTTGTCCACGTGTGTATATAATACTCACCTGTGGTAGTAAATGCTAGACAGGGGTACATCTTCCATGAAGCAATCTAAAGCGATGGCCTCAGGCGGCACCTCAGGGAATAAACCGAAGGGACAGAATTCTTTTTTTTAATCAGCCGCTACTTATTGTATTATTGCAATAGTTAGCAGGCAATAATTTACTCACCCATTCCCCCACTCCTGTCCAGGCTTGCCCCCACTGCTGCCTCTATGCTGTGCTGCAATAATTCCAGTGTCCTGGCATTCTTCAGCGTCAGCCATAGTGCACCCTGGAGGTGACAGAGAAGGCCAGCCTAGCCAGAAGCGTGAATGGGTGAGTAAACTATGAGCCGCTACCTATTGTAATAATATAATAAGTAGCGGCCGAATAAAAAGGGGGTCATATACTGTATGGGGGCCATAAAAAAGGGATCATATACTGTGTGGGGGCCATAAAAGGAGGTCATATACTGTGGGGCCAGGAAAAGGGGGTCATATACTGTGTGGGGGCCAAAAAAAGGGATTGTATACCATGTGGGTGCCAAAAAAGGAGTTTGTATACCACATGGGGGCATAAATAGGGGGTGTTATACTGTGGGGATCAGAAGATCACAAGTTCAATTCCCCTCGGGAAACCCCTGCTTCACCAAGAGCTGTAGACTCCCCCCCTCCAGAATTCTTATGGCTAACACGGTACAACATTATACTAGTAGAATGTCGTAGAAAGTTTATACATCAGTCACAACAGGTTAACATACAGAGTAACAAGATTTTCCTTATTCTGGCAGCTGCTACCACTGGTAAGTATTATAGAACATAGAAAAGTAGAATACTCTTCTAAATAAAGAAATTAAAAGCCATACATCAGGGGATATAAACGGAGGCGGCAGATATTTATATGCATTATACTTACCATAGGTAGTAGTGTCTGTTACCGTAGATACATGAAGAAAAAGAAGATAGAAAGAGGAAAACTTTGAATGTTAAAAACATAAAGCTGATCATGATAAAACAACATAAATGCCTCATTATTACTAAGTTAGAAGCGTAATTCAGCCGGATATTGTATGTATAATACTTACCAATAGTATCTGCATGATATATAAAGATAGAGGGGAAAGAAAGGGAAATTTGCTTCTCTGAATATTTAAAATGTAAAGGCCTGGTTCACATCTGCAGCGCACCGCAGGTTCACCAAAAATCGGCTGAGAGAAAAGTCCTGCACAGAGGACTTTTTCAGTATAAAACTGGTGGAAACCCAACAGACACCCAGCGGACCCCATTATTATAGTCTATGGGGTCCATGGGTAACTGCTGTTTTAACAGACAGGCTCTCCATCGTTTGGGTTTCCGGGGGACCTGAACAACGGAGAGCCCAATGCTAGTGTGAACCTAGTCTAAGATAGGAGGATAATTCAGCCAATATCGGAATGTATTATACTTACCAGTATACCAATCATCATTAGTATTAAGTTCTACTGTAGATACATGAAAAAAACATCTCACAGAAAATAAATGGTTTCAAACGATAAAACTTAACTTTTAATATTTTAAAATAAAAATTGTACAAAGGACGTCCACTAATCTACTGAAAGACAGATCAATGTGGTCTGTGCCTGCCTATTCAAAGTTTATTCAGGATTTAAATGTTAGACAGTATTCACACTCTCCAACTTTCCACTGGACCTAGGGTGTAATAAGATACTTTCACCACCCTTAGACTAAGGTTATAGTATCACGGCTGCATCATACAACAGGTCAGTATTTTGTCAGTTGCTCTTAGTGCTAGGAAAACCCAAACACCTGGTCCCCACACACATAATTTGTAAAGCCTCACTGACTAGACTCCTGCACAGCCATGATGTACCTCCACAACCCTAGTCTGTAGTATGTACATATGCCAGTAATCTAGGTACAGGTCACAGTAACTTCATTTCCTGTCATTAAAATGTTATAACCTTAAGGGAAACTATGATATTCTGACCCTTATACTCAATAAACCCTTATATTGCAGCCATTACTGATATCCCCTATGTTGACTCCAGGGATATACAGCTACCATTTCCATTAGTGACTCAAGTTCCACCAACTAATCTCCAGGCTAATCAGACTGCCCCAGTCTCCTGTCAGTCCTTCATGCCCCCAAGTGGTATGGCTTGTGGTCAACTAACTCAAAAATAGAAAATAGAAAATAAACTTGCTCTACGCGTTTCCCCTGTGTTATCTATATCAGGTTCATCAGGAGCCAATGCTAATAAACTTATCAGTTGGTCTAAGCTGCTATAAATATTTATCAAAAATGCAGTTACAACTGCAGTTCCTGGAGCACTGATGGTGTGCTCCAGTGTATAGAGTAGCCGACGCCACACTGAGCCTTGCCTGCTTTATAAAGGTCAGCCCATTCATTCGGTGCCACCCCCTTTCCTAATGCTGTCTGCAGTGAGCCAATAGAAATCACTAGCTCACTCCACCAATCACGCCTCCTAGGGGGTGTGTCCACCTCAGTCCTCTACTGTGTTCATGTGACTGCCGATCATGTGACCACTGAATGTAAACAATTACAGTGATCCAGCGCTAGACGGTGAATCTACTGATTCACATTTGATTTTCACCTCATCTACACAGGCTGCTGATCATCTGGCTGCTGCATCTCAGCCATTCCGATGATCAAGGGCCAACTGGTAATTTTGTATACTTAACCTCCATTCCTCCATATACCAGGTCATAAACCCAGAGGGGAGATATCCAAAACAGAGTTAAATCCGGATCCATAGTATCCTATCACAACCGTACTCTAAAGGAGTCGGAGGTTAGGTTTAACCCCAGACCGTGACAGCCGATGGATCATAAATCTACCTATCATAGTTCACATACAGTGGGCGCTCCCTTATTGTTCCCTAAACTATAGATAACCTAACCATCCCACTCAGATCCATTTGCATACCTCCTAATGGTCAATCCCTACAACTCTAACTCTTTTCTATTTCTCAACCCTCTGATTGCGTACCAAAACTACCGTACATCATAGCTACGACCCATCAAACACCACAACATTATATTGTAAATCGTACCTCACCACCTAGATTCAGGCAATGCAAAAGATAGCGGAAGAGAGACCCCTAAACGTCTACCCATCTAAATACGGGGCGATAAATGACACGATACACCTCCCATATTTCTCACCCCTATTTATCTTTCTTCAATAAATGGCGCAAAGGATATCAAATCATTGAGGCCTCTAGGTTTGACACAGTTAAACCTAAATATCCATTCCGCTTCCTTCCTCAAAATTGCCCTATCCCAATCTCCTCCTCGTGGTGATTTGCGTACTAACTCAATGCCCTGAAATCTCAATGTAGATGGGTCACCTCCATGTTTGCTCCAGAAATGTAAACTCAGGGGACGTTCTTCTCTCCTGTTGATATATCCAACATGATCTAATATCCTACGACGTAATTCCCTTTTCGTTTTACCCACTTAGTTCACTGGGCATGGACAGGATGCGACATATACCACACCCACAGAGCGGCAATTAATGAAATCTCTCGTATAATATTTTTTACCCGTAGCTGCCGCCGTAACTTCACGTCCCTTCAAAATAAATTCACAGGCCCTACAACCACCACACCTAAATGTGCCTGCCGGTCTTTCACTCCCCCAACCAGGTACCCCCAGACTCCTCTGATTCCAGATGACTATGAACTAGTCTGTCTCTGAGGTTACGGCCTCTTCTGTAGGTGATTGATGGATATTCAGATACCCTATCCCTTAAATCAGGGTCCTGTCGCAGGATATCCCAATATGACCTCAATATGTCAACCACCATTCTGGAACCTTGATCAAATGTCCCGATTAATCTAATGATGTTTTGGGGAGGCGGTTCATCTTTTGGTATAAGTAATCTTTGTCTGTCACATTCTGTCGCAAAACGTCTAGCATCCTGGAGCACATTTATCGGGTACCCTCTACTCCTAAATCTTTGTTCTAATAACTGAGATTGAGCATTAAATTCCTGGACCGAAGAACAGTTTCTGCGTACACGTAAAAACTGTCCCTTGGGGATCCCACTACGAAGTGGTCTCGGATGGGAGCTTTCCCACCTCAAGAGATTGTTTGTTGCTGTCTCCTTACGATATAAAGTGGTGGATATATTCCCATCACTCCCAATTGATATACTAAGGTCCAGAAAAATTAATATTGTTTTGACTGATGGTCGCTGTGAATTTCAAGTTCAAATCATTAATGTTCAATTTCCTCACAAACTCCCAGAAACATTCCACTGAGCCAGTCCATATTAACAATATGTCATCAATATATCTGAGCCATAGGAGGATGTGTCTAGTCCATTCCTCCCATGCCTCAGAAAAGACGTGACGCTCCTCCCACCACCCCAAGAACAAGTTGGTATATGTCGGGGATGCAGGGCTGCCCAGGCCGTAACCTCAGAGACAGACTAGTTCATAGTCATCTGGAATCAGAGGAGTCTGGGGGTACCTGGTTGGGGAGTGAAAGACCGGCAGGCACATTTAGGTGTGGTGGTTGTAGGGCCTGTGAATTTATTTTGAAGGGACGTGAAGTTACGGCGGCAGCTACGGGTAAAAAATATTATACGAGAGATTTCATTAATTGCCGCTCTGTGGGTGTGGTATATGTCGCATCCTGTCCATGCCCAGTGAACTACGTGGGTAAAACGAAAAGGGAATTACGTCGTAGGATATTAGATCATGTTGGATATATCAACAGGAGAGAAGAACGTCCCCTGAGTTTACATTTCTGGAGCAAACATGGAGGTGACCCATCTACATTGAGATTTCAGGGCATTGAGTTAGTACGCAAATCACCACGAGGAGGAGATTGGGATAGGGCAATTTTGAGGAAGGAAGCGGAATGGATATTTAGGTTTAACTGTGTCAAACCTAGAGGCCTCAATGATTTGATATCCTTTGCGCCATTTATTGAAGAAAGATAAATAGGGGTGAGAAATATGGGAGGTGTATCGTGTCATTTATCGCCCCGTATTTAGATGGGTAGACGTTTAGGGGTCTCTCTTCCGCTATCTTTTGCATTGCCTGAATCTAGGTGGTGAGGTACGATTTACAATATAATGTTGTGGTGTTTGATGGGTCGTAGCTATGATGTACGGTAGTTTTGGTACGCAATCAGAGGGTTGAGAAATAGAAAAGAGTTAGAGTTGTAGGGATTGACCATTAGGAGGTATGCAAATGGATCTGAGTGGGATGGTTAGGTTATCTATAGTTTAGGGAACAATAAGGGAGCGCCCACTGTATGTGAACTATGATAGGTAGATTTATGATCCATCGGCTGTCACGGTCTGGGGTTAAACCTAACCTCCGACTCCTTTAGAGTACGGTTGTGATAGGATACTATGGATCCGGATTTAACTCTGTTTTGGATATCTCCCCTCTGGGTTTATGACCTGGTATATGGAGGAATGGAGGTTAAGTATACAAAATTACCAGTTGGCCCTTGATCATCGGAATGGCTGAGACGCAGCAGCCAGATGATCAGCAGCCTGTGTAGATGAGGTGAAAATCAAATGTGAATCAGTAGATTCACCATCTAGCGCTGGATCACTGTAATTGTTTACATTCAGTGGTCACATGATCGGCAGTCACATGAACACAGTAGAGGACTGAGGTGGACACACCCCCTAGGAGGCGTGATTGGTGGAGTGAGCTAGTGATTTCTATTGGCTCACTGCAGACAGCATTAGGAAAGGGGGTGGCACCGAATGAATGGGCTGACCTTTATAAAGCAGGCAAGGCTCAGTGTGGTGTCGGCTACTCTATACACTGGAGCACACCATCAGTGCTCCAGGAACTGCAGTTGTAACTGCATTTTTGATAAATATTTATAGTAGCTTAGACCAACTGATAAGTTTATTAGCATTGGCTCCTGATGAACCTGATATAGATAACACAGGGGAAACGCGTAGAACAAGTTTATTTTCTATTTTCTATTTTTGAGTTAGTTGACCACAAGCCATACCACTTGGGGGCATGAAGGACTGACAGGAGACTGGGGCAGTCTGATTAGCCTGGAGATTAGTTGGTGGAACTTGAGTCACTAATGGAAATGGTAGCTGTATATCCCTGGAGTCAACATAGGGGATATCAGTAATGGCTGCAATATAAGGGTTTATTGAGTATAAGGGTCAGAATATCATAGTTTCCCTTATGGTTATAACATTTTAATGACAGGAAATGAAGTTACTGTGACCTGTACCTAGATTACTGGCATATGTACATACTACAGACTAGGGTTGTGGAGGTACATCATGGCTGTGCAGGAGTCTAGTCAGTGAGGCTTTACAAATTATGTGTGTGGGGACCAGGTGTTTGGGTTTTCCTAGCACTAAGAGCAACTGACAAAATACTGACCTGTTGTATGATGCAGCCGTGATACTATAACCTTAGTCTAAGGGTGGTGAAAGTATCTTATTACACCCTAGGTCCAGTGGAAAGTTGGAGAGTGTGAATACTGTCTAACATTTAAATCCTGAATAAACTTTGAATAGACAGGCACAGACCACATTGATCTGTCTTTCAGTAGATTAGTGGACGTCCTTTGTACAATTTTTATTTTAAAATATTAAAAGTTAAGTTTTATCGTTTGAAACCATTTATTTTCTGTGAGATATGAAGTAATAGGGAATGGTGTAGAACCCGCTGTGAGATTGTGATGAAAAAAACATAGTAACATACAATATGGAAGGTTTATCAAAATTGTTCATTTTATGAGACAGTGGAAATGATGCCAAATTTATCAAAGAAATGCAACTTTGCAAGAAAGTTTACTCTTCCTTACCCCACCTTACAGATAACTTACTTTACTCCCATATATTGTGCAAAAACATGCCACAAACTGTTAATAAACTTGTTTTGTTTTAGCTTAGTCACTATTGTGGGGCCAGTAGTAGAATATTACAGGGGATCTAAGGTAGCTGGAAGCATGGGTGGAGACTAGGCAAGTGAGTTTTAATGTAGACAAATTTAAGGTTATGTATTTTGGTCGAAGAAGTAAAATGTATGATTTTGTACTTAATAGTAAATTACTGGGTAAGACTAAGGCAAGGCTCCCCAGTCCTGCAAGCAGCGCTTTTCTCTCTGCATTTTCTGCCCTTTTCAGGCGGATACCTAGAGGAACCCACTATAGTCTATGAGGTCCATGGGTAACTGCTGTTTTAACGAACAGGCTCTCCATCGTTTGTGTTTCCTGGGGGACCTGAACGATGGAGAGCCCAATGCTAGTGTGGACCTAGTCTAAGATAGGAGGATAATTCAGCCAATATCGGAATGTATTATACTTACCAGTATACCAATCATCAATTTTCGGGCGGAAACCCAGCGGACCCCATTATAGTCTATGGGGTCTGTGGGTTTCTGAAGATAACCTCTTTTTAAGCGGATTAGGTTTCCATTTGAGGGGTCCCCAAGCAGTCCCCCCGAACGGAAACCCGAACACAGGTGTGAACCTAGCGTAACACTGCCACTGAAAAAGACTTGGGGATTTTGGTGGACAGTAAGCTTACCTTTAGTGAGCAGTGCAAGGCAACTGCCACAAGGCAAATAAAAACATGGGTTGCATCAAAAGAAGTATAGATTCTCTATGACACGAACATAGATATGCCTCTATACAAATCACTGGTATGGCCACACATAGACTATTGCATGCAATTTTGGGCCCCAGTATACAAGAAGTACATAATTGAACTAGAGAGAGTGCAGAGAAGGCAACCAAGATTATTAGGGGAATGGGTGGACTGCAGTACAACGATAGATTAGTAAACTTGTGGTTATTCAGTTTAGAAAAAAGACGTCTACGGGAGACCTAATTACAATGTACAAATACATGAAGGGACAGCACAAAGAACTTTCTAATGATCTTTTTACTCCTAGACCAGTGACAGTGACAAGGGGACATCCTCTACGACTGGAGGAGAGAAAGATTCACCAGCAACATAGACGGGGATTCTTTACTGTAAGAACAGTGAGGCTATGGATTTCACTGCCTCAGGAACTGTTGATAGTGGATTCATTGTGCAAGTTCAAAGAGGGCCTGGATGTCTTTCTCGAACAAAAAAATATTATGGGTTTTAGATTTTGTTAAGGACAAGTTGATCCAGGGTTTTATACTGATTGTCAGATTGGAGTTGGGAAGGAATTTTTTCCCCTGACATGGGGCAATTAGCATAAGCCTAATGGGATTTTTTGCCTTCCTCTGGATCAACACTGTAAGGTTATAGGTTGGACTTGATGGACCTGTGTCCTCATCCAACCTCATCTACTATGTAACTATGTTATCCCACAAAGTGAAAACAGCAGGACCTTTCTCCCGCTGGACATTCAGCCAGGCTGCAGTGTGTCTGGTGCCATCAACTGCAACAAGAGTGTCGGAGATAGAGTGCTGTACTTCGGCTGTCTCCAGCACTCCCATTGAAGGGAATGGGAGCACCGTCTACCACCAGTCAAGCCTACATTCAGCTACATTGTCTGCTATATTTTGTTTTACAGATTTTTGGATTATTTGTTTTATAGAGAAATGCAAAGTTTACCACGATCATAAAGCCAGTTTACAAATTGGGGATTTTTTTTATGACACTTTTATGGATTTTGCTGTTCTGCCTTCCTCCGGGGTTAGGCATTCAGTATATTATTCTATGTGAAGAGCCTCTTAATCATTACTGTTACCTTGTGAGTATAAAAAAATAAATGTTTTACATTGTGCTTGGTACTAGGGAGTTACATTATATTGGGGTGTATTTTCAGCTACTGAGAATCAGCAATATGGAGTATGGGATGGAAGTATGATGCCTAAGTTTAACTGAAGACTGTGTCATATCATATCTATTCGGAGTATGAGGATCTGTGCTTTCATCTCCTTGGATGTTGAGCAGTGGATCATATGAATTACAGAAGGGTTACTGAGCCTGATCTCTGGTTTTCCACTTATTCCACTGTTTTACCGGGACTCAGAGACTTTGTGCATTTGTTTTCTTAAGGTTTTAATGTCCAAAATAGTTGTTTCTCCTCTCTTATTTATAGAGGAGAATCCCGAGCTGGTGACCTTCCTCTATGATGGTCAAATACATTAATAGAGCATATGAACAATGGTTGTCATGGTAAGATCTGATATTTTAGATATAGTTTTTAGATACACAACTAACTTAGATTGGCTTTAAATGTATTTTACATGCAGTGAAAAAGAAAACACTAAAAATAAATCACAAGACATAAATCTGTAGAGATAAGGAGATATGTAGTAAGTGTATTGTACTTACATGTAGTAGTCTGTCCAACTGCAAAGACAAAAGGGATTCAGAGTCATTCTGCTTGCCTTACTACATCAGCTGCTTAATACTTCTCATCCCCAACATCTGCCATCGGAACAAGGTCAGAAAGCCACAATAGACATAGATTGTTGACCATTACCATCAAAATTGGTGGCTTTGGATGGTAGTAATTTAATGTGAGGGCAGTTTATAGACCAGTAAAGGTTTCTTAGTTATTTATGTATAGTTTATATTTACATATAGATCAATAGGTGTGTATGAACACTAAAATATTCTATAAATTATGTTTGTAGAATTGGTTTTCTAATACATGCTCAATGGCTCATATGGAAAGTCCAAATCATGCATTGAACTTTCATTTGAGACACCCCTGAAAAGCTAGATTTAAATAAAAAATATGTAAGTCTTTGCTCACCTATAACAGAGGGAAGGTTCCAGGTCATGTGTACAAAGATGAGCACTCTAGTCCAGGCCTCCATGTTGACTGATACAATAGATGAGCACATGAACACTCCTTATATGTAAGAAAATGTTTGCAACGCCCTATCATAATTCTTTAAACAATACAGAAACTGACATATCTTTGTCTTGAAGGCAATGACCTGTTGGCACTAAAGTCTCTTTTGATGTATAAAGAAGTTGGTTTTAGCTTTTGTAAAGGCAACAAAATGGAGAGAAAGCAGAAGAGATCAATTCCATTTACGGTATATGAAAAAACCTCAGCAAAATCTGCAACAAAAAGAGCTGAGTTTCCGCAACATGGGGCCTTAGTCTTTAAGTCTTAGTCTTTATATAAAGGAATTTAAAATATTTTAAAATATTACGTAAGGGATCAGATTTTGTTTAGTGTCGGAGCAATTCAGACCAAAAATAACCATGCAAGTAGCTTTCTGAACTTCCATAAATAGGAATAGAGAGACCCATGCATGCACAGCCATTTCTCCATTCTGAGCAGCCATGAGACAAGGGTTTAGGCTTCATGTTCTCAAGATAAGTGTGAGTCACAGAGGTGGGATCTGCATCTATTGCAAATTTATGGCATGTCCTGTTGATTGTGCCATAAATGTAACAGATGGGAATACCTCATTACAGAGGACCTTTCATGTCCTCATGCACATGCAGTTTTATATACCGCTAGAAATCCAACAGTGCACTGAATTCACTGTTCACTGTCAGAGGGACATTTCTGACAGTCTAGCTGGGCAGTAAGGAATGCCCCGTCTGACAGTACAGGCTATGGACGAGTACTGTCAGGGGGGGCGTTCCTCATAGCCCAGCTAGACTGTCAGGCACGCCCTGATGACAATGGGGAGAAATCGGTGCCTAAGGTAACGGCGCCGATATCTTCAGCCTAGGGGCACATGCCAGGAAAGCCGAATGAATTCAGTGCACTGTTGGCTTTTTAGCAGTATATAAAACCGCATGTGCATGAGGACATGAAAGGTCCTCTTTAACACATGGTAAATGCTAAGTGGTAGAACTTTCCATCTTACAAACAGGAATTTTATTGTTCCCCCTACATTCTATGTAATTCTTTTTAGACTTTTGGATGACCTGGACTGAAGGGAGAAAGGGTGAATCCCAATGGATAGGCTGTGAGTAGTAGCTTCATACACTCAATGGGGCTGGTGTGTGTCTCAATATCAACCAATGGTTTCTCTGATGTTGGGGTCCACCAGTGTAGTGTTGGGTCTAATACTACAGAAGCAAGTCCTCCAAATTATCTGTCTTGTGGGTCATAGTACTAAATGTCACCCTTGGGCATTTGTTTGCCTATGTGTGTGCATTTTTAGTGCATCTGCTGGGAAATTTGTTGGGGATAGGGATGGGTAAAGATCTTAGATGATAGATATAGTATCTTAGGAAGTAATGTCATATTATAATTATAATATTCTATTGCACAGGATATATATATTTTTTATATATATTGTGATAGTGTGAACCTAGAGGGCGCTGGAGAGCGACCCAAAAACAGGATTGAAAAGGTCCTCGGCCACACCCATATCTGGGGCCTCACTCCAGAAGGACTGCACACAGCAGGAGAGTGCTGCTGATAACCTGCAGGGAGCAGGTGGACGGTGGACCAGTTGGAGACATACAGGTGGTCTGTCCCAAGAGGACTCGATTCCACAACGGACTTGGTTAAGCTCAGTGTGAGCCAGACTGGTGAGGAGAAACCTCAGCAAAGCATCTTGCCCTCAGAAATTAGTCAGGGTTCAAGAAGTGAGGTATTGTCCTGTGTGTGGGCTAGGCTGTTTTGTTATTTTTGTTCATATTATCACTTACTAGCTGAATAAAGCCATTTCTTTTGGATTGCCGTTACCTGATTGCCGTTACCCAGCGCCACAAACACCTCTGTAAGTCCAGGAAGCTCCTTTGATGCTAAACTACCCCCATTTGTCACATATGGTACTTCGGATGTGGGCATAAAGAGATCCACGCAAGTCCTGGAAGACAAGTGTTTGGTAAACTGCAGTATCACTAAATGTGCATTGTGGCCTACAGCTAAAAAAGAAGTCTGTGATTTTAAGTCAGAAACTGGTGAAAGTAAACTCTGAAAGAAGAATCCAGGGGATGGACTTTGTGTATACTGTGGCACAGAAGTCTGTAAAGTGCTTGCTCAGGCAAGAAAGTAAGCAATGTGTATAGAAGCTGGATATTGCAAACAGTCTATGTGAAAGTGATGCTGATCATATTGAAAGTCCAGTGAAAGGTTATGGAAGTGAAAGGTTCTGTGGAACACAGAAAGAGAATGCTGGTTGTTGTAGTGCCACATAAGTTAATTGTTTGGTGAATACACGTGACTACAGAAGTTAGTAAAAAGTTGCTGTTGGTTGAACCCAAGGTTTCTGGTGAATATTGTGTACTCTTGTTATTAAACTATGGGCAAGAAAAAGAAAACTTCAGTTTGTAAGAAAGCAGAAAAGCTGTGCACAGGTGTGTTAGTGCAGCAGTCTCAAGGCAGAGACAAAACCGGGAACAGAGCCTGCGGAGTGCAAGTAAAGAAAATGGGTTGCATGAGAGTGACTTAGTTTTTCTGAAGCACCTCTGTTTTATGGATGAATATGTCCCTGCTGACTGTATGTCTCATACTGAAGTGCATGAAAGCGCCAAAGAAGAAAATATTATGGTGCAGCAGCTTCAAGATGAGATTAAAACCAGGTTTATTTATGAGGATGAAATATCTGATTGGAAATAGCAACTTGAGGTATCAGCAAAAGAGAACTTGAACTTGACTCTATAAAGAGTTCATGTCCTAGTCATTGTGAAAATGTGGTGCTGGGTTTGCCTGGAATGGACTGTGTCACTAAGGAGTTTGCTGAAATGAAATGCGCTCTATCTAATAAAGTTCTACAGAGTGTGGAGCAAAAGCAAGTGCTTGAGAAGCAATTGCAGGATTTAAAGGAGCAGTATATCCAAGATTTCAGTGTCAAAGAGAGTGTCATTGAAAAATTAAGAGATGACCTTGAAAGCGCGAAACGTGAGAAAAGTGAATTTTTGCAATGTCAGTTAGAATATTTGAAGGCCCAAGTCATGAAGTGTAAAAAACTTTCGGCTGAATTAACTGATAAAGAAAATGAAGTGGCAGAGCTGAGGAAGGAGGTGTCTGACAGAGAGAATGAATTGGAATCTGTGGTGTAGACATTGCAATCAGAGCAGAACCTGCATGAACTAAAGCAGGTTCACCTAAACAATGAAGTGAAGGAATGGCGGAGCAGAGCTGGAGTTCTGGAACAAAGAAAAATGGAACTCCAAGCTAGAATATGTAGCCTGGAGAGGGCACTGTCAGGATCTTGTGAAGATCATTAAAAAAATGTCCATTTTGGTGCAAAATAAGGACAAAGAATTGTTGGAGATGTCGTCTGTCCATGCTCAGAATTTACAAACATCACACGAGAGTCACAAAGAAGTTGAGAAAAACCTGAAATCTGTGCAGATATTGTATGAGGACAAAGCCAATGTTTATAACAAGCTGGAAAAGGCCAAGAGAGAATTGTACCTCCAGATAGAAGACATGAGGATTCAGTTTGAGGAAAAAATGTCCAATTTATCTGCTCAGATTGTAGATCTAAAAATGCTTATTGCTAAACTAAAGGTGCAAGTGGACAAACAGGAGGAAGACCTGCAAGGTGCACTAGTAAAAACTGAGATGGAGGCTGCTCAGAAAAATGTGGCAATGAAGAAATTTCTGGAGTTGGAATCAGAGATTTGTGCGCTACAGAAGGTGTTAACAACAAGAAGAGGCTGAGATACAATGTTGCTATGTCCCTAACTAATGGAAGTAACTGTGGTAGAGATTCTAATGCAGAAACTGAGTAGTCGTCATTTGCATGCAGAAGTAAGAGATACATGTTAAATTTATCTACAAAAAGATAAAAGTGCTGAAAAACCAGAAAAGTCCAGTGACCGAAACTTGGAAAATGAGACCGCCAGATCTGGACATCTGGAGAGACACTGGACAAGTTTACTTCATTAAAGAGGGACGTCGTCATTATATGTCTTGCCCCATTGTCACTCACCCCATAAGTGGTGAGCTGAGGGGGAGGGAATGTGAGTGTGAACCTAGAGGGCGCTGGAGAGAGACCCAAAAACAGGATTGAAAAGGTCCTTGGCCACACCCATACCTGGGGCTTCACTCCAGAGGGAGTGCACACAGCAGGAGAGTGCTGCTGATAACCTGCAGGGAGCAGGTGGACGGTGGACCAGTTGGAAACAGACAGGTGGTCTGTCCCAAGAGGACTCGATTCCACAACGGACTTGGTTAAGCTCAGTGTGAGCCAAACTGCTGAGGAGAAACCTCAGCAAAGCATCTTGCCCTCAGAAATTAGTCAGGGTTCAAGAAGTGAGGTATTGCCCTGTGTGCGGTCTAGGCTGTTTTGTTATTTTTATTCCTGTTTACTTTTACAATCTGAATAAAGCCATTTCTTTTGGATTGCCATTACCTGCTCTGCGGTTTTTTTGGCACCCAGCGCCACAAACACCTCTGCTAAGTCCAGGAAGCCCCAATATATATATATATATATATATATATATTGTCATCTGCAAACTTTGCTATTATGTGGACACTATTTCCTATGTTAATTTCCAATGTTTATATTTTTCTTATTATCTAGCCATGTAGTAAAGGGCATATTAATCTGTAGTGAACAATGCAGCTCCTCACAGGGCATATCATTCTCTTTCATTAGCTGCAGAACTGGTTCCCGGGCTGGTCATGTGATCGATGGAAGGACTGATGAGCTGATTCACACACCAGCCAGATGTCACTTTTTCTATCTAAGTCTATGAGAGCCTTGTGGTGCAATTCTGGAGTCGAGACTCTATTTCAAAGACCAGTGTGATAAATCTGTTTTGTGCCCGAGAGCTCCTGTGAGAGCCGGGCATTCACTCTGTGTGACACTGGACCGCTATTCTCATGGTGAGCAACATGAACTGTTCTTTTGTGTTGGCCTCCTGATATTGATCCTGACTATTTGCTACTGTGGAGTAAGTAATAATAACCTGTGTTGTGCCAACTATCATCTGGTGGCAAACTGCCAGTGTAAGTAGGGTGTATTTCTGGCTGCATTACAGTACACTCAAAATGCAGGGATCTGGCTGCCCTGTCCTTACGTAGGTTGGAGTAAGGGGAGGTGCACCTGGCCTGGTGCTACACAAGGATCTAGCACTTCATCAACCACTTGACAGAAGCACAGACGGTACCAGCCTTTACACAATGCTCGTATTGTGCAGATTGAGGGATGGTTGTTCTCTAACAATCCCATTATCTCCACAACACTAGACTGTGTGGAGGCTGATACTGTCTTATATGAGATCCATATCTGACAAGTGAATATAGTTGTTGTCGCTCACACCACAGTAACAAAATCTAAAGTTCACATAGAGGTAAAATTTACAGACTTCCATATGGTTCCATTAAACCAAACCAGACTAATGTTACCAGCTCCAGCTAATATAACAAGTGATCTCCTGGGTGACTTTGGTGGATTTGGTTAATAAAATTGCTAACAAATTACAATAGTTGAACATCGGGAAGGGGGTATTTTTTTGAACTTTACTTTAGTATTAGTAATGTCAAACAGAGGGGGTTGTCACTCATACCTGCTCCCATAGTTACTCTTAAAACATGTAAAAAGCCCAATTATGACTATTGTTATATAGTAGCCCAAATTACATATAGACTGAAAAGCCACCATGTTATTTACCAGTATTAAGTGTATTTCTCTTTACATGTGGAACATTTACAGTATGTATAGCGGTCGGTTCCTTATTTTCCAATGTATAGGTCTGTTTATAGCCTGTAGCTCAGATTTTAGCCATGAATATAGAGATAAGCGATTGCAGTTTTATTTATCAGCCCTTAAGCCTTAAAGTTGCATTTCAAATACATTATAAAGAAAAAGGCTCAAATAAGAAATAAAAACTCCTAGAGTTTTAATCTGATTTGTCAATGCCAGAGGAACAGTTTACTAAGGTTTATAGACTGAATAGGTTGCAATAAGACAGTTTTAAGGGGTAATCCAAGTTCTTAAAATTAATGACGTATTCTTAAAGGGGTTGGCCACTTTCAGACCAATATTGAGAGACCAATGTTATTGTTTGTATAATGAAAAGTTGTACAATTTTCCAATATACTTTCTGTATCAATTCCTCACGGTTTTCTAGATCTCTGCTTGCTGTCATTCATTCTGCTTACTCCCAGTGGATAAAAATCAGTCCATAGTTATGTGATATACAATCCATGGTCATGTGATATATGGCCCATGGTCATGTGATGGACACACAGGTGCACAGCTCGTTACCAGGCAGATGTCTGATTACTGTGCTGTGACTATAACGAGCCATACACCTGTGTGTTCATCACATGACCATGGGCTTCAATAGGCTATTGGCTGTCATAGAAATGGTTCGCTGGCCCCGGATCTAGTTCGGGAGGCCATCAATCCCCCCCAAAATGTGATCTTGGATAATTTCTTTAAAGTTAGTTTCCCCATCAGCATTACAGAGTTGCAGAGACAGAATCCTGGATACCTTAATAAGTTCTGTCCTTCCTTTCTATTTTCATAAAGGAGGTTTTAGAGGAGATGTCGGAAATCTAGCAGTAGACAATTTGTAACTTCCTGTTATAGAACATCACCACAGAATAATATGGATTATAGAAAATATAGAAACATTTCCAAAATAAGAATAAAATAAGAATATATACATGTAAATCATTGCTTACCATTTTATTGACATTAGTGGAGCGATCATTGTAATCATACATAATTATTAGCGCTACTTATATTACCATCCGTAAATGATTTACAATACGTTTATGAATCAATCACATATTAGATCATCCCTATGATCAGATTTCATAAAGGTGTTTAAGAGGATTTGGATTTGGATAAAGGATTTGGAGATTATACCACCCATAGAATTTTCTGTATTCTTAGATTTGGAGCTCTTATCCATGCTTCAGCTCTACAGGTCCAACCACCACATGAACCTCCTCATGGTCAGGATCGGCTGATCTTTTACGTCTTCGTATACATCCTTGGCTACAACGAGAGTTGGCACTGCCCGCCTTGCACACCACAAGCTTGCACTGGAGATATACTCTGGAATGTTTCTTTAAAAAGCTAAAGGAATTGAATCCAAAGCGGAGTATATTATTGGATGGGGACAGATATGTTCTATAATCTGGAACTCTGCTACACCTGAAATTACAAAATTTTATTTTTGTTAGTCATTTTGTTATATGGACTAAGACATTTGGTGACTATTACACTAAAGAGTGATGGGCATCAAGTTTGCTATGTGGATCTTGGACATAAAAGCAACTAAAGATTGAAGTATATTTTAATTAATTGGTTGTAAGGGGTTGTATCTGCTGCATTTTTTCCCCAGAAACAGTGCCACTCTTCTACATGGGCTGTGTTTGGTATTGCAGATCAACCTCATTTAAATGAGTAAGATTTATTTTATTACACAAAGTCATTGAATTAATTCTAGATATTTATATGTAATAAAATTATTAAATGGGTTTTCCAGGATTTCAGTTTTTATGGTCTATCCTATCCTCGCATCACTGGGCACTGGTACTGCATTGAAGTCAGTGGGAGCTGAGCTGCAGTACTGGCACCCAACCACTATACAGGGCACAGAGTAATTCTAGCTCTGTGCAGTGGAGAGTGTGGGTGCTGTAAGTGTCCAATAAAGCTGATCGGTGTGGGGGCCATTTGTCAGCCCCCCCACCAATCAGATATTTATGGCTTATCTTTAAACTGAAATCCTGGACAACCCTTTTAAAGCCAGTTATATTAAATTGTGGCCTGTTTCCAAAGATTGGCAATTTTTAAAACAAAAAAATTTAAGATGAACCTAAAAGTAAGAAAAGAGGAAGAAGAAAGTAAGGAAGAGGAAACAATGGGGCAGATTTCAACACAGGTCTTAATATGTTTTGCACTGGCAGAGAATGTGCTTCATTTATGATAAGGTGCGGGTCTTGTCCTAAATTAGGAGCATTTTTTTGGCAGTTGTATGCCAATACTGATATGATAAAAAAAAAAGGAATAAATCGAAATAAAAAAAAACACGGAGAAATGATGATAAATCTGTTGTGCCACTAGCCCCACCCACAGCACACCCTCGCCATTCCCCTTTTCAGAAAGTTGCAAGGGTGGTGTTAAAAAATAATAATTTTTGTTGCAAGTGGAGTTTACAAAGTTGCACAACGTGGCTTGTGACTTAACACCACCACATTCCCGAAAAGTGGTATATGGCAATAATAAGTGTCCCCCATTGTTCTGAAGAAACTTTACTATTATCACTACAAGACTATAAAACATCGGAAAAGTAAGTATAACTAATAGTCAGGGGGAAGGAGAGGAATTTTGTTATCTATGTTGAGATTTGGAAACCCCCTTAAAAATGCTGAGTTTGTCTAAGACCTGTCTCCTAAACAGAAAGAGTTGGTTGTTCATTATTATTTGACCTGTTGGCATCCTGTACTCAATAGCATGACCTCCTTCAATTATATATTTCATAGAGATTTACCATGATGGTAAATATAATAAATATAAAGCACATAAAACATATAAAACATATAATAAGCCAGAATTACCCTTTGTGAATGATAGTAAAGACACTACTTGTGAAGTCGGACTCATCAGGAGATGCTACACAAGTATCTAAGAACAGGACCAGCTCAGGTTCAGATGTATGTAGGGTGGCTTGAAGGTATAAATGCTGGTTGAGCTCCACATAGTATGGATATTGAGTCACCGGCCGTATATATCTTGAGGACTGGAAGAATGTCAAGTTGGCAGAATAGAGGCCATACTGGATTAATGTGTTCCTTATCAAGTCATCTGCGGAGTACATGCCTTCCACTACAGTATCTCGGTAAAGACGACATTCAAGAGTTAAACCTAATTTTTTCCTATAAATTACTATTTCATTGTCTGATTCAGTGAACAAGGTGTTTGTATAAACTATTGTGTCGTTTTCCACCTATAAATGAAAAAAAAAAAATGTGAAAAGGGCAAATACGTAGAAAAGGATGAATCTGGATGGATAGATAGATGGAATGTAGATTTTTCTACCTGTTTCACTGTCAGACATCTATCATAAGGTATATGAAACTCCAACCAATCTGATGTAACTTGAGGACGACACTGAGGATCATTCAAAACGACATTATCTGAAGAATATCCCAGTGACTGAAGATAGCTATGTGAGACTCGAGCTTTCATGTAGTCAGAATAGCATGACAGATTGACTATAAAGAGAAATTTAAGTAAATATGACTATAATGAAGCTTTTATTTTGATACATTTCATTACTATAAACTAGTTAAAAGGGTTTTCCCCGGAACATAACCATAATTACATGTGAAGATAATTACAAGTTAAAGATTTTTGCAAATACAAATGATTAAAAAAATTTGCAAAGATTTTGGAGATTTTCTCTAACCATCTTAGTGGTAAAAGTCTTCCGTCTTGATTGGTTGCCAATGGAAATACCATGAATGCAGGAACTTTCTATGGTATGGTCAGATACCCAGCCAGGGGCGTAACTATTGGGGTAGCAGTGGTAGCGACTGCCACAGGGCCCGGAACATTACGGGGCCCGGAGCCCTGTGGCAGTCGCTACCGCGAACCCCACAAACACTGCTATCATTATACTCCGGGGTCTTTTGAGACCCCAGAGTATAACGATCGGGGGCCCAGGGGAGGTGAGCGAACATAAAAAACACTGTAACTCACCTCTCCGCCGCTCCGCAGGCTTCGGGCCTGTTTGGTGACGTCCCAGACGTCAGCCGACGTCATTATGCGTCGCGACGCCGGCCTGGATCGCGCGAGATCCGGTCCGACATTGAAGATGGCCGAAGTAGCGCACGGGAGTGCACCGGAGCGAGGAAGAGGTAAGTTGCAGTGTTTTCTATGTTTGTATCCTCCCCTGGGTCTCCGATCATTATACTCTGGGGTCTGAAAAGACCCCAGAGTATAATAATCGTTCATGGGTGGCCCACTATGGGGCATAATACTGTGTGCAGGGGCCACTATGGGGCAAACTACTGTGTGCAGGGGCCACTATGGGGCAAACTACTGTGTGCAGGGGCTACTATGGGGCAAACTACTGTGTGCAGGGGCTACTATGGGGCAAACTACTGTGTGCAGGGGCTACTATGGGGCAAACTACTGTGTGCAGGGGCTACTATGAGGCAAACTACTGCGTGCAGGGGCCACTATAGGGCAAACTACTGCGTGCAGGCGCCACTATGGGGCAAACTACTGTGTGCAGGAGCCACTATGGGGCAAACTACTGTGTGCAGGGGCCACTATGGGGCAAACTACTGTGTGTCGGGGTCACTATGGGGCAAACTACTGTGTGCTGGGGCCACTATGGGGCAAACTACTGTGTGCAGGGGCCACTATGGGGCATAATATTGTGTGCAGGGACCACTATGGGGCATAATACCGTGTGCAGGGGCCACTATGGGGCATAATACCGTGTGCAGGGGCCACTATGGGACATAATACCGTGTGCAGGGGCCACTATGGGGCATAATAGTGTGTGCAGGAATGCGGTTTGTGTGTGGTGGGGGTTGGGGGTGGCGGTGGCTTGGGGGGGCCCCATGTCAAATGTTCGCCTTGGGGCCCAGCCATTCCTAGTTACGCCACTGTACCCAGCCATGAATTCCTTCTTGTGGACAGGTTATTAGGCAGGAACACTACATATATGAGAAGATAACCCAACCACAATAAGGAAATCATGATTGGTTTCTGACCTTAGAAATGTTCCTGCATTCATGGTTGTATCCATTGGCTAACGATCAAGACATCAGATATCACCACTAAGATATTTAGTTTAAATCTTTAAAACACATTTTTAAATACTTATATTTGCAACAATGTTTAACTTCTTACTATTTAAAAATAGTTACATTTATGAGAAAACCCTCTGCACATGCACTTACTACAAAGAATAGCTGACACCAGGTGTATATTGCTGCAACTAACCTAAACGTATATCTGCAGGTTCCCCATAGCCGAAAATTCGTGGGTTTGCCCACATGTTTCATTTGAGACCGAATTTGTTTGGTCATTACTGGAACTGCTATTGTTATAGTCTGGGGTTGCTGATGTACCCTAAAAGCCACAGGGATCCAGTACACTCTTCTAATTTTATGCATATGGCTTAAAGGGGTTGTGCAGGATTAGAAAACATGGCTGATTTCTTCTTCTCAGGATGTGACATCACGTCCATTGGTCACATGGCTATGCTGCAGTTCCTTTTAATGGGACTAAACTGTAGCATTGCTATGCTACCAAATGGACATGAGGTCACTTCCTGGGAAGAAGAAAGCAGCCATGTTTTCTAATCCTGTACATCCCCTTTAACTGCATATGAAGTTGCATGGTTAGCATATACTGTATTCTTCAACTACTAAATTTCTCAATTGCCAAATATATAATACTACTAAATTACGAATACGTTACCATTTTGGTTGTTGGCAGGGGTAGAATAGTATGTTACAAAAAACTCCAAGCCGGGTTCTCTATTCGCCCCTGAGAACACAATGCTGATACTGTTCGATGAGGAGATGAATTCTCTTGCACTTGTTCTGCACAGATCTCCAAGTAAGATTGATCTAAGAGGAGATCCATCGAAAATGGACACAGACGATGAAGAGCAAGACTGGGAAGTCTTCATTCTAGTCATGAAAATTCAGGAATGTCAGGAAAAGACTCAGTAATGAATTTTCAATATAGTAAGTTAAAGGGGTTTCTGGGACCTTAAAATTGATGAACCATCCTCAGCTTAGGCCATCAATATATGATCAGTAGGGCTCAGACTTCCAACTATCTTGATGATCACTTATTTTAAGGGGTCAGTGAGTCCTGCAACTTCTTCATTGGGTATTTGGCACGGTCTTGTATATTTTGTAGCAGCTGTGCGTGATATTAAAAATCAATCCTATTCTCTTCAATGGGGCTGAGCTGAACAAAGGATGTGTGACTGATAGATGGGACATTGCAGTCATGAAGATCTGGTGGTGGGAATAAAATCAAGTCATAGATCTTTCAAAGAGCTGATTGTTGGGGGTGCTGGGAGTTGAACCCCCACCAATCTTATCCTGAGGATAGCTAATATTCAAAATGACCAAGGAACTAATGAAGGGGGCAACAACCACAAAATGTCTACCTCCAGATGTTCTACAAAAGCCAGTACCCAAAAGTGTGAAAAATATGAAAAAGAAATTGTCACCAAAAAGAGAAGTATCCTAAAGGTAAACCATACTTTCAATCTGAGGTTACATAGTATAGGTTGAGAAGAAAAAAAACAGGACACTGAATTTTAACCTTTCTTCATCAATTCTATGACATTAATGGGTAGATTAAGTGAAACCCTCAATGCCATTTGTTACTATTAGAGATGGTCGAACCTTGTTTCATTTCAGACCAAACTTTGTTCGAACCGAAAGAGAACAGTCTTGTTTTGGAATAAATAATAATTGTATTATTATATAATTGTGAGATATTTTTTATTTATACTTACACAAATGATCTGAAGTTGAGATGAATCCTGTAATTGTTTGTGACACTAATGTACCAAGTGCAGGAATCAGACTCGGAGGAAATATTGGAATTCAAAGAAATGTTCCCATGTAAATTTGTCAAGATGCCCCCACATCTAACTGCAGAGACAAGATATTAAAGAGGTTGTTTCGCTAAATATACAATGAAAATAAAAAATATATTTTAGGCAACATGCACATGACTGTCGGATTGTTATTAAATGGCACAGATAGCACATGGATGATATCTGTGTTTTGCCCTTGCCTCCATCACCCCAGACCCTGAGGTCAGTGAGCACAGACCGCAAAACGGACAGGAATAGGACCTGTCGTGAGTTTTGCCCCAGGCTAACTGCTCCAAACACACAGTTATGTGTATGGTGCCATAGAAATGAAGCGGTCATTGTACTAGCTGTGAAAAACACAACTAGCACACTGACAGGGCACTCGTGTCCATATTGTATTAATATTTAGGTTAACATACTAAGTGCCCACCAAGGCTATGTTAAACATAAGCAAATTGAACTTTTAGTAACATATAGAAATTATTGCCATTATAATGTCAATGCCCATCCACGTGACTACTGATACCCAATGACAGGCCTAGGCCACTAATGTCACAAAGGAAACCAGATGAAAGTGTTGGGAACACCTGGGAAAGAAGACCAAACGCCATGGCAGGGCCCAGGAAATGTGAGCATGAGTGTTTCTTATTTTTGTGCATCTTTCCTGGACCTCCAATTATAATACACTAGAATCTGATGAGACTCCATTATATAATATTGATTCATGGCTGGTCCAACTCAAAATTTTTCGTAAGTTCATAATGAACCTGGGTTGCTATGAATTGGTTTACTCATCTCTACTACAGACAACACAAATGTGTAGAAACATATTCCTTTAAGAAGGGGCCTGATGACACCCAGATGTCAATTTTTATCATAAATTTCTAGGAGGTGTAACAAAGACACAACACAGAGTAATAAGAAAAGATGCTCCAGAATTGTTATTTTATGGGGAATACACATATTTACTAAAATGAACATGTCAGAGTAGATGACATATCCTTTTTAACTAGGTCACACAGTCATGCTCTTACAGATTAAAGCCGTCCCCACTGACTCCATCATACTTACCTATCTTCCTGTCCAGATCTTCTGGGCATGGAACATCACTTCCTTCAGGGTGGACAGCTCTTCCTCTTCTTGACATCTGCCGGCATCCATACGTCAAGAAGAGAAGCAGCTGGTCTCCCACGCCTGTGCAATAGAGTCAGAGTGCCGACCGCACAGAAGGAAGTGATCTCCCGTGCCCAGAAGATCTGGACAGGAAGACAGGTAAGTATGATATGGTGGGAGGGTGGGCTGAGTTAGTTAGTTAGGAAGGGCTAGTAGTGGGCGGGCTAGCTAGGGAAACAATGAGGGGGTGTGAGGGAGTGAGAGAGGGAGGGGGGAGGGAGTGAGAGGGAGATGTAGTGTGAGTCAGCTCTGAGTGAAGAGCAATGCATCATGGAAGTTGTAGGATAAACTAACAGGAAGCTACACCATGTAAACAAATGCAGAGGATGCCAGGAGCTCCCAGAGAACCCCAGAAATTACTCAAAACACTGCTAAATGTATTTGGTTGCTCTTATTAACCCATTAATAGCATTAACTGACTTTTAAAAAAATATATATATTTTTTTTTTTGCCCAGAAAACCCCTTTAATAAACTCTTCAGATGTGAATCCGTCCTTATGAATTCACATGTTCTTTACATTTACATACAAATGAATACTGTTCATTGGATTCATGTGCAAATTCACTCTTAAGCAGATGAGAAGCAATATGTCCAGGCCAACCATATTTAAATATCGCTAATAAATATATATATATACTTACTGTTGGTGTTCAGTTCACCTGTAAAATCAGAAACATAAAGTTATATATTACTGTATGTTACATAAGGTATTGTATAGATTTGTTTTGCAAATATTAAGCATTAGGTATTCAATTTACCAGACTATACCATTACTTTGTAAAGGACAATGCCCATAATAATGTAATAAAATATCTCACCTATTACGTCATAGATTAGATATTTTATTACATTATTGTTTATGTAACAGTTTATGGGTAATGTTACATTTTTTTAATGGCCTTAACATAAATGTTGTAACAAGACAGATGTCTGATCGCTGTGCTGTGACTGTAACGAGCCATGCAACTGTGTATACATCACATGACCATGGACTGTAGATCACATAACCATGGACTGTAGATCACATAACCATGGACTGTATATCACATGACCATGGACTGTATATCACATGACCTCTTCAGTCATCAGCCCCTTTTCTTAGGGAAGACTTCACTTTATGGTTAGATTCAATTCAAATGAGGCTAGGTTCACATGTGCGCTTAGGTTTCCATTCTTCGGGTCCGCTTGGGGATCCGAAAACGGAAACCCAATCCACTTCAAAAGTGGTTACCTGTGGAAATAGACTATAGAAATAGACATAGACTATAATGGGGTCCGCCAGGTTTCCGCCCGAAAAATGCAGAACTTTTCTCTCCGAATTTTTCAAGCGGATTCGGGGATTCTGTCAAAACCACGTAAACCAATTGCTGGTGTGAACTTAACCGTAAAGGTATATTAAATTATATTGAAATACAGATGTTCCCTCACTTATCAGTCCTATTGGCAGTACACATCCAGATATTTGTTTTGTCATATTATAATGTAAAGTGATATCCTATGTGCGGTGGCCTATTGTATTGTGTAGTGAAGCCTTTCAAGGGTTTTGTTAGTATATTTAGTTATTGTACTGAATCAGATTCCCGAGTAATTGAATTCCTTAAAAAGGTATTATGGTCTCACATAGTTATGGCATACCTACAGGATATGCCAGAAATGTGTGATAGATGGAGGTCACCTATTTAGAGAATAGGGGTCCATGACACCTGCTTCATGGCTGTTAAGAATTAAAAGTTCACCGTCCATGTACAGCTCTCTCCGTTCATTTGTTGAAATGCAAAACCATTTGAACAATAGAATTTTATTCCTCGGACTGTACCTGAGCAGACGACTCCAGCATCTTCATTGTGTCCACAGTTATGCGATAAAAACCCTCTATGTGGACAGTTCCACAAGTAACGTTCATCGCCTTTACATTGCACATCATCCAAAACAATGTTTCCTTGTCCTTGGCTAAAAGCAGCACTATTGTTAAATGCAAGGGCCTTGCCACAACCTATCTGGCGGCATACAACTTCTGCATCCTTAATATCCCAAAGGTCATCACACACAGTTCCCCATTGTCCATTGTAGAGCATTTCGACACGACCTTCACAACGACTTCTACCATTTACCAGTCTCAAAGCCATTTGAGGAACTAGAAGGAAAAAGGATATTTGGTAAATTCCAAGAGCAATGTACAAAGCGGCAGATTTATTATTGTGGTTGCAATTCAGCATTAGCACATAATGTGTCAAAATGTGGCACAATTTGGTGTACCTATTTTTAGACCCAATTTTTTCCAACTTGCTTGATACCTATTGTTTCCAGAATACCCTTTAAATGTCCAAGCAGGGTTTTTTTTTTCAGTTTTTTTAATATTGCTTTTCAACAGCTATAACTTTTTCATTTTTCCATCAACATAGATTAATCAATGCTTGTTTTTTGCAGGACAACTTTTGGAATATTCGGGTCGAATCCCGACAGAAAACAAAAACTTTTTTACATTAAATATTAAAAACTTCCCACTGATAAAATACAGCAGGCTATATAGAGCTTCTTTATTATTAAGGCTGTATTCACACCTGTACTTGCATCCCGTTTGGGGATTCCATCCTCCATTCTGCTTGAAAAATGCAGAGATGCAAGCAGGACTTTTCTCTCCACATTTTTCGGGGAGGAAACCCAGTGGACCACATTATAGTCTATGGGGTCCACAGGTTTCCGCAAGTAATCGCTTTTTAAATGGATTGGGTTTCCGTTTTTCGAGTCCCCAACCAGGCCCAAAGAACGGAAACCCGAGCCCAGGTGTGAACCTAAGGTAAAAGGGTAAATCAGACAGACATTGAATGTGTTATACTTACTAGTGGTAGTAGCTGCTAGATACGTGAAGGTAGGGAGCAAAGAAAAAGGAAAACTTTATTACTTTGAATATTGTAAAATATTGTCCATTTTATAAGGCAGTGAAAATGACTACAAATTTATCAAAATAATGCCCAGAGAATGATAAGTTTGGATCAGTTTGTAAGAGTTTATTCTTTCTTTTATTATCTTACAGCTAGCAAACTTTACTCCATTTTGAGCCAAAACCTTGCACACACTTAATAACTTTGCCTTATTTTACTTACTATTAGTTATTTGTTTTTGAGCAGATTTTATCAATGCTTTTGTGCTATAATTCTGGTGTGTTTTTACCTTTTTGCAGCTTTTTCAAGAGTTGCACCTAATTTATTAAGTACATGTACCATTTTTAAGTGATTTGCACTTAATGGACAGATTTATGAAGACTGGCAGTCTCTCTCTGGTCCTGATGGATAAATATATAACTTCAAAAATTTACACAATAATGTCTGTAATTCCAACTGATAATTTACTATAGTACATTATAGTAAATTACTATATAGTATTTAGTATACTATAATTTTTTTTTTTTAATAAAACCCCATAGGTGGTGCAGTCATTAAGTTGCCTCTCAGCTTCTTGGACATAACAGTGCCATGTCATGAAGACAAAGGTCCATCAAGTCCAACCTACAGTGAGTTTGACTGTATTCTTCTAATCTGTGTCAAGTCTCCATTTGGAATCTCCGGCACAGATCAGTCAGAAATTACCAGGTGTAAAAATGCTACAAGCTGCTACAGATGCCATTACAGTCAATGGAGTCCCACAGTCTCCATTCATGTCCATTATCCAATTCATCCATTTTTGTCTGTTTTTCAGTTCTTCTGGTCCTCTAATAGATGTCAACATAGCGTAACCATAACCACTCCTGTAATATCCTTTCTTGACGTGCTGAAAATTGTGTGTACATTGTCCTTAATGAATTTAGTGCTACCGCCTTAAGGAGAAGTAAATTGCTCTTTAGGAATGTCATTTGCTTACATGCATAATGATGCTGATGCAGGAATCAGGTCAGAAGACCCCAGAGCTGTAAGACAATAGTGCTAACCACTGAACCACCATGCTGCCTTGTTGTGCATCCCATATAAGAAATGGACTGTGCTGACCTTTACTTTTTTTTGCATATACAGTATAATACTATCCTCCCTGTACCCAAAGGATGGTGAGTTACATTTATTGAGAGCAGGTGACTATCAATCTCTTGTCATTGTTGCCTTCGAGGTTATATTTTGATCTTTTGGTCTTTGGTTTATGTTGATATTTTGGTCTTTGCACCTTCTTTCTTTTTTTTTTTGTCATGCAAGGCTCTATTCACATTATCATATGGCATAATGGTGTCTCGACAGCTATGCCTGATATATTTTCAATGGCTGACTCTGAATCCTGATGGATCCTATTCATTTATAGTTGAAACCTAGACCTAAACCTAAACCTAGTAGAACCTGAAAAATGCAGATGTATGAATGTATTATACTTACCAGTTGTAGTATTCCAACGCTGCTCTATAGATACATGGAGATAAAGAATAAAGAAAACTTTGTTACTTTGAATGTTAAAAACTCAAATTTGACCATGATAAAATACATTATACTGTATACATGTCTCATTATTACTAAGGGAAGAGGATATAAGAGGATAATTCAGACTGGTATATGAATGTATTATACTTACCAGGTCTAGGAGTACGATATTGTACTGTGGGTACTTGAAGATAAAGAAAAAGAAAACTTTGTTACTTTGAATGGTAAAAACTCAAAGTTGACCCTTATAAAATGCATTATACTGTATACATGTCTCATTATTACTAAGAGAAGAGGATATAAGAGGATAATTCAGACAGATATATGAATGTATTATACTTACCAGTTGTACTATAATAATGCTGTCCTGTAGATACATGGAGATAAAGAATAAAGAAAATCTTGTTACTTTCAATAAGATAAAGTTGACCCTTATAAAATACATTATACTGTATACATGTCTCATTGTTACTAAGGGAAGAGGATATAAGAGGATAATTCTGACTGGTATATGAATGTATTATACTTACCAGGTCTAGGAGTACGATATTGTACTGTGGGTACTTGAAGATAAAGAAAAAGAAAACTTTGTTACTTTGAATGTTAAAAACATAAAGTTGACCAATAAAATACACTGAACATGTCCACTGACTAAAGGAAGAGGATAATTCAGAAGACATATGAATGTATTATACTACCGGTTGTAGTAGATTTAGGCGTACTGTAGATACTTAGAAATAAAGAATAAAGAAAATCTTGTTACTTTCAATAACATAAAGTTGACCCTTATAAAATACATTATACTGTATACATGTCTCATTGTTACTAAGGGAAGAGGATATAAGAGGATAATTCTGACTGGTATATGAATGTATTATACTTACCAGGTCTAGGGGTACGATATTGTACTATGGGTACTTGAAGATAAAGAAAAAGAAAACTTTGTTACTTTGAATGTTAAAAACTCAAAGTTGACCCTTATAAAATACATTATACTGTATACATGTCTCATAATTACTAAGAGAAGAGGATATAAGAGGATAATTCAGACAGATATATGAATGTAGTATACTTACCAGTTGTACTATAATAATGCTGTCCTGTAGATACATGGAGATAAAGAATAAAGAAAATCTTGTTACTTTGAATGTTAAAAACATAAAGTTGACCATTATAAAATACTTTATTCTGTATACATGTCTCACTGTACTAAAGGAAGAGGATAATTCAGATAGACATATGAATGTATTATACTTACCGGTTGTAGTAGATTTAGGTCGTACTGTAGATACTTAGAAATAAAGAATAAAGAAAATCTTGTTACTTTCAATAACATAAAGTTGACCCTTATAAAATACATTATACTGTATACATGTCTCATTGTTACTAAGGGAAGAGGATATAAGAGGATAATTCTGACTGGTATATGAATGTATTATACTTACCAGGTCTAGGAGTACGATATTGTACTGTGGGTACTTGAAGATAAAGAAAAAGAAAACTTTGTTACTTTGAATGGTAAAAACTCAAAGTTGACCCTTATAAAATGCATTATACTGTATACATGTCTCATTATTACTAAGAGAAGAGGATATAAGAGGATAATTCAGACAGATATATGAATGTATTATACTTACCAGTTGTACTATAATAATGCTGTCCTGTAGATACATGGAGATAAAGAATAAAGAAAATCTTGTTACTTTCAATAAGATAAAGTTGACCCTTATAAAATACATTATACTGTATACATGTCTCATTGTTACTAAGGGAAGAGGATATAAGAGGATAATTCTGACTGGTATATGAATGTATTATACTTACCAGGTCTAGGAGTACGATATTGTACTGTGGGTACTTGAAGATAAAGAAAAAGAAAACTTTGTTACTTTGAATGTTAAAAACTCAAAGTTGACCCTTATAAAATACATTATACTGTATACATGTCTCATAATTACTAAGAGAAGAGGATATAAGAGGATAATTCAGACAGATATATGAATGTATTATACTTACCAGTTGTACTATAATAATGCTGTCCTGTAGATACATGGAGATAAAGAATAAAGAAAATCTTGTTACTTTGAATGTTAAAAACATAAAGTTGACCATTATAAAATACTTTATTCTGTATACATGTCTCACTGTACTAAAGGAAGAGGATAATTCAGATCAGACATATGAATGTATTATACTTACCGGTTGTAGTAGATTTAGGTCGTACTGTAGATACTTAGAAATAAAGAATAAAGAAAATCTTGTTACTTTCAATAACATAAAGTTGACCCTTATAAAATACATTATACTGTATACATGTCTCATTATTACTAAGGGAAGAGGATATAAGAGGATAATTCAGACAGATATATGAAAGTATTATACTTACCAGTTGTACTATAATAATGCTGTCCTGTAGATACATGGAGATAAAGAAAAATACATTTTTGTTCCTTTGAATGTTAAAAACAATGTTGACCATTATAAAATACATTATACTGTATATATGTCTCAGTGTTACTAAGGGAAGAGGATATAAGAGAATAATTTAGACAGATAAGTGAGTAAGTGAGGCAAGGTGAATATATCTGTTTTTACTCACCTCCCCTGGGCCCACACTTATTATGCTCTGGGATCTGATTTGTGCCAAACAAGTTTGGCTTGAACAAACCGGAGGATAGAGCCTCACATATTTTTGTCAAAATGAATGTTCTGAGGTTCACCCATCTCTAGTTAGTATGTATTCTGAGGATGATACATTGGGACATTGTATGTCCAAATGTGAAATCAGAGAGAAGAGTGAAATTTAATAGATCATATGTTTTCCGTGTGGAGAGCTCGCTAATCTTGATACAATACTGAATATTACAGAAAATATGACAAAATGTGCTGTAAGCAATGTCTATAAGCGACCACCATCTGGGGCACCGGTAGCAAAACAAAGAACCCTGGAACATTTTATAGATCTGTGTAATTATTGTGTTTGGTTTATCTGGACATTGGTTTCAGATTGATCTCTCATAGGATATAGTGTACAAACTTGCAATATATAAGGCTAATGTGCATGTATTATTTACGCTAGACTATAGACTTTAATAGGGCCTGGCGGGTTTCTGCCCGGTTTTATACTGAACCTGGTGAGTAGAAAAGTTGATTTTAATCGGAATCTTTAACAGAGTCTCCTATGAAGACTCCAACGCAGATGTGAACCTATTCTTACAGTGCCGATACTTGGAAAGTGGCTTTATTACGTAGTGTATTACTGTATATCATCGATGAGCCGTTGTCTTATTTTACTGTTAGGCATATTACCTTGAGTGGATGAAAAATAATTTGCGGAAAAATATCCATTAAAGTTTGGGTTAACGAATTCCAAGGTCATGACATTTGATGATGAGGAAAATGTTTGATTTCTTTCCTGGCAAACCTTTCCAAGTACAGAGTCCCAAGGATATCCATCATATACTATCACATACGTAGCATTACAAGTTCCATCATTACTTTGCATACTGTATAGTAAAAGAAAATAATTCCATGAAATTATGTGTTACAGGAGTTTTCCTCATGAACATAACCATATTTAGATTTGTAGACAATTAAAAATTAAACATTTTTGCAAAAATAAGTAATTGAAAATTTTGCAGAGTTTTAAAGGTTTTCTCTAACCATCTTAGGCAGGGTTCACACTACCGTTGATGTCCGTTCTGATAGTGTCCGTTAAAAAAAGAAAAAAAAAAAAAAAAAAACAGACACCTATCATAACAGACATTAACGGACACTAACTGATGTTTGTTTTGTTTTGTTTGTTTTGTTTGTTTGAGTTGGAAGGGACCTCAAGGGCCATCGAGTCCAACCCCTGCAAAAGCAGGAATTCCTAGATCATCCCAGCTATATACCTATCCAGATTCCGCTTGAAGATTTCAATTGATGAAGAACTCACCACCTCCCGTGGCAGCCTATTCCACTCCCTCACTACCCTTACTGTTAGAAAGTTTTTCCTAATGTCTAATCTGAATCTCCTTCCCCTTAGTTTCATCCCATTACTTCTCGTGCTTCCTTCTGCTAATGAGAATAGGGTAGATCCCTCTGCACTGTGACAACCTTTCAGATATTTAAATACCGCTATTAAGTCTCCCCTTAGCCTTCTCTTCTGCAAACTAAGCAGTCCCAATTCTTTTAGCCTTTCTTCGTAGGACATGGTTTGTAGACCTTCCACCATTTTGGTTGCTCTTCTCTGGACCTGCTCCAATAAATCGATGTCTTTCTTAAACTGGGGAGCCCAGAACTGTACACAGTATTCCAGGTGGGGTCTGACCAGGGCAGAGTACAGCGGAATAATTACCTCTCTTGATCTAGCTTCAATGCATCAATCGTCTTGATACATCCTAGAATTTGGTTAGCCTTTTTAGCCACCGCTCCGCACTGTTGACTCATGTTGAATTTGTGATCTATTATTATGCCCAGATCCTTTTCCCCTGTACTCTCACTTAGTACTATTCCTCCCATACTATATATGCTTCTTGCATTTCTGTTACCCAGATGTAGAACTTTGCATTTGTCCCTGTTGAATACCATTTTGTTCCCCTCAGCCCATTGTTCCAGTGTGTCTAAGTCCTTTTGGATGCACTCTCTCTCCTCTCTAGTGTTGGCCATTCCTCCTATCTTTGTATCATCTGCAAATTTTATTAGTTCCCCATTAATCCCATCATCCAGATCATTTATAAAAATATTAAAAAGTACTGGGCCCAGGACAGAGCCCTGCGGCACCCCGCTTTTTACTTTCTTCCAGTTTGATGTATAGCCATTTAGAATTACTCGTTGTGCCCGATCATTTAGCCAATTGTGAACCCACCTTACTGATATTTTATCAAAGCCATACTTGATCATTTTTTCAATAAGAATGTTATGTGATACTTTATCAAAGGCCTTACTAAAGTCAAGATATACTATGTCCACTGCATTCCCCTGGTCCAACCATTCAGTGACTTTATTATAGAAGGAAATAAGATTAGTCTGACAAGATTTATTAGGCATAAAGCCGTGCTGGCTCTGATTAATTAAAGCCTTCCCATCCAGGTACCTAATTAAATGTTCTTTAACGATTTGTTCAAAGATTTTTCCTACTATCGAGGTCAGACTTACCGGCCTATAATTTCCTGGGTCGTCCCTATTCCCCTTTTTGTAGATGGGGACCACATTTGCCCTTTTCCAATCTAGAGGGACCACTCCTGTTTCCCATGACTTATTAAAGATTATTGCAAGGGGTTCTGTTATTTCCTCTGCTAATTCTTTTAAAACTCTAGGGTGTAAATCATCCGGTCCTGGGGACTTGGTTTCCTTAATCTTAGCTAAATGTTCTCTTACCAAACCTTCACTTATAATCAGCTTGGAGTCCTCATTCCCCTCATCACTATCACCATTAATGTTGATATTTCCATCCATTTCTTGGGAGAAGATGGATACAAAATATGAATTTAGTAACTCCACCTGCTGATCCACCATGTTAACTTTTTCACCCTTTTCGTTCTTCAGGACTCCAATGGTTTCCTTCACTTTTCTTTTGCTCTTAACATATCCCCAAAAACCTTTTACCTTACTCTTAACTTCTTTTGCAAGCTTCAATTCGTATTCAGCCTTAGCTTTTTTAATGCTTATCTTGCAGAGTCTGCAAACTGCTGTATACTCTCCCTTAGATATAGCTCCCATCTTCCACTTGTTTTTCTTTTTAAGTAGGTTATGTAATTTATTGGTCATCCAACCTGGAGTTTTTAGGTGATTCCCATTTTTCTTGCTTCTAGGTATTGTTAGTTCCTGTGCATTAATGATTTCCCTATGGAAAATTTCCCACCCCTCATGTGCATTTTTGTGCCTTAAGTATTTTTCGCCATGGAATTCTACTAACCCTTACCTTTAGGCCCCTAAAATCTCCCCTACTAAAATTGAGCCTTCTAGTCTTTGTCTTCTCAGGTCTTCTTCTTACAACCCCAAACTCGAGTATAGCATGGTCGCTGAATCCCAATGTCCCTGCTATCCTTAATTCCTTAACCATGTCCTCCTTGTTAGTTAAAACTAGGTCCAGAATGGATGTTCCTCTCGTGTTTTTTTCTACTAACTGGGCAATGAAGTTGTCTGCTAGAGAGGATAAAAATTTGATAGAGCCTTTACTCGTAGCTGTGTGAGTTTCCCAATGAATATCTGGGTAATTAAAGTCTCCCATGATAACAATTTCAAATTTCTTCGAAAGCGTGGTCATTTGCTGTGAAAAAATCTCATCCATGTCTTCTGTCTGTCCTGGTGGTCTATAATAAACACCTATTATGATGTCCTTATCATTGTTTTTCCCCTGAATTGTTACCCAAATATTTTCCAATAAGTTATCATTTTGTAAAACTGTGATTTCCGTGGAAATGTGATCTTTTTTAACATACAATGCAACTCCTCCCCCTCTTTTATTAGTTCTATTTTTTTTGAATAAGTTGTATCCTTCCATCTGTATATTCCAATCATGCTTATCGTTCCACCAAGTTTCTGTAATACCAATGACATCATATTTTTCCTTCTGTATTATCAGCTCTAATTCTCCCTGTTTATTTCCCAAGCTTTGCACGTTTGTGTAAAAACATTTCAGATTGCGCTCTGGTACTTCCTTTTTCTTAATTTCATTCTGAGTATCCTGTCTTGGGTCCTCATTACCACATCTAGTAACCTTGTTTAGTATATCCTTTAGCTTAATGTGTCCGTTTTTTTAACTGATGCAATTAATGGATTAATTAAAAAAACGGACACATTAGCATCAGTTAGTGTCCGTTTTTTTAACACTGTCCGTTTTTTTTTCTTTTTCTGCTTTCTGAGCATAAAATAACGGATAGTAACTGATGGCTATCAGTTACTGTCCGTTATAAGTCCGTTACCCATAGACTTCAATGTTAAAAAAATAACGAACACTTGCTGTCGGTCAAGAATCCGTTTTTTTCAAATGGACAAAAGGTCCTGCATGTAGGATTTTTTGTCTGCGAAAAAATAACGGACTTCTGACGGATTTGGTGTAAACGGACACAAACGGACATAATATAAAAACCCATTGAAATGTATGGAAATTTTAATAGATTTCTGACGGTTCAGCTAATGTCCGATGCTAAAATCTTGTAAAGGACAATAGCAATGGACTCTACTGACGGTCACCAACGGTGGTTAGTGCTTGTCTTGATCGGTTGCCATTGGATACGACCATCAATGCAAGTACTTTCTATAGTCTTGGACCCAGCATGATTTCCTTATTGTGGACAGGTTATCAGGCAGGGACACTACATGTATTAGAAGATAACCCGGCCACAATAAGAAAATGCAATAAAATTTAAAGATGGTCATGTTCATGGGAATACCCCTTTAAATCACTAATAATACATTGTATGGAATCTTAAATCTGATATCTTTTAATTCCAAAAGTGGTGAAAGGCAGTCAATACCTGTATTACATTGTCTTTATAGCATAAAATATATATGTTTTCATATATTTTTGCACCCACAAGTCTCTCTTGCTATGGGCAGGATCCAGACAGAATTACTTTCCTTCTCCATCTTACCCTGTAGAGGGAATCTTCTCAGCTATAGTGTTTACTACCACACAGGATCTGTTCTTTCCCTGACAAGAAGCTGCTTTGCAAGGAACAGAGGATCACTATGCAGAATACTGGCAGAATAAATAATAGCAAACATTGCTCAATTTTTGTGATCTACACAATGTATATGATCGGACACTCCCTTTATAGCATTGTGTTGGGAAGACAGGTTGTAAGAAGGCATAAATGAGAAAGTAAAGTCCACATGTGAACACGACTCACTTTACATAATTGAAGTAGAGTTCAACATGGCTGTAGGGGACCTCAATTGTCCAGGTACACGCACTTGTGTGATACCGATAACTGTATATATATCCTGACCACTCTGTCAGTCTTCCCCCACATTGATGTACTAGAATAAAGGTGTAAAAATGCAGTCAGCAGAAAGTGTCACAGTTTCCATTGTAGAACATTTAGAATATATATATAGCATACATTGTATATGTTGCTTAACATAAAGTATTCCGCCATAAACACCCATCCTGATAGCAAAATGCATTGGACATAACAGGTTGCAAAATCCCGCAATGAGTACATTAAGATATTTATTATCCTTACTATAGTTTTTGCTTCTTTTAGGTTACAGAACTAGAATATTGTGGTTACTAGAATAACATTACTAAACTATGACTATACGCAACATTATCTTGATATAATGATACAATAAAGCATATCGCTGCAGAAAGAATTCTACATTATACTTACCAGTAGGTAAAGATTCTAGACATATGAAAATGAAGAAAAGAAAACTTAAATTTAATTAGTGGGAAATCTAATATTTATTAAGATATAATGTTGGGTATGTTATTAAACATAATATGTGGTGTAAATGTCAGTGGTATAACTAACTAATACATCTCTGGCAGCACAGACGGCACTAGAAAGTCAGACACGCCCCACACAGGCAGCAGAGATAGATTCCAACTCTGCTGCCTGTGGTGTATTGTCTTCACAAGGGAGACAAATGGGACACTAGGGTTTCCCTGACCCCTGTCATAATTCTTTGGTCCCCGTTGGGGCCCGGGCCCTCCTCTTTCTAGGCCCAGTCACTGTCGCACCCCCTGTGACCACGATCATTACAACCGTGTAAATGTTATTGAACAGAGAAAGGATCTTTGAGGTCAAGGAAGTCTTTGCTTAGAGTAAAATGTGTAACTATTTCTGGACACTATATTCTCAGTCTTCCCTGAGCTAGTGTGTGTATATACTAGCTGCTATGATATATCCCATAGACAGTACACAAAGAAAAAGGGAAATTATACTCTCTAAGGCTTCATGCACATGAACATGTGGTAGTTGTGTTTTTCAAAGCTAGCATGCTGATCCATGACATTCTAATGGCCTCATACACATGTCTATGCTTGGGGCTGTGAGTCCAGGGCAAAAGTCAGGACAGGTCCTATATCTGTCTGTTTTGTGGCCCTGGCTCACTAAAGCAAATTAATGGTTCTGTGACGGTACGTGTTTACCACAGACCTGCAGCAAGTATTTCTGCTCTTCTCTAATTAACCCCTCCTCCCCTCCATAGACTTCTATGGTAAGTTGCTATCTGATCTCTCTGTGAGTTGACAGTCAGTAAAGACTTAGTTCGGCGGGGGGGGGGGGGGGGAAGCCTGATAAGTTACAGAGAGGATCATGTCTAAAATGCATACATGAAACAGGTTTGAGAATCATATGTAGAGATCTGTATGGATACAGTGTGGATATAATATGACAGTGACATCATTCACTTACCTGTAGTTCTTTCTTCAGCTATTGAACAGAATTGGGAATAAAGAAAACATTTGGATGAGACGATATTAAACATATGCAGTATATATTCAGTGGTGTTATACTTGAAGTCATTGTCTCTTTCACTGCAGTACCTAGAAGAGCACTGCCATGTATGAGCAGCTGTGACTGGTTACAGAATATTACACTTACCAGAATAGCATTACCCAGATACTATTGTATGGACATGCAACATGCTCTGGATACAATGATACAATTTTCATTTCTACTGGTAAATATAATATATATATATATATATATATATATATATATATATATATATATATATATATATATATATATATACAGTGTCTTGCGAAAGTATTCGGCCCCCTTGAACTTTTCAACCTTTTGCCACATTTCAGGCTTCAAACATAAGGATATAAAATGTAAATTTTTTGGTGAAGAATCAACAACAAGTGGGACACAATTGTGAAGTGGAACGAAATTTATTGGATATTTTAAACTTTTGTAAAAAATAAAAAACTGAAAAGTGGGACATGCCAAATTATTCGGCCCCCTTAAGTTAATACTTTGTAGCGCCACCTTTTGCTGCGATTACAGCTGCAAGTCGCTTGGGATATGTCTCTATCAGTTTTGCACATCGAGAGACTGAAATTCTTGCCCATTCTTAATTGGAAAACAGCTGGAGCTCAGTGAGGTTGGATGGAGAGCGTTTGTGAACAGCAGTTTTCAGCTCTTTCCCAGATTCTCGATTGGATTCAGGTCTGGACTTTGACTTGGCCATTCTAACACCTGGATACATTTATTTGTGAACCATTCCATTGTAGATTTTGCTTTATGTTTGGGATCATTGTCTTGTTGGAAGATAAATCTCCGTCCCAGTCTCAGGTCTTTTGCAGACTCCAACAGGTTTTCTTCCAGAATGGTCCTGTATATGGCTCCATCCATCTTCCCATCAATTTTAACCATCTTCCCTGTCCCTGCTGAAGAAAAGCAGGCCCAAACCATGATGCCGCCACCACCATGTTTGACAGTGGGGATGGTGTGTTCAGGGTGATGAGCTTTGTTGCTTTTACGCCAAACATCGTTTTGAATTGTGGCCAAAAAGTTCGATTTTGGTTTCATCTGACCAGAGCACCTTCTTCCACATGTTTGGTGTGTCTCCCAGGTGGCTTGTGGCAAACTTTAAACGAAACTTTTTATGGATATCTTTGAGAAATGGCTTTCTTCTTGCCACTCTTCTATAAAGGCCAGATTTGTGCAGTGTACGACTGATTGTTGTCCTATGGACAGACTCTCCCACCTCCGCTGTAGATCTCTGCAGTTCATCCACAGTGATCATGGGCCTCTGGGCTGCATCTCTGATCAGTCTTCTCCTTGTTTGAGATGAAAGTTTAGAAGGACGGCCGGGTCTTGGTAGATTTGCAGTGGTCTGATACTCCTTCCATTTCAATATGATCGCTTGCACAGTGCTCCTTGGGATGTTTAAAGTTTGGGAAATCTTTTTGTATCCAAATCCGGCTTTAAACTTCTCCACAACAGTATCACGGACCTGCCTGGTGTGTTCCTTGGTCTTCATGATGCTCTCTGCGCTTTAAACAGAACCCTGAGACTATCACAGAGCAGGTGCATTTATACGGAGACTTGATTACACACAGGTGGATTATATTTATCATCATCAGTCATTCAGGACAACATTGGATCATTCAGAGATCCTCACTGAACTTCTGGAGTGAGTTTGCTGCACTGAAAGTAAAGGGGCCGAATAATATTGCACGCCTCACTTTTCAGTTTTTTATTTTTTACAAAAGTTTAAAATAACCAATAAATTTCACTCCACTTCACAATTGTGTCCCACTTGTTGTTGATTCTTCAACAAAAAATTAAAATTTTATATCTTTATGTTTGAAGCCTGAAATGTGGCAAAAGGTTGAAAAGTTCAAGGGGGCTGAATACTTTCGCAAAGCACTGTAAATATGCTGAAAATTTCAAATTTTTCTACATTATAAATTTTTACAGATTTTTGAATTTTTAGAACTAAACATAGTACTTATGTCATATAAAATCGTTGAAGCATTCTAGAGTTATTATCACATAAAGACACAATTTGCCATGTCCAATTTAAAAATTGGGGCTGCATCTTTAAGTCTAAAATAGCCCCCGTCCTTCAGGGGTTCATCAAAATAATGTTTTCACTCTCTTGTTTACAGAGAAGGATTGCGAGTTATTAACCCTCCTCTAACATGTTGATATACCTTAATAGGCCATATTAAAAAGAACTGTCATTGAATCTTACCTTTTGAACATAGTTTAGATACACAACCAACATAGGTGTGGCTTAAAGTGGTTTTTGAGATAAAAATATTACTGATCTGTGTGACGTTCAGCACCCCCACAAATCTTAGCATCTGATACACAGAGAATGGAGCAGGAATCAGACAGCTCTGTTCTCTGTGTAGTGGCCAGATCAGGTACTACAGATCAGCTCCCATTCACTTGAATGGGAACTGATCTGCCGTGACTCAGTTCCAGCACTACACAGAGAACAGAGCTGTCTGCTTCCTGCTCCATTCTCTGTGTATCAGATGCTTAGAGTAGCTAATCCATGGGGCTTTTGAACCCCCACATATTAGTGACCTATCTTTAGGATAGGTCATCAGTATTTTTAGCCTTTGAAAACCCCTTTAAAAGTATTTTACATCCACTTAAATAATATACATGAAAAAATAAATCATAGGAAATAAATCTGTACAGATATGGTGTTATCTCTAAGTGTATTGTACTTACGTGTAGTAGTCTGTGCAACTGTAAGGATAAAATGGATCCATGGTCAGCAAGGCAAGATTTAATTAAAATATCAAAATATAATATATATATATATATATATATATATATATATATGTGTGTGTGTGTGTTTATGCATATATATATATATATATATATATATATATATATATATGTGTGTGTGTGTGTGTGTGTGTGTGTGTGTGTGTGTGTGCACGCATATATAAAATTTGTAGTCGATAAGAAATTTTCCTTTGCTCACCTGATGCAAGGTTCCAGGTCAGCTGGAGAAAGATGAGCACTATAGTGAAGGTCTTCATGTTGTATGATGAACAGATGATCAAATTAACACACCTTATATATCAGAAAATGATTGCGACATCTTATCCTTAAAACAATAAGGAAACTGATCTATTTGGTGACATGTACTTAGGAGCAATATTTTCTTTGTCTTAGATTTAAGTCAATGAGCTGTTATGACTCCTTCACCTGTTGGCACTGAAGTTTCCTTTGAATTATAAATAAGCTGTTTTTCTTTTGCAGCAAAATGGAAAAAAAAATAATTCTATTTACACTTAGGAACAATATTCTTTATAAAGAACAACACTTTATAGATATACAATAACTATCTAATATCTATTTTATTATTAACTAGAGAATTATCTGTAATGTTTATGAAATAGAAAGGGATATTGGTGGAAGATCTCTGCCCCACCATGGGGCACTGGCAGGAGGTAGAAAATGCAGGCACAAGTGAACTTGGTGATGGCTGGAGCCATGAGACCCAACCACCCAACAGAGGAGCCTAGGCCAAGTTTATCAACACGACTGGTCATAGGTAGAGATGGGCAAAGCTCAAGAGATTCATTTCGACAAATATTTTTTGGTTTGCCCAACAGGTTAGTTCCTGGCTAAACTGGTTTGGCCTGGTTATTATACGCTGCAGTTTCTTCAGATCCCCCCACGATAAGATCACAGATTCCAAGGGATGTCATGGCAGCCAGGAGGCTGAACCACAGCCTCCTGACTGCCTATGCATAGTTCTAATAGGAACTACTGTGTGATGTTATACAATTCTATGTATTGCAGAACATTGCACAGGGAATCTGAGATCCCAACTTCAAGCCCCCTTGTGCGACATGTAAAAAGTGAAAAAACACACAAACACATAGTAAAAACACAGAAAATAAATAAAATAAAAAAGTAAAAAAAAAAAAAACCCCAAAAACACACGTTTATATATTAAATATATAATGTAAACAAAAATAAACAAACAAACATGTTAGGTATCCTCAAATTTGTATAAGCCCCCACTATCCAAAAATAGTGTTAATTACCCCATGCGGTGAACCCTGTAAAAAAATATACTGATGTCCCCAAAAAATAACAACAAAAAATGATCAGAAAGTCATACATACCAAACACTGATACCAATAGAAAGTACAACTTGTCCCGCAATTAAAGAGCCGTGACATATCTCCGTCAACAGTAGAGTAAAAATTTTCTTCTGCTAGAGGAAAAAAATAAGCATCATGACCGATCTTCTACACCCCACTGAAGAAAGTGAGAGGCAGAAAAAAAAACACTGCCAGTTTTTTGCAGCTGTTTTTGCAAAATCTGCTTCAAAAAAACACTAACATTTTTTTCTGCCTCCCATTCATTTCAATGGGCTTTGCAAGGCAGAATCCTTCTGAAGATAAATCCTGAAAGCTTCTTTCTTCCTCTAGCTGATTTTTTTTCAGCTAGAGCAAAAAAATCTGCTCCTAAGTTCACGTCATGGAACGTCAAGGGTCTCAACTCTCCCACCAAGCGCTCCCATATACTCCACGCTCTTAAACGATTACAATCTTCCATCCTACTCCTCCAAGAGACACATTTCCCTACAGGTAAAGTACCTAACCTACCCAAATCTCCCTACTCTGCCTGGTTTCACTCATGTGATACTGCTGCGAAGAAGAATGGCGTTATTATTGCCTTTAAGTCGGACGTCCCCTTCTCTGTTGTTGCTCCCCTGAGTGATGACCAGGGCAGATACCTGTTTCTTAAAGGTTACATTGCCAATACCCTGGTCACCATCGGCAATGTATACGCACCCAATGTTGGCCAAATTACATGGCTACTCGATACTCTAGACAGATTCTCTATGTTCGCAGAGGGTCTTGTAGTGTTAGGTGGTGACATTAACATTGCCCTTCAGCCCCTCCAGGACACCTCCACTGGCACATCTTCACATAACTTCGCTGCCCTTAGTAAACTCGCCAAGCATCTCTCCTCTATGCATCTTGTAGATGTATGGAGGGCCTTGCATCCCGACGTTAAGGATTACACGTTCTATTCTAACCCACACAAATCATACCAGCGTCTGGACTACATCTTTCTGCCCCAGAATCAGCTAACTTTATCCTCCTCTCTCACCATTGGCTCTATCACCATCTCTGACCATGCCCCCATATCTGTACAACTACAAATTTCATCTCTCCCACCCCATAGCTATGATTGGAGACTTAATGAAACTCTGCTCTCCTCCCGCGACTCTCGTCAAGCTGTTTCTAAAGCTCTCACTGACTATTTCAATGAGAACACTACACCTGACGTACAGCCTTGTGTTATTTGGGAAGCCCACAAGTCCGTGATCAGAGGGGTTTTCATTAGTCTGAGTTCCCATGTTAAGAAAAAGCATACCAAAGAAATTGATGACCTACTTGCCCGTATTACAACCCTGGAAAGTCAGCATAAGCGAACTGCGGCTCAGGGGGTTCTCTCAGAACTGATTTTGTGCAGAGAACGTCTTAAAGACTGCCTGAACCTAAAAACTGCTAAAGCCTATCTGTCATCCTCCCATAAATATTATATGCATGGTAATAAGGGTGGAAAACTGATAGCATATTTAGTAAAAAAACGACGCAATCAAAGCTTTGTAGCTGAGATCACTTCACGGTCAGGCTCTAGCCTAAAAGACACTTCAGACATAGCTTCTGAATTTTGTGCTTTCTATCAGAAACTGTATAACCTTAGACCTGCTGAGACCCCTCTCGAGCTACAGGACCACTCTACTAAAATCCAGTCTTTCCTGCAATCTCTCTCACTGCCATCGCTCACTCCCCAACAACAAGATGCCCTTACGACTCCCTTTACCCTGACAGGATTACAGTCAGCACTTGCTGACACCCCTCTGGGGAAAGCTCCTGGCCCCGATGGCCTTCCAGCCTTTTATTATAAACAGTTCAGCTCTATCCTTCTCCCCCATTTTCTCCAGGTCTGTAACTCTGTAGATGATGCCTACTGCTTCCCTCCCCAAGCCTTGGAAGACCATATTTCTATCATCCCTAAGGAAGGCAAGGACCCGACACAATGTGGTAGCTACCGCCCCATCTCCCTGCTAAACGTAGATGTTAAACTATACGCCAAATTAGTAGCTAATAGATTAAAATCCTTACTACCTTCCCTGGTCCACCCAGAACAGGTGGGGTTTGTAACGGGCAGAGAGGGCAAACATAACACCCAACGCGTACTCCACTTGATACAACACTCCCAGCGTAAGAAGATCCCATTGGTCCTTCTTTCAACAGATGCGGAAAAAGCCTTCAATCGGGTAGACTGGACATTTATGACAGAGACATTACGTCATTTTGGTCTCCCTCCCATGTTTGTTCAGAGGGTTATGGCTTTGTACTCTAGACCTAGCGCCAAAATTAGAGTTAATGGATGCCTCTCCCCCTCGTTTGATATTAAAAATGGCACCAGGCAGGGATGCCCATTATCCCCCTTACTTTTTGTCCTGACCATTGAAACATTAATTCAGAATATTCGACAGGACCCATTGCTGAAAGGTTTGGTAAGTGGAGGGATATGTCATAGTACGGCTGCATTTGCAGACGACCTTTTAATAATCCTTACCAACCCATCTGTTGCACTACCTCACATAGCCACGATCTTTATGGCCTTCGGTACCCTCTCGAATTTTAAAATTAATACCACAAAATCCGAAGCCCTATGTGTCTATTGCCCCCCATCGATTAAATCTGACATACAGGCTACTTTCCCCATTCCCCCTACGTCACAACTCTATTAAGTACTTAGGATAAATTTAACACCCTAGCCCAGACGCTGGTACGACTCTAACTATGCCCCTCTGCTCTCCAACATCAAATCTCTACTAGAATCTTGGCATGTTCCATATATCTCATGGATGGGTAGAACTAATTTACTGAAAATGATGGTCCTGCCTAAGATATTACACCTATTTCAAACCCTCCCTATCCCTCTTCCACTAGCATTCTTCTCCTCCCTACGCAGAATGTTTTCGAAGTATGTCTGGCATAATTCACGTCCTAGAGTGGTGTTCCGCACTCTCACTAGACCTAGGAAGTTGGGTGGTATGGGTCTACCAGATATAAAAACATATTATCATGCAGCACAACTGGCGAGGAATATTGATTGGTTTCAGAGGGAAAATTCGAAGCTACGTGTGTCAGTGGAGGAAGCCACTATAGACTTCCCCCTTACTGCAATATTATGGCTCCCCCGCCAAACGGCTAAGCAAGTCCTCGCCCCCAATGTACTAACATCAGCGGTCTATGACTCATGGCAATGGGTACGGTGACTACTTCCTTGGCCAACAGGTCCCTCTCCTCTCATGTCCATTCAAGATTTAATCCTATCGGAATCAAAGTTTATAGAATCGGCCCCCATAGTGCCGAAGCATGCCGGACGGCTACCTTACGACTCTATACTGATTGATGGGGCCTTCCCTTCTTATTCTGAGTTCACACAACACCCCCTCTCCTTCCATACTAATTTCCTAACATATCAGTCGATTAAAACACTGTACCTGAGAGCGCTAAAGCAGGAGTCTGACAATCGCACTATTTCATGGCTAGAGCAGCTTCTACTCCGGAAGCAAAATATGCCAAGACCTTTATCTACTCTCTACTCCAACCTTCTGAGCGAACTAGGCACAGAGCTCCCCTCATATGTGCGAAAATGGGAGGCAGACCTTCAAATGTCCCTCACCCCTGTCCTCAAGCGTTCCATAGGTCCTTCCAGATGTGTGTGCTTGCAGGAGTCAAGCTACAAATTGGTCACCAGATGGTATAGAACGCCCACTGTAGTCCATAAGTACTTTCTGGATGTATCCCCTTTGTGTTGGCGCTGCCATAAGTCCTCAGGTTCCTACCTGCATATTTGGTGGGAATGCGAAAAAATATCCCCTTACTGGTCACTCATTCAGCAGGTTCTGAACCAGGTTTGTGGACTCACCGAGCCTCTGACCCCTGTAGGCATATTCTTGAATCTGTAGCCCACCTTCCCGCCTAGGTCCCACAAGCGACTCTGGCTTCAACTTGTGACTATCGCCAAATCTATGATTCCTCTATACTGGGCATCCGAATCCCCCCCTCCAGTATCCCACTTTCTACGGAAAGTCTCTCAAGTTGCCCGGATGGAAGAACTTTCCCACTTAGAACTTTGCACCCACCAGAAGTTTAGCTCTATGTGGGCGCCATGGTATAATTTTTCTAATGATCCTACCTGGGCGCACCTGTGGGAACCCCCTGTTTAATTAAAATACCCTCTGAGACCCTTGGGCTTTCACCCTAAGAACTCATCGTCTCTTCCCCCCCTCCCACGTTCCATTTCTTATCGTGTTTTTAGTTATTCGTTGTATGTAATACACCAGCTCTTCTGACCGTTTGGTTAATGATTGTTTTGTCATGTTCATTGTTTTCAACAATGTATATTCATTGGTGTTACTTGAAAATCCAATAAAATGTTAATTATAAAAAAAAAAAAAAAAACTGCTCCTGACTCCCATTGAAATGAATAGGAGAGTTGGGGGGGGGGCCTCAAAAATCCACCTGCAAAAAATTTTGTGTGAACTTACCCTTGCAGTTTATTCTGCCTGTTAAGCTTTATTTAGGTACACTTACGGTGGATAGTGCTAGAGAATTAAACATCTTTATCTAATGGAGAAGACTTATCCTTAGTTAATCCTATTTTGCACTGCTCCATTTACTTTCTGCATTGCCCTATAAGTGTACTGGGCAGGTATAGCGCCAGCCACTTGCAACGACCAGGAAGTTATGGCTTTCAAGCTATGGCAGTGAAAAGGGAAAAGTCCAAAATGTTCTCCTCCTTAAGTGGTTAAAGAACTAAATCTATAATATGTGGATACTCATCATTCATAAGCAAAGAATAAATTCATTTATACTAAAGATTAACTGTACTTACAACAAGCCAACAAGGAAGTGGTCTTCATCAGGTTAAGAAACAGTTTGCTGTATTTCAATGTTAGGTTTTGGGACAAGAACGTCTTCTCAATGTGAGAACTTATGCAAACAAGCTAAGCTGAAGTATCTATCCATCAATACCTTTTAATATTTAATACGTCACTCCCAGAGAAGGCATCCAGAGGTTAAAGAGAGATTCTGTCAATCCAAACAGATGAATCAAGATAATGAAGATTTGTCAAATACTATTCATACAGAAAGAAGGACTTGAGATTTTTTTAAATTGTTATATAGATTGGCCAATATTCGATTGAAAAAGTTTATAGAATTCATCTTTATCGGATTTTATCCTTATCTCCAGTCACTGTTCCAGTTGATCATTGGACAGATGGGCAAAATTGATAAGCGTTTAACCACTTAAGGACCGGACCAATTTCGCTTTTTCAAGACCGGACACAATTTCAGATGTTTTTTATACGTGTTTTTGAGAGCATTTTTTTTTATTCAAATAATTTTTGAGTTTTTTCATAGGGCTTTATTTTTATGTTAGGTTTTTTTTTTTGCATGTTTTGGTTGTTTTTTTTATATTCGAGAAAATGTACTAAAAAAACTTTCAAAAAGTTTTAACTCTCCGTTGCAGTGATTTTTATGTAGCTGACACACAGTGTTCTGTTGCTGGGGGCAGGACTAGATCATGTGGGTGGGTGGGTGTGGTATTATTATTATTTTTTTTTATTTTACTTTTTTATTTTTTGCCTTTGCATTTTTTTTACATTGTGCCCCCATAAGGTCAGAATATACCTTTGAAGGGCATTTTAACAGCATTTTTTTTTCCTTTTGATGATTTTCCCTCTAACTGAAGCTGATACAGCATCTCTTACAGTTCCTGGTCCCTGGCAGATCATGGCGGCTCCCATATATGTATACACAGCACTCCAGCACTCATTGAGCACTGTGTATACAGTGATTGAGAAAGCAGGGACAAAAATAAATGATCCCTGCCTTCTCTAGAGGGAAGGGGGAATTTAGGGAAGGGGGCCATCTGTCCTGCCAGATTTCTCCTGATATCTCAAATGATAATTAATTTGACAGGACCAATGCCCCCCCCCCTCCCAGAATGCCCTCACCACAAACTTTAGCTCAACAGAACTGGGATCTTGAGAAACCTTTACACAAGTGGTTGTGTCCAATCTGCCTGCTTAGGCAAATGTGAATACATCCAAACATATGCCTTACAATATTGCACCATCTCAGGAAGACAGACCATCAAAAATGAAGGGCAGGGAGAAAACAAGTGGTGGTCACTACTATCCTCGCCATCAAAAGTAGTCATCTCATGGTCAGTAATTCATTTATCTGCAAAAGTTTTGACCAGATTTTTATGTTATTTCAGGGCTTACATTTTGCACCATCACACCACTTTGACTTATACAAGACGTTACTTGATGTTAATAGATTTTTAAGAAATATAAAATTGTACGTAAAGATTTTTCTTCTCTGGATGATGGTGCAGAAGATTACGTTTCCCTGCAGTCTTTGGGTGTTGGCTCTTCCATTGCTGTCAAGTCTGATATTGGTTCACTGACTGAACCAGATGTCTGTCCTACATGAATTATAGAGTGACATATAAAAATATTTCATTCATGCTATATTTCATTTGTTTTTCGAAGTTCATAAACCTGGATTCCCTCACCCTTTTCATCCAATTGATGCTGGCATAGGCTGTCTTAATGCGAACCTGTGCCAGTGGGTAGATAGCCTCTTAAAACCCCTTATCATATATAACACGGGATGGACTTGTTAGCTTTGGACTAGAACGTGTGGGACTGAGAACGCATTATGGCTTACAGCTGATGTTACTTGGTTATATACTGATATTTCCCATGATCTTGCCCTGTTGGCGTTGAAATGGTTTTTGGGTACATATAGTAATTATTCTGTTGATTTACAAAAATTCATTTAATCTGTTGTGTATTTCTTATTACGGCATAATTACTTTATGTTTGACAATGAGTTTCTTCAAATTACTACCTGTCAATGTTGGCGAAATTTTTGCACTCTTTGGCAATAATATATTTGGCCTGATGGAAGAATAGGAATTTATTTTATTCTAACAATCCTTTTGCTCCCTCGATCACTTGGTATGGCTGCTTCATTGGCAAACTGTTGTTTGTCTGGCTGGGTGCGGTGGTGGCCATACCAGATTTTATACGCTATCTAAATGATATGAGTCTCCAGTTTACGGCTAGCTTTGATGCAGTTTTTGTTTCCTTCCTGGTCTTCCTTGGTCTTCTTAGTGGTAATACCACACATCGGGGCATCTTTACTGCCGCTTTCTACTCTGGCAATTCCACTTTCTACGCCACTTCCTGTTATTCATTTCATACAGTTAAGAATATCCCTGTCGGTGAAATGATATGTGCTCATCGTAATTGTTCCTCGGATCACAGATTTGACAAGGAAGTTGCTAATATCACAAAGAGATTACTACAAAGGGGTCATCCCCACCAGATCCACCACCAGAGCAACCAACATTGCCAAAACTAAAAAAGAGGCAGGCTTTGTAGTTAAAAATTACACCAAAGGTAATATTAGTAACCATGGTCCAATAGTCTTTTCTACTCTTTATAGTTCAAGTTTTTTATGATATATGCTATAAATTGAACTTCAATTGTCCATGGTTTTGGTCCTGGGATAAAACATTGTCCGATGAAGAAAATTGTGTTCATTTTTCTAGATTTTGCTGAGAAACATAGATGTATTATGCAGTAAGGTTCTTTTTTCTAAATTATGGGTCTGCCTTTATAATCAGTCCATTCATTTTTTTTTTTGGTTTGCCTTGGTACCAGCACTCCTTCTATTTGGCCCAGGGATTTTTAATTAGCCAGAGAGTAAGGCGAACTTGTTGAGATCTGTTCACATGGTGCTTTGTGGTAGCAGCCATTGTTGTAGTGCTGTGGGGTAGCCCAGAGTCTGGGGGCTTAGCCTGGGATCAGGGGTACTGTTGGGCTTTTGCTTCATTCCCCCTGTATGCTCTGTGCTGCAGCGGTGGCATCATCATGCACTGCCGCAACCAGTAGAGTAGGAACCCATAATACAAGGGGTAGCCATGAAGACTTATACACCTTGATCAATCTGTATACTAAGACTAGAAGCATAGATCAATGTATAATACTACAAAGCAAGGTCTTTTTGTTAAATCCCTGCACATAGAGATGCACAGATGCCACTCTATCACCTCTGATGGTCAGTCAGCCAAGAATCCATCAGTACAGATAACTTCATAATATCAGTAGACAAAATTCAGCTGTTAATAAAAACCTTAAACTAAAGTTGCCAACCCTGTTAGTGTAAATCTAAGGAATAAATCAACAAGTTTACCATAAAAAATGCTGAAGTCTCTCAAAACTGCCAAGCAATCCTAGTAAGCACGTATAATAATACAAAAAATATTCTGTATATATTGGAATGTTGCCAGTTGGAATACAACTTGGCCAGTGATGCTGCCTACAAAAATCTTCTCAGCCTATTCAGAACTTAGAAATGAATAAGGAAGTCAGAAAGTCGGTGTTCAGGTTGTGAGTACATTATGTTTTACACACAATGGGATAACATCTACTTCTGCAAACACAAGTAGTGCTATGTTTACTTACTCAGGTTACAGAATACCTATTTTGGGTGCACTTACATGTTCACTAAATTTGCTACTTGAAATTCTAGATTAATCTTATATGCGAGAAAGTTTTGTTTGTCAGATTTAGTTTCAGAGCGGGAACCCGGACTACAGCTCTATGGTACCAGTGAGAGCAGGATAGAAGATGAACACACCCTTTGTGCCAGAACAGGTCCTGGGTGCCGCATAAGTGAGCTGTAAGTAGCATATAGTTATAGTTCCAAGCATAGGGAACCTGAAGGCATGTCTAACACTGTAGGGATGAGGGGTGTGGGGAGAAACATGCAGGCCATGGCTTGGAGGCATACAGTAGTGCTGCTTGGCACTCGCTGTCTGAATCCGACCCACTTGCTGCCGCCCCCTCAGGGACTCTGTGTTCTGCCGCCTGAGGCAAGATGCTCATCTTGCATCATGGCAGAAGCTCCATGTCGGGTTCCTGCAAAAACTGTCTGTCTGTCAGTGTAGTGAGAAGAATTAATGGAAGGCAAAGGGTGGTCACACCATATATTAATGGGATTTAGATTTCTCTTTTCTTCATTCACTTCATAATTGACAGAAATAAACTATTAACACTTCTATTTTTGAAAGCATTCTTACTTTTTCCATACGTGCCTAAAACAAATTCACAGTACTCTAAGTCTATGACGGGCTTGCAGTAAGGCTGGCTTTAATATCTTTACCATGAGGCTCAATAGTATTGTGGCACAACTATTCTCCCCTGCACAGGTCAGGAGTTCTGCTCTGCAGGATTAAAGGTACAGTCGCAAATTAGCGAATATATAAAATATACCATATATCAGGGATCAGGAAACTTCAGCACTCCGGCTCCTGTGACACTACAACTCCCAGCATGTTCCATTTACTTCTATGGGCGTTTCAAGAACAGCAGGGAAAGTATGCATGCTGGGTGTTGTAGTTACACAACAGCTGGCGTATCGAAGGTTGCCTTCCTTTATTTTTAATAGCGCACTAAATACAATAAATTTTCAATGCATCTGAAGAATTTATTTGAGGTTGTGATTTTACATGAAAGTGATTATGATCATACATATATGATAGCTGCTTGTGCCTAGGGGACATCCATGGGGTAACAATAGAATATAATGTGATTCTCTACATATTGAATATAGAATTCGAGGACATTCGCACTACCGCTTTTAATGCCTATTGCTCTTATCCAGCATAGTAAGAAAGCTTCTGTCATGTTTTCTACACTAGATTGTACGCAGACAGACAACGCTCTTTTGCCGTTAGTGTCCATTGCTCTCATTTTATGACTGATGAGAGCAACGGTCATTAATAAGGTAGTGTGAACTTACCCTTAGTAATAAAGTACAATGAGCGCTGGTTACATCTACACAAGCTGATCACAAGATTACTTGTCAATAAATTCTGGTTTAAATAAGACTTGATTCAATATGAATATCATTATAATTCTATGTGTAATATTGAGCTTCAAAGGTGTTAAGAAATCTGGGATCATCACTAAAATACTGTATGGTCATTATATTAGAGGAACTGTAGAAATGTGTATTTGGGTTCTTGCAGATCCGTCCAAGAATTTTTGCATTCCATGGATATCCATCATATATTGTCACACCACTGACATCACAAGCTGGAGGATCCCCCATGCTGTTGAAATACAATACTTTAAGTTTATTATATTAAACCTTATAGATTTTGTATAAAATGGATAATGTCAGGAGTTATATAGTATGCTCTTTGCTACATGTGTACAATAAATGGGCAGTGCTTACTTGACGTAATTGAACCGAAGTGTCACGTATTTAGAAGGGTCGGTTTTAATGACCCATGTGCACCAGCTATTATAACCGGGATATAGCCCTTTAGATATTAGGCCAGAATCATCTGTAAAAAAAGCATTGCAGGTAGGTCCTAGAAAGACAAATATAAGTGGTCACACAAATGCAATATCTATATCAGCAGCACTTCTACATATGTAATAAATGGTATAATAGTGTATAATACTAATAATAGTCATTCTACTGTAGTCACATATCAAGTAATGTAGTAATGTACAGAGCTTTAATATACAGATTATAATATTCTAACACAGAGGTGGGCAATTAATTTTCCCATGGGGCCACATGAGAAATTGGAATAGTTTTAGAGGGCCGGACTAATATACTTAAAGGGAATCTGTCAGGTCAATCTGGGACACTAAACCGCCCACAGGTCCTTATAGACCTGGGGTTTAGTGTCCCAAATCACCCTGTTGTAATGCAATCCACAGGCGCAATAAAGATAAAAAAAACTTTATACTTACCTAGAGAAGGGTCTGATCAACGCTATTTGGCGAGAACAGTCCGGCTTATTCATGAGCTTCTTCGTTGGCACGCCTCCCGGCGCCTGCGCTGTTCTTCAGTGAAACCGAAGATGGACACCATGGATTCACAGCGCAATTGCCAGAGGTACGGGACATGCGCACTGAAGCCGAGGTGTACTCCTCTGGCTTCATTGAAGAACTGCGCATGCGCAGGGAGTACAGCGGCAGGGGGAGTATAAAGCTTTTTTATTTTTAATGCGGCCATGGTTTGCGTTATAAGGGTGATTTGGGACACTAAACCCCAGGTCCATATGGACGTGTGGGTGGTTTAGTGTCCCAAATTGCCCTGACAGATTCCCTTTAACTCAGTTCTACCCAATACCTATATACTGTATACAGTATGTATACTATCCCTTCATAAAAAACAGTAAATGAAACATTACAATGACATGAAAATGTGCAGTACAGAATTATAGCACAATTTCTGAGCATCTTCTGCAGCGTTTAAAAAAACTAACATCACAACTTTACACAAAAAAATCTAGTTTTTCAAAGACCAGCATCACATTAACTTTATACAAAAATGTTCAATGAGAGAAATCTAGCCTGCTTTGGGCTTGAACAAGTGCATTGAAGTCAGGTTGAATATCTGAGGTGGATATGCGATGGACAGCACACAAGTGATCATCACTGACAGAGGATCTGGATTTGTTGAACTTCATCACTGAGAATGTTTGTTCACATAGGTAGGTAGATCCAAAGAGAACTAACATCCTCTGAGCATGCCTCCTTATTTACCCCCCACCACACACAGCATATGATCCCCCTATTTATGGTCCTCACACAGTTCATGACACCTTTTATACCCCCCCACACAGTATCTGACCCCTTTTTTAAAGCCCACCCACAGTATATGACCCACTGTTATCTCCCCACCCCCACAAAGTGTAGTGGCCGATAATTTTTACTCACCTGTCCACGCTCCAGACCTGCACGCCCTCCGCTGCCGCTGTTGCCGATGCTGAAAAAGGGCGGGATGCTGTACGTAGCTGTACGTAGCCATGACATCAGTGTAGCGCCACCTAGAGGAGGAAGCGGAGGGCGGCCAGGACAGGAGCGTGGATAGTTAGAGGGTCGGATGAGGCTTGTGGGCCATACAATGCCTAGGTCTGTTCTAACATGTAGCGGCTGATTTCTTAAGACCAGCACTTAAAGGGGTTTTACGACAGAAGACATTATCCACGGGATATGCCATAAATGTCTAATTGACACCTCTGGGACTAACAATTATCTAGAAAATGAGCCCCCCAGCTTCCATGCTCTGCTACTTACCTGACTGTGACCTCGCTGGATAGACTGTCAGCTATGGTCAGACTTTATGGAAACACCATAGTTTACTTTTATGGGAGTTACAGAAACAGTGTAACTCAGAGCTACTATTTTTCTAAAAATCCCAACCATCATCTGAATGTCTTCACAACGAGGTCATGGTCAGGTAAGTAGCAGAGCATAGAAACTGTGGGGGACTCATTTTAGAGATAGATGCAGGTTCCAGATGGACCAGGCTGAGGACATGTCTGACTGAGTGGTGGTAATGGTGGTAGTTGTGGCGACATGAGTGGCAGTACAGCATGGGGTAATACGATGGACCAGGCTGCAGTATATATTTCACTAACTCGACTGATTTTGTCAGGAAAAATAAAGTAAAATGCTGTGTGGACAGTCACAGATCGAACTGCTCTATTGCAAAGCAGACTTAGACAAATTAGATTATTGGCAATTAAAGGGTTAACTGTCCTTTGTCTGTATAACTGCGGCAGTCAGGCTTACACAGCACAGGTATTTTGCCTTACTCTTGTCTATGATTTCTACCACTATCTGCCTGTCATTCATTAAATCTGACTAAACTTTGTTCTATTTCTCCTACTCCTACTTCTAATGTTGTTCCTGCAAGCTTTCCTGCAGTCAAGCTGTGTATTAATGAAGAAAATTAAGTAATTGCTTTGGATCATGCACTGATAAATAACACATCCATCCTCTACTTCCACTATCACTGAGATGCTTTGTGTTCCTGCTGACAGCATCTTATATACTGTAAGTGGCATCAGCACTGTAAGGTGTCCACCTACCACTGACTATTGGCTAAGAGGTTGTCAGGTGGTGTCAGGTGACATCAGAAGAGCATACTGACATTCACTGCGCAATGCATATCATAGCAGCCATTTTAGTTCATCTGAGACAAATCACCATTTACTTGTTTTCATTAAAAACCAAACAATTTGGAAAACGTGGGTAGAATCCATCTCGGAACAAATTGGTTCGCCCATCTTAGCGAATATAAGAAGCTTAGTACTATATTTTATGTAAGAAATATGTTTTCTTCTCATTTATCAAGTTGACTTAATTTTTGCATATTAGTCATTTCAGAGGGGAGGGGGAGAAAGAGGCTATTGCACTACGCTCTGTTATGTTTCAAGATAACAGTTTACCACTGCATAGAATAAGGCATTAGATAAATGAGCAGCTCCCACCCTTCCCTCTCCATAGACTTCTGTGTGTGAGGCTAAAGATAGGTATGAATGCTATAGATGTTCAGATAACAGTCTAAATGAAGATAAGGAGGAGGAGAGCAGCCTAATAAGTGCAGAAGGAAACAGATTTATTTAATAAGATATATTACAAAGTTTCTTATACTCACTTGTACTATTCATTTATGAAAAGTTGTTTTATAATTGGAGGTAAACATTTAAAGAGGACCTTTCACGTCCTCATGCACATGCGTTAGGTGCCCCGATGCTGCAGATATCGGTGCTGTTAGTTTCGGGCACCAATCTCTGCCCACTGTCAGAAGGGCATTCCTGACAATCTAGATGGGCTGTAAGGAACGCCCCCCCAGTACTTGTACTGTCAGAGGGGGCGCTCCTTACTGCACAACGATGATGCTGAACTGTGAGGAACGCCCCCCCAGTACAAGTCTATGGACGAGTACTGTCGGGGGGTGCGTTCCTCACAGCCCAGCTAGACTGTCAGGAACGCCCTTCTGACAGTGTGCAGAGATCGGTGCCAAAACTAACGGCACCAATATTTCTAGCCCCGGGGCACATAACAGGAAAGTCAACTCTTTAAGGAGTCAATGAGGTAACGGCAGACAATTTGAAGTTTCTTGACTGGTTTGGTATTGTTAATGTGATTTTGTGTTACATGTGACTTTGTGATTGATACAGTGATATACATTTACCTGTAGTACTTGTACTGTAGTAAATATTACTTATTTACCTGTAGCACCTGTAGTTGATGTTGTTGCTGTAAAAAAATAATAAAAAAAGAAAATTTGTGAATATAAGTTAGTGTGTTATAAAGAAGCAGCATTTGAGTTCATTTTATGTTAGATTTGGGAGTAATACAGTGGTGCGTATTTAGTTGTAGTTGGTATTCTTGTTGCAGTAAAGACAAAAAAAAACCATTGTGACTATAAGTTAATGCGTATTAGAGAATTTGACGGCTCAGGATCGGCCTGTGATTGTTAATGTCATTTTATGTTGCTTTTGTGATTAATATAGTGATTCATCGTGATTTTAGTGGTTGAAAAGCAATGTCTGACTTTCATTTGTTCATTTTCATAGAATTTTTATATATTATTACTTTTGTCAGATTCAAGTTATTTCTGTGACCATTGTGGGTTTTTCTTTCATTAAACGAGGGGTACCAACAATTTTGTCCACGTGTGTATATGTTTGAAGTGCTATTCTGTATAATATACTGTAGTATATGAGTAGATTTAAGTACTGGTAGTTTGTGCCTATGAACAACTCCTTTAAGCAGTAATGATCCAATGATCCAACTCTGCATTTACTGATGTACTGCTACAGTCCTAGCCACCTTTTTACTGTTTGTGTAAGGATTAGTGAACGCACCTGCAAGTTTCCTTCAGCCAATCTCTGTCTGTCTTTGCGTATAAAAATATAAAAGCCTCCTTCTCCTGATATACCTTACCTAGGCTATGCTGTTTCTGTCTGTATTCCAGTGTGTCATGAACAGTGGCGTAACTAAAGTCTTGTAGGCCCCGGTGAAAACTTTTGTTCGGGGACCCCTAACTCATTCCTACAGCGAATTCTTGATAGTGATGGTTACGACTGCTAAGGAGTTTAATCACCCTTAGTGTGGTTAGGGTAATCTGTGGGTCTCCTTGGCTTATCTGTAAACATATACTTTAATGATGTACTTACCAGCATTCTGTGCAACTGTAAGGAACATAAGGAGAAAGTAAATCAATAGTCTACTAGTATGAATACAGTACAAAAACCAAAATGTATTGGTTGTACTTATTGTCAAGCCAAATAATACTGGGAATAAAAAATATATCAAATCAAAATAGTCATCTATTGCATTACTGTCAAATAAACCATCTAAAGGTATAGCAGAGATGGACCACATGGGTAATGGGGTTTCTATATTCTCCCTGTGTTTGCATGGGTTTCCTCCCACCCTCCAAAGACATATTTTTTAGGACCACCACTGATCCTAAGAATAGGACATGCATACCTTTAAGCAAGAAAAACGCCTATAAAGCTACAAACAATAAAATAGAACATATAATATTATGTGCTATCACAGCTTGTAATATACTAGTACATGTCAGGACCACAGACATGAAAATGGTTTGTCTTACCTATGACAGAGAGAAGGTTCAAGAAGATAAGATGCACAAGGTAGAGTGCTAGCTTCAAGGTCTCCATGCTGATTGTAGAAAGGATAAACATGGATCACATTATTTATAGGTAAAGAAATAATTGCTGGCAACTTCTCAATATCCTTAAACCATCAGGAAACTTATGTACAGGAAAACTGAATTAATGTCAACATATAGCTTTGTTTCAGTTCTCATAAGACCTTCCCATGTTGGCAATGAAGTTTCCGTCTACCTGCCTTGTGTGAATAACTGGAAATACTTCAACAGCACACGAACAAACTACATAGTGTATATAGCACTGACACAATGGAGAAGCCCATGACTTTTTTACTGGATTGTTGACGAAGATATATCTGGGTTGTTTATTCATTGGGTAAGTTTTACTTTTTATTGGAACCAATGTTTGGTATTTATGAGTTTTTGATCATATTTTATTGTTACTTTTTGGGGAAAGAAAATGACCAAAATACGTAAATTTTTGCATTGCGGTATATATATTTTTTACAGCGTTCACGGTAGGGGATAAATTACACTATTTTTGGATAGTGAGGACTTATACGCATATGGGGATATCTAACATGTTTGTTTCTTTTTTTTGTTATTTACATTATATATTTTTTAAATATAAAGGTGAGTTTTTTTTTACTTTTTATTATTTGTGTTTGTTTTTACTATGTTTGTGGGGTTTTTTTTTTTTTTTTTTTTACAAGTCCCACAAGAGGACTTGAAGCTGGGATGTCAGATCCTCAGTGCATTATACTGCAATACATAGTATTGCACATAAGTTCCTATTAGAGCTGACTTTGTTTACCATAGATGCTTTCATCATATACTTTACTTAAGGTGGCAAATCAGTAATATTCTGCCCGGAAGATAACCAGATGTATTGCATGCATTTGTTATGAATGAGCTTTCTATTGATTTTTCATTTTCTAAGTATAATTTCACTTTTTTGATCTGAAAGTATTAGGGTATAGGATTGTGTTTGTTGGTTGTAGAGCCATGGTATTTATTTTAAATATCCCTCAAGTACCATGAGGACTGCTGAAAGGATACATGACACAAATGTTTAATTCAGCATCTGCTAAAAAGTAAAAAAAAAAAACAACTTAATGCCACTTGGAATGCGGAAAGGACAAAAGGAAAACAAAAAAAAAGAAAAAATCAGGAAGGAGTGAAAACTGGACTGCACATGTTGTGCCAGTTTAGTAACCTTTTTAGTATAAATATAAGGTCTTACATTCCATTTAATTATAGGAACATGTATAAAATGTGTGAATTTAATATGTAAATTTATAAACTAAGGATAAACAAAGCAAAATGAGAGCTATAGAACTACCAAGAAGTCAACGGGGAAATGTTCTTCATCAGGATGAATACTTCCTCTGTTCTCTATACATACTGTTTTGCCTAGAGTGTGAATTCTTCTATTGTTATGAATCTATATAAGTAATCTATTATCCCCTTACCACTATCATTACAACTAGTAGAAAGTAAAAGGAAGAGGTTGCCAATTCAGATCTATTTACAAAGTTACAAAGGTTTAATTATAAAATGTATATTTTTTTAATTGATTAATAAGATTATTTTTATTTTGCTAATATTATACATTTTTAAACTATTGGGAGATCTTGGACACTTAGTATTAGCTCTCTCTGCCTTCGGAGGCTATTTCCTAAAGAACAGGGATCTTGGGAACACCATTCTCCCAAAAAAGTGGAGGTCCCAAACTTATCTCATATAAGAAAGGTCATATACTGTATGTTAATAGTCAGAATACTTCTCGAGGCAGAACTGCTGAAATGTATTTCACATATTGTCTGCTGTGAGCTCCTGCAAATATAACAGACAGCAGACAATTCAGGCTTTCCTTATCCAGGGATTGATAAAATGAAAAGTAGAATTATCTATAGGAACTGTGCAAAGCACTGTATTTATTAGGCTAAACTTACTGAAATATCCTTACAACTGAATCCCGGGCATAGGTAGGGGTAGAAAGAAGGGGGCACTTTGGTAGTTGTCTGACACACAGCACCCAACATGTTCAACTATTCTCAACAACTGGTACACAGAAAATGGAACATGAAGCAGACCGCTCCGTTCTCTGTGCTGTGGCCAGACCGAGTTACTAATGGGAGCTAAGTTTCATTGACTCAGTTCAGCCACTACAAAGTCTGTATTTATTGATATGGGTCTGGTATATCGCCTGCATTTGTTTAAAGAGTCTGTATTTATTTTGAGGTATGATAAAGGATCATATACAATATTTCTAGTTCAAATTCCAACGGTTGGGTTCATATCCTATATATAGGGGTGGGCTAGCAGTGGACGCCATAAATGCCGGAACTCCTCTGTTCTACTCAGCAGAGATTCAGTGGTAATGCCTGCTATAAGAATCTTCTCTGAGTGTGGGCATTACATTTTTAATAGGGCATCCATCCCCCTCTCCCTCCCACCTAGTGTGGCCCCACAGCTTGCTCACCTTTTGTTGAGCACTATGGGATTGTGGGAGATGTCTATGACAGATGGGAGTCTTCTGAAGCCTGTGGCTGGCCTCAATAGTTCTACAGTGATTTTCTCATAAACTACAATACAGTAGTGTTGCAGGCTATAGTACATGCAGTTTGCCTAAAATGTATATAAAAATAACTAATCAAAAATTAACATAAGCATATAAGGTTTCCTTGCATCACTTACAGTGAACATCGTAGGGGTAAAAAAAAAAAAAATCTAAATCGACATTTTTTTATGTAGAAAATATTCAAAAATTTCTAAAATGTCACCACCATAAATGTATTTTTCAGTAGTATCTTGATGTCTAGCCCTAACCTCTGATTGGCTCTGTCCTGGGGTCTTGTCAGTATCTGGGAATCTGTGCCCAAACAATAGCAGGCCTCAAGCAGCAGCAAAATGATTGTTTATTGGGGCCTCTGCGGTGTGATTGAGAAGATGGGGCCATCTAGATGTCATCTCAGCTGCCCTATATGTCTATAGTATATAAAAATAGACTGGGTAGTTTCTTAAATAATCTATCCAGTATATTATATTGACGGATAGCCTGGTTGAGATGCTGTAAAATCTGTGTGAAGTACAATGGGTGTACTGTTTCATGTCAGGGTGATCTGGGGGCTCACAAGAGAAATCACCTATGGGTTAGTCCAAGCCTGTAACAGCAACCTCAGAATCCAAAATGTGTCGGTGTCTGCAATAGATTGCCTGAATCGGGCTCCACAAAATGTAAATCTAGAAGTGAAAAATGTCATCACTCCTAATATAGCAGGCGTTATCTTCACCAGTGTGGTGCACTATTCTATCACTGGGGGTGCCAATGCTATTTGTATAGCATAGACTGTAATGGGGAGCAACACCACACTCCAGACAACACCAGACTGAAGGCATAAGACGACTTTTCATTGGAAAATACCAAAGGTTGGGATTGCAGTTGTTAAACTAACAGTGGCTAATATCTACAGCCTTAAAGGGGTATTCCCATGAACATAATCTTATCTATATTTGTAGATAATTAAAAATTAAACATTTTTGCAAATATAAGTAGTTAAAAATTCTGCAGAGTTGCCAAGGTTTTCTCTAACCATCTTAGTGGTGGCAGTCTGTTGTCTTGATCGGTTGCCAATGGATACGACCACGAATGCAGAAACTTTCTATGGTCTGGAACTTGTCAGGTACCTAGCCATGATTTTCTTATTGTACCTAGGTTATCAGGCAGGGACACTACATGTATCAGAAGATATCCCGGCCACAATAAGGAAACCATGGCTGATTTTCTGACCTTAGAAAGGTCCTGCATTAATGGTCGTATCCACTGGCAACCGATCAAGACAACAACTTGTGACCACAAGATATTTAGAGAAAATTTTTAAAACTCTGCAAAATGTTTAATCACTTATATTTGCAAAAATGTTTAACTTTTAATTATCTACTAATTTAAAAATGGTTATGTTCATGGGAATACCCCTTTAAGGCCATTGTAGAAACCACATTTCTTACTATTGCAGCACCATGTGAGTTCCAGGGTCTAGTGAAACAATAATTTCCATCATAGTTCTGGTCAGTGAGATATTATGTTTTACATATTTTTGCACGTCTTCTATTGTCTATTGTTATTTGTGCCTCGGAGAATTGCTCTATTGTTGGCCATATCCTAGATACTACATTCAGGATTATTGTCGACTTTACCAACTTTTAAAATGTTGGAATTCTCACCTGCGTAATCCAGAAAATATTGAATGTCACTATCCTAAGGGGAAAGCCCTTTGAGGTCATCTTTGGATCCCACGTGATTGACATGTAAATCGTAACTGGTAGACTAGATTATCCTGTTTCCAGATCTTCTAGTCTTGCTTTGTGGCACAATGGATAGTTTCAGTCTCTGCAATTCATATTTTATATTAGTTTGGATTGGATTCAAGTTTTACTTTGCAACATTTGCAGGTTGACAATAAGTACAGTGAAGAAGTATATACATTATTATCGGTGTAGGGTCAAGCACATGAATTACATGGGCAGCTGCATGTTAATTGTACTATACAGTATTAGTGGACAATAAAATGGGTGCACCATTCATAAGACAAGGTACAAATGTGTCCACCCTTAACTCAGCTCCTATGAAGTTATTGACTCCAATTTCTCATGAAACCAATTCAATACAAAATTGTTGCAAGGTAGGTGAACATATGCCACTTACTAGTATGGCCATTGTGAGCACCCACTCAGATGCCAGTGTTCTGTCTGAGAAACATGGTCTGACTGATGGTCGCTTTTCTACGACTACCATGTCTCTCTATTGTTGAATGATACTCAAGATATGCAAAATTCTAAAACTAAGGGTCCATTCACGTAAACAAAACAGGCTCACAATGGGTTAAGAAAATGAAAAAAAGCAGTGCCCATCTCACCCATCCCCTTACACTCTTATCCAATGTTGCCCATGGTCTCTACTTCTTGATCCTATCTCTAACACAGGCAGTGCCAGGAAAAACAGTGAAAGGCTGGGAGGGTATTTCCTGGGACCAGGTAATAGAGACCAGCAGGGACCCAAACAGAGAAAGAATAAGGGCTGGTAATTTTTCTAATTTTACTTTTGGTCTCCATCTGGCAATAGGAGGTTCAGATTTTGGAAAGAGATTCAATATTATATTCATGGGTCAATCCTTATAAAGGTACAGAATAAATGAATTTCTATTGGAAATTATAATTAAACTAAATAAATCAAATTAAAAACAAAAATGTATTAATTTATGTATCCTCATGTTACTTGATAATAGCGACATGGAAATATAGTTATGCAAAACCTGAGGGATTAATGTGACAGCAACAAGAAAGTGATCATGGTATGTACAGAACATAGTTTCTTGTCTTTATATCTCACGTGTAGCAAATAAAGAACAATGGAATCTTCCCCTGACTTTTCTGAGAATACAATGTGTAACTCGGCCAGACATGTGCAGCAGTACATATTGCATCAAGGATCAATTGTAGATCAGGTCAATGCCAAAATATACATTGAAATTTCATATTTACTGCAGTAAAACTAGAAATCATCATCTGATTATACTTACACCCACGTATTATAACCTACAACAGGAATACAATGTAAATAGTACTTGCCCAATATTTTTGATCGCCCATTTATAGTGAGTTCTCTCCAACATTTCCTCCAATCTTCTTACATGTAGAATTGTCTACATAATGGAAGATCATCACAATGCTTTCAGATAGGGCCAAGGGCATATATTTCATAAGGACAGACCATGCTACTGCTAATGGGCTCTTGGAAAGAGGGGGCAGAAGAACTTATTTAGGTCCTTTTTCTCCAGATCAATTGCATAAACATGGGGTGGGCAATATTCTCTAAAAGGGCATGGTGAAGGAAAAAAAAACACCACTTGATTCTGATAACTTGCTACACTGTGATAACTGACAAAAAAACACTAAAAGTCATTGAAATAAAGTTGAGTTTAAAAGATTAGCAACTGTTTATTTAACACATTAAGACTAAGGCCAAATGATGACTTTGGCCGCTACTTCCGTAGCATGACCAGAAGATTATAGTGTCACCCTGCGACTCCTCCACTCGTGTTAGTGAGTGGAGTCGTATTACAACCCGAAGGTGCTATGACCGTCAGAAAAAAGTTGAGCAATGTATGACTTTTTTCTGACTAGATGTCGCTGCAACCTCAGGGTCTCAATGCAACTCCATAATCTTTTTAACATGTTAAAATAAACTTGGCTACATCTGTGCATAGAGCTAAGAGTGAAGATTCCAATGTCTCCCAGCTTTTTTCTCATCCCCAGCACTTAAGAAGTAAACTTCCTTAGTCAGGGAGTTGACAATGATATACTGTTTCAGAACTTACAGTTCATGTGAGGGTAAACATAGTGGACATGAAGGCTATTCTACAGAGCATATTCTGTCTGTGCACAGTAACACTCCTCCTGTCCTGTATGTATGGACACTACACATTACCACTCCTCCTGTTCTGTATGTATGGACACTACACAGTACCACTCCTCCTGTTCAGTATTTATAGACACTACACAGTAACACTCCTCCTGTCCTGTATGTATAGACACTACACAGTACCACTCCTCCTGTCCTGTATGTATGGACACTACACAGTACCACTCCTCCTGTTCTGTATTTATAGACACTACACAGTACCACTCCTCCTGTTCTGTATTTATAGACACTACACAGTACCACTCCTCCTGTTCTGTATTTATAGACACTACACAGTACCACTCCTCCTGTTCAGTATGTATAGACACTACACAGTACCACTCCTCCTGTTCAGTATGTATGGACTCTACACAGTACCACTCCTCCTGTTCTGTATTTATAGACGCTACACAGTACCACTCCTCCTGTTCAGTATGTATAGACACTACACAGTACCACTCCTCCTGTTCAGTATGTATGGACTCTACACAGTACCACTCCTCCTGTTCTGTATTTATAGACACTACACAGTACCACTCCTCCTGTTCAGTATGTATAGACACTACACAGTACCACTCCTCCTGTTCAGTATGTATGGACTCTACACAGTACCACTCCTCCTGTTCTGTATTTATAGACACTACACAGTACCACTCCTCCTGTTCAGTATGTATAGACACTACACAGTACCACTCCTCCTGTTCAGTATGTATAGACACTACACAGTACCACTCCTCCTGTTCAGTATGTATGGACTCTACACAGTACCACTCCTCCTGTTCAGTATGTATGGACACTACACAGTACCACTCCTCCTGTTCTGTATGTATGGACACTACACAGTACCACTCCTCCTGTTCTGTATGTATGGACACTGCACAGTACCACTCCTCCTGTTCAGTATGTATGGACACTGCACAGTACCACTCCTCCTGTTCTGTATGTATGGACACTGCACAGTACCACTCCTCCTGTTCAGTATGTATGGACACTGCACAGTACCACTCCTCCTGTTCAGTATGTATGGACACTGCACAGTACCACTCCTCCTGTTCAGTATGTATGGACACTGCACAGTACCACTCCTCCTGTTCAGTATGTATGGACACTGCACAGTACCACTCCTCCTGTTCAGTATGTATGGACACTGCACAGTACCACTCCTCCTGTTCTGTATGTATGGACACTGCACAGTACCACTCCTCCTGTTCAGTATGTATGGACACTGCACAGTACCACTCCTCCTGTTCAGTATGTATGGACACTGCACAGTACCACTCCTCCTGTTCAGTATGTATGGACACTACACTGTACCACTCCTCCTGTTCTGTATGTATGGACACTGCACAGTACCACTCCTCCTGTTCAGTATGTATGGACACTACACAGTACCACTCCTCCTGTTCTGTATTTATAGACACTACACAGTACCACTCCTCCTGTTCTGTATTTATAGACACTACACAGTACCACTCCTCCTGTTCAGTATGTATGGACACTACACAGTACCACTCCTCCTGTTCTGTAGTTCTGTATGTATGGACACTACACTGTACCACTCGTCCTGTTCTGTATGTATGGACACTACACAGTACCACTCCTCCTGTTCTGTATTTATAGACACTACACAGTACCACTCCTCCTGTTCAGTATGTATGGACACTACACAGTACCACGGCTCGGCTATCTTCATTAGTCCCATAGCATTAAATGGAATGGCAGCGTGTAAGCTTAACTACCACTCCATTCATATGGGTGACATGGGACCCCCATTTTTGTGATCGCTGGAGGTCCCAGTGGTCAAACTCCTGCAAATTAGACAGCTCATTTATTGATAAGTTTAAAGAGGAACTTTCACCACCTCCAACAAATCCAGCTCTTTACATCCTTTAATAGGTGCTGCCCCACTGATTCTGGCACAGTTGGAATTTTTTCTCTAGCCCCCACCATTCTTGAGCAATCAATGCTATTAGCTTTGGTGCCTGATATGCTATTCAGGCTCTGTACTGTCAGGAGGGCGGTGTCAGGCAGTAGCAGGCAAGGGGTATTATTCTGAGCTCTGACACTGACTGCCTCTGATTGGAGGTCTGAATCACACCCCCGCCTGACCCCGCCCTTCTGACATTACAGATTCTAAATAGCACATCAGACAACAAAACAAATTTTTGTTGTTCAGGAAGTTAGAGAAAAAATTCCACCTGTGCTGGAATCAGTGGAGTGGCGCCTATTAACAGATGCCAAGAACTAGAACTGGTAGAAGTGGTGAAATGTCCTCTTTAAATCTTAGGGCAACCCCTTTAATAGTAAGTATAAAGAAATGTCAAAGCCAATTATTTGTGTTCAATTTTCCGGGAACAACAATACATGTGCGAAGCGTAATGCTGAATTTATAACAGACTCTGTAGATGTGAACATATCCTAAGAAAGAAGTCACAAGACCACATACCAAAATTTATAGACCATCCCAATGAGACCTCTGCAAAGTTTATTACACCTTCTATATATTGAAGGGCTAATAACATTGATAAGAAAGTCATCTATACCAGATCAGTGGGGGTCTGAAATCTGGCACCCCCACTGATCTGCTGTTCTCAGTTGCTGATACACAGCCTTGTTCTCTGTATAGTGGTTGAACCAAGTCACTGGTCTGGCCAGCTGTCATTCAAATGAATGGTACCTGATCTGCAGTAACCTAGTCTGGCCACTTCATAGAGAATGGAGCTGTCTGCGTCCTGCTCCATTCTCTGTGTATACACTGCTGAGAACAGCTGATTGGTGGGAGTGCCAAATTTCAAACCCCCACCAATCTGATATTGATGAGTTGATCCTTAGGATAGGTCATCCATATTTTTAGCCTTGAAAACCCCTTTAAATCCAAAATTCTATGCCGAATAATGATATAATATATCTGAGAGTTTTGTATTTGTCCTTATCCTGGCTGCATGGTGCTTTGGCTAGAAGGGATAGCTTTATATTGATTTTTATAGCTAGCATTGGACTTACAGTAATAGGAGCAGTATAACTTTGTATCTAGTTCCCATACCTCCTAACCATTCTAATCCTAATCTAGTGGCAAATGTAGAGAGTTTGTGTGACTGTGTCACAGTAAGCAGACAAAGCAGTCACAGTAGTATAACATTGGTTTAGATCAGAGTGCTAGGGTTTTGGTTTCCATAATGAGTGATGATGTATGTACCTGGATTCTCAGATGTAAAGATGGTGACGCATAAGAGTACAATGTACTAGGCCGCATAAATGAATATCCCTGCCTTGTCAGTTTCTTATAATTCAATAGAGCCCCAGGAATTTGGCACACTGGAAATATAAACCTCCCTTCAATTATCATTATATAATAAATTATCATTACACAATGAAGTCATTATCTAACCACCACAAATCACCATTGTGTGAAGCAGTAATAATAATATGCATATTCATTTGTTCTTGATGGATTAACTCTCAATGAGGCTATAGAAATGGTTTTAATTTGTGAGCTGAATTATTCATGGAACATCCCGTCAGCTTATTCTTGATGGAACAATTACCTATAAAAAGGTTGGGAAAGATTATGTAACTCACCTCTGGTCTGTACAAAATGGTGTACTCTGAGTATTGTAACATTTCCCCCTGCTCTGGACATTCTTCATGGAGATCCTGTCTTGGAAGATAGCTTACATTTTAATAGGGTATTCCCATCACAGACATTTATAGCATATCCACCAATCCTTCCACAATGGGTGTTAGCCAATGATGGGATCTCAAATGAGGAAGCAGCAGTTTCTTTAAGGCTGAGGCCCCACGTTGCGGAAAAGCTGCTTTTTTGTTGCAGATTTTGCTTTGGTTTTTTTGAGCCAAACTTAGGAGTGGCTACAAAAGGAAATGGGAAATATATAGGAAGTTCTTATTCTTCTCCTTTCTGCTCAACCCACTCCTGGCTTTGGCTCAAAAAAAATGCAGCAAAATCTGCAACAAAAACTGCGTTTCCGCAACGTGGGGCCTTAGCCTAAAGGTGTTGTCTGGTATTAAAAAAAATATATGTAGGTCGGGAGAGGAGGGCTATAAAGTTAAAATGCATTTATACTTTCTTGCATTTTCCCTTCCGTTATTACACTGGAATGGCGATTACCTCTGCTGCTCTGCTTGTATACGTATTTAGCTGCGGCGGTTCCGTCCACATGATGTCATTGCTGCAGCCACTCAGTATAAACACTGTGCAGTGGAACTCATAGTCAGTGCAGGACTTCACAAAACACACTACACTGTGATGCTAGGTTCACACTAGTGTTTGGCTTTCTGTTCTTTGGATCTGCTTGGGGACGTGAAGAACAGAAACCTAAACCGCTTAAAAAGTGGCTACCCACATACCCCATAGACTATAATGGGGTCTGCCAGGTTTCAGCCCAAAACATGCTTGCAGGACATCTCCCTCCGCATTTTTCAAGCGGAATAGGGGACGGAAACCCCAACAGAGACCAAACGCTAATGTGAACCCAGCCTTACTTTTTGCACTTGGCATGTTTATCTAGGACTATAGAGAGTACAATATAGGTGTCATTCTGTCTTTTTAATCCTCCACTGACTATTATAAATGATGAATAGGCATAGACAGCTCTCCTATTATTACAACTCTCCCCTTTCCTGCCATGGGGCCAAACGATGCACTTGTGTATGCCAAATGGCCATCTCCCCGATGCTAGGTGGTTTGCTGGTTTTTATGACATGATGAATAAAGTCTGAAGCTTTTATGGATCCAGAGTGCCCCTATTCTTTTTTATATTTGGATGATAAAGATTTTGTATTTAATTCTTTGTGAGAAATAACTGCTGAAATTAAAAACACCCAAAAATTCTAAAATATATTCTATGATTATTGAGTATAATTATCCCGTTCTGATGAATGTTCCTTTAACTTTTTGTGAAATCTAATGCTGTCAACAATTCATTTTTTTGCAGGAGGTTACATTACACCATTTAACACTAACCAGTAAGCCACATGTGGTTTGTGGCCCCAGCGGTGCGGCTCGTAGCACTGTATAGATTTTAGAAGGAAGACAGTCATTCTCTACAGTCATACAGAATTGCAGAGTCTCACTTCAGACTTCAATTATCTTATACAAGGGAAACGTATCTAATCAGGATAACATAAAAGATATCTTCACACACTGCAATTTAAAAACAATTCCCTACATGTGAATGGTGCCTGTAAGACATGAGCGCACTGGAAGTTTCTATAACCACCTCCACCACAGCTGGAATTTTTCCTTAGCCCCTACTGTTCAAGCACTCACTGCTGTTAGTTTTAGGACCCAAAATGCCAATTAGGCTTTTTACTGCCAAGTGAGCGGTTCCATCCCAGGTCTGCCCACCTGACAGTAGAGAGGATATATAACCCATTAGATACTGAGACTAACAGGTCTGATTTCTCAGCAATGGTGGGAGCTAGAAAAAAAAAATTCCAACCGCACTGGAATCAGAAGAGTGGCACAAAGAGCTGGAGGTGGTGAAAGGTGACTGGGGCATTTGCACAATTCTGCAACAAACTTGTGTGTGTGATGGGCCGGCATCAGCACCCAGCGTAACTGGGCAAGTGCTGGGGTCCAGAGTGCCTGGGATGGGGGGCCCACTGAACGCTTCCATCTGTTACAAGTGTATCAATACAGATGGAAACACATTGCCTTTGCAAAGGACCAGGGAGTGGGTGGCAAGTACAGACTTTATCAATACTCTTGGCTGCCAAGGCTCCCTGCTCTTTCCTTGCTTCTGCTCTGCCACTGACAAGGTTGCTTTTTGGCATTGGAGCACAGAAAAGGGGCAGGCTGTGGGAGACTCGGAGAACTAAAAGAGGTGATTAATGATAAAATATGTACTCACCGCACACTTGTGAGGGCCCAGCTAATTTTATACTTAGAGGTGAAAGAGGTATAAGGCGGGACTAATATACTGTTTGGCTGAATAAGTTGGTCTTTATACTGCCTGGAGGACACAAGGAGAATTCTATACTGTGTAGGAGCCTCAAGGGTAATACTATACTGTGTAGGAGCATTATACGACACCTGGATCTAGACCATAAAGTGTAATTTCCTTGCATGACCAATTCAGGGGAGACATTCAGTATATCTAAAATAAAGGAATACAGTTGTAATATGATTGAAAAGTGGAAGCTTTATAACAAGTAAATACATCATATACGGTATAAGTTTCCTTTTATGACTGTCATAGCAATATACAATAACAAAACTGTTATACATTGTCTCAATTCTCACATATTAGGTAAAGAACAGCCATGAATTCCAAATTATTTGTTATTAATGATAAAACAATTATTCTGATTGCCCAGTCCTGCTCCGGATTTGTAGAGGGATCGTCAGTACTCGTTTTGGAAATTGTACGGGTTACAATTATTCCGATTAGGAAAGATACAGCCTTAAGAAACAAGAAAAAAAATATCACGTAAGGTAATGTAATACAGGATAATGATCTATGTCACATATACAATCCTTGCAGAATATAAATCATTATATAATATTGTATTATGTAAATTTATACAGAACAAAAAATCAAAACAAGGCAGCGCTCCAAAATGTTGCAAAAAATGTGATTTTAATATTACCCAATAAGCAAAATTTCAGTCCATCTTTGAAGAAATCTTTATCTAGCTGTGTCTGATATAAAGTGCCTAATATACAGTATATAGGTATATATACATACATACATATAAAAGAATACATATAAAATGAACATGATCAGTTTCCCCTTAAAGGGATTGTGCCACTAAAGCAGGTTATGACTTGACCATTGGAAAGGTCATAACTTGCAGATCAGTAGGGGGGTCTGACTGCTGAGACCTCCCCTGATCCTGAGAAGAGGGTCCTGTCTCTCCAGTGTGAACACATTTTTTGGGTCTCCTCCTGGCGTCTGGCGCTCTCTCTTGGCCTCCTGGGTGACGTAATGCATCCAATCACAGGCCTCAGCAGTCACATGGGCATGCCGCACATCATGTCATGTGACCGCTGAGGCCTTTGATTGGGCAGATTACATCACCCAAAAGGCCAAGAGACAGTGCAAAATTTTTCATACCTCCCCTGGGCCTCCACCTATTATACTCTATGATCTGAAAAGACCCCAGAGTATAATCATTTCACTTCTGGTTTGTGGGTAACAAACCCCAAAAGTTTTGTGTCAAAATAAACACAAAATTTTGGGAAAAATTTGTAACGAATTTGGTTTGTTCCAAACCCCTTTGCTTATCTTAAATAATTACTATGAAAAAAAAAAGAGTGTTGTGAACATCACAAAACATACTTACAGAGAATATCTTCAGTGTTACCTAGGCCGAATACAGAAACAGAAATACAATGGATATCATTAAACCAAAGAAGCTCATTTTATAATATACAACAATAGATGAAAGTTGCTGAAAAGACAACTATAAATCTGGATGAAAACATTTAGATATATAACCTTCATTTTTTGGTTCAGTTTATCTTACAATTTGTAACGTGTGGACAACAATGTCCTCAAATGCTACCCCCAATGCTACCCTATAACACATCCAAGAACAGCAAAGAAGCACGTCAATCGAAAACAAAAAAGAAAATAGAATATTAGTGTCCTGCTGTACAAAATATATACTTGTTTCTTCCCAACAACAAAATGCGCCAAACACCTAGGTTCACACCTGTGTTGGGGTTTCTGTTCTTAGGGTACACTTGGGGACCTAAAAACGGAAACCCAATCTGCTTAAAAAGCTGCTGCCCGTGGAAACCTGCAGACCCCATAGACTATAATAGGGTCCGCCGGGTTTTCTGACCGGTTTCCGCCCAAAAGAGTATCTCTGCATTTTTCAAGCAGAACGGGGGACGGAACCCCCGAATGTTAACCGAGCCCAGCCCAGGTGAGCGCAGCCTGAACACATCCTATTGCTAAATCTGCTGTTTGATCTTATCTTGTTATTCATCAAATTTTAGATAAAAAATTTTTTGCAAATCTGATGACATGATCAGGCTTAGTGAGACTATGTAGTCCTGTTACTCCTTTCCAAAGCATATACTCAGATAAATAATGTATCAACCCATAGAATGTACAGTATAAAAATTAAAAAAAAAAATGACCCTCTTTGTTTATATATGTCCAGGTGGGAGTCATTTAACTCTACAATAATTTATGCCCATGTGTAGTTTGCAGCTGCCCGAGATCATGTACTGCAGGAGCGGGGAGGCAGCTGTCAATGACTTCCCCTGATCGCTGTAAACAGAGTGCAGTGTATATATCCATGGAGGCCACCATGTTGCGACTTCTTTCTAGCTTGGTGGTCATGTGATCTCCATGTACCAAAGTAAAGCAGTCGCTTTTCATAGAGGAGCCAGAACAGCCCCACAGCGTACTCTAGGAAGCCATATTCCTCCTGTAACTGGGGCAGAGATGGAGCTAGATGTTGACTAGGGTAAGTTTGCGACCTGCAGTATACAGAGTCGCATCAAAAGAATAGTGTGACACCACCCTAATAATTAGATTATAATTAATGTATAATTAGAGATCAGTCATTTTAAACATTTTACCATAGTGGGATCCAACAACAGAGATAATAAACTGAACACTTGATCTCATTACCTGGAGGTGGATAAGAAATGGCTGCTTTTATATTAAAAAAAGAGAAAATGGGGGTTACAAATGTATAATGGAGAAGGTTAAAGTGTATGTAAAATGCATATACTATATTTAATATACAATACATTCCAGTAAATGAGATTGAGTTGCAATACTAGTCCCATCCATTACTGTATGCTCTGGCTGGTTACTGAGTAAGAGCCTGTTGGTGAGGGGTGACATCACTGATGCATGTGGCATCCCCAGTCAGGGGCACCATTGTAAATACACTGCTGGTGACACTCACTGGTGGTAAGAGTCAGCATTATAATGTTTGTAATGTAGGATAGGAAGCACATACAATGGGGAAATTTACTAAAATGCCAATTTTCTGGCACAAAAGTGGTTCATTTTTGTTGCACAGATGCTTGCACAAAAAAAGTGCCACTTTCTTTATTGTCCGACCTGCTGATCACTTATTAGAAAACAGAGTCCAGGGAAGAGACCCAAGGGGACTAGATGGGAACTCCTCAGCCCAACAGATTTAATATAACTCATCCCAGAAAACTGACAATTCACTTTTGGTGCATGGGGTCTTACAAGATGCACCAGACGTGAGGAGAGACTCTATAATTTAGGTGCATCTTGCGCCAGTGAGGGAATAAACTAAGACTGGCATAGAAAATGCCAGTCTTAATAAATTTCCCCCAATGTATCTAGTACATCTAGATTAGAGTCAAGGATCAGTATTAAAGGTAAGGTCAGAGTTAGAAATCTGGCTACATTAATATGATGTTTGATTGGGACATCTGAGTGCATTAATATGGACATTGTACGAGAGACTAGTACTAGTATGCAGTGAAGCAGTTGGTGCAATAACCACAATGATAAGTTTATTATTCCAAGTTACATATTTGAGAAAAACTTTAAAAACTTTGTCTGTGGTCTTCTATAATAAGAGAAGAAACTACATCACATTGAGAAGAAATCTAAAATGTATGGTCTAGATTGTGTAGGTTTTGCCAGCAATTCTTAGCTCAAAGAAAGAGACCAAGGATTAGAAAGATGATAAAAAGGAGAATGACATATTGTACTCACCATTGGCAGACTGGGCATCTACAGAACAGTAATATAAGATTTTAACCAATCGTTAAATACACTTCAGTATCAAATATGAGATATGGCGGGTTATAGTCATTGTTAAAAAACCTTCACTTTTCAATGTCACAATTCATTGCACACAAGAACATTTTGCTTTAACTAATACAATGGGAAAGTCCTGAAAGCGGTCTCCTTATCTGAAAAAGACACTATGAAATCTGGAAATAATTAATCTTATAGCAGATTCATAGTATCAATGAGTCAGTACAGATGCTCAAGTAATCCTGAACTTTGTAAACTGTCTATAGAGAGCTCAAAGACGTGTCATTATTTGCAGATGTGAGATACAAAAATTGCTTACCTAGAAATGAATGCTAACATCATAGAAAGTATAGGGCCACACATGGGCCCTCTGTGTAGTGTTGGACTGGGATGCCTAGTAAAATTCATTCTGTACATGCAAATATTACCTAGCAGTACAGATTCCTAAAACTGCACAGACACGCTGCTGCCGAGTTCTCATCTCAGACTGATTCTGTCCTAGGGCTCTGTCAGGAATACAAGCTTACCTAGCAGCTGATCTCTTGCTGCCAGATGACTGGTACACCTGCCTCTGGTCACAAATCACCACCTGATTGCAAACAGATAACAGATCCCTCCGTCACACCCACAAGTTTTCAAGACTGTTTATTTCCTGACCTGTTGTAAATAACTTCTCTACTTATATTGCATTTTGTTATTCCAAGATCGTTTGAAGATCCATGTCTTGTGTGTGTGTATAAAGAGTGTGTGAATTTTCAGTTTCTTGTATTACACCATGTCTGAAGAAGAGAGCTAGTACTCTCAAAAGCTTACTTATCAAATATACTCAGTTAGCCTCTAAAAGGTATTGCCTGATTTCTTCACTCTTCCTCTGCATCTATATGTCATCTCAGCCATTTGATGCATCTATGTAATAGTAAACTGGGTAGGCTAAATAAGATGCAGTATGCTGACCTATATGCCAGTTCTGCAGTGCTTTACAGATGTTGTCACTTATTGCCCCCCAGCAAGGGGACACACTCTAAATTCATGTGGGAGGAATCTGGAGAATATACAAACTCCTTGCAGATGTTGTCCTTGGCTGGATTTGAATCCAGGACTCCAGCACTAGAAGCTAATAGTGCTAACCAATGTGCACCACAGCTGATGGCCGACTCAGGGGCCCGCTGCACCTTTTACAGGTACATGCAAAAAAGTAACTGTAAGCCTGCTCAGACATCCTCATCCTTCAGAAGATTTTGATATCAGGTAAATTTAGGGAGTATAGCCAGCACAGTACGTATATGAGTAAGCTTAAGCACTTATACTATACAGATAATACATTAGTTTAGTTCCCCCTGATCTTACCTGTCATAGAAGGAAGGTTCATTGCAAGAAGCACAAGGCAGAGCACTAGGGTCTTTGTTTCCATGATGGATGGCGATGTATGAGCGCACTGGTTTTCAGATACAACAATGGATTGGCTTTCTGACAGCTTCTTATAGAGAACCCGAGAGACACTGCCAATGTGTCATTGCCCCTTATAATTATCATTCCATAATGAAGCAATAAATCAATAGAGTATGAAACAATAATAACAAGATACATATTAATAATGTTACTGATGGAGGAGATGTAAGAATTATTCAGGAAACATTACATCATGTACTGGACTGTAGCAATGAATAGAGAACACAAGTCCCCATACTGTAAGTGTAGGCACCAGAAACATTTTCAGCAGGATCTACTGTCCTTGTTATACTAGGTTCACACTAGCATTGCATTTCCATTATTCAGGTCCATTGGGGGACCCTAACAACAGAGAGGCGGACCGCTGAAACAGTGGTTATACATGGAGCACGATGGAGTGTTTTAATCTGAAACTGGCAGAGGAAAAAACCCTCCGTGCAGGACTATTTACCCTGCAGATTTTCGGCAGACTCTGCGATGGAGGCTCCAACCGAACAACTCATGCCATCACTGCCTGAAAAGTAAAAGTATACAATGTCTCTGCACATGTTCTGTCTTCTGTGTGTGAGTTTGTGTGGTTAAATATTCTGTCTTCTATGTTTGTGTGTACACGTTCTGTCTGCTGCTTGTGTGCATATGTATGTATACATGTTCTGCCTTCTGCTTGTGTGCATATGTATGTATACATGTTCTGTCTTCTGCTTGTGTGCATATGTATGTATACATGTTCTGCCTTCTGCTTGTGTGCATATGTATGTATACATGTTCTGTCTTCTGCTTGTGTGCATATGTATGTATACATGTTCTGTCTTCTGCTTGTGTGCATATGTATGTATACATGTTCTGTCTTCTGCTTGTGTGCATATGTATGTATACATGTTCTGTCTTCTGCTTGTGTGCATATGTATGTATACATGTTCTGTCTTCTGCTTGTGTGCATATGTATGTATACATGTTCTGTCTTCTGCTTGTGTGCATATGTATGTATACATGTTCTGTCTTCTGCTTGTGTGCATATGTATGTATACATGTTCTGTCTTCTGCTGGTGTGCATATGTATGTATATATGTTCTGTCTTCTGCTTGTGTGCATATGTATGTATACATGGTCTGTCTTCTGCTTGTGTGCATGTATGTATACATCTTCTGTCTTCTGCTTGTGTGTATGTATGTATACATGTTCTGTCTTCTGCTTGTGTGCATATGTATGTATACATGTTCTGTCTTCTGCTTGTGTGCATATGTATGTTTATATGTTCTGTCTTCTGCTTGTGTGCATATGTATGTATACATGTTCTGTCTTCTGCTTGTGTGCATGTATGTATACATCTTCTGTCTTCTGCTTGTGTGTATGTATGTATACATGTTCTGTCTTCTGCTTGTGTGCATATGTATGTATACATGTTCTGTCTTCTGCTTGTGTGCATATGTATGTATACACGTTCTGTCTTCTGCTTGTGTGCATATGTATGTATACACGTTCTGTCTTCTGCTTGTGTGTATGTATGTATACACGTTCTGTCTTCTGCTTGTGTGTATGTATGTATACATGTTCTGTCTTCTGCTTGTGTGTATGTATGTATACATGTTCTGTCTTCTGCTTGTGTGCATATGTATGTATACATGTTCTGTCTTCTGCTTGTGTGCATATGTATGTGTACATGTTCTGTCTTCTATGTTTCTGTGTTGTGACAATTGGGGGTAGTTTAGCTTCAAAGGTGGCAGCTTCCTGGACTTACAGAGGTGTTTGTGGCGCTGGGTGCCAAATAAACAGCATATCAGGTAACGGCAATCCAAAAGACATGGCTTTATTCAGCTTGTAAGTGATAGTATGAACAAAAATAACAAAACAGCCTAGCCCACACACAGGGCAATACCTCACTTCTTGAACCCTGACTCACTTCTGAGGGCAAGATTTACTGAGGTTTCTTCTTAGTGGTCTGGCTCACACTGAGCTTAACCAGTCCTCTTGGAACAGACCACCTGTCTGTCTCTAAGTGTTCCACCATCCACCTGCTCCCTGCAGGTTATCAGCAGCTCTCCCTCTGGAGTGAAGCCCCGAGGTATGGGTGTGGTCGAGGACCTTTTCAATCCTGTTTTTGAGTCGCTCTCCAGCGCCCTCTAGGTTCACACTCTTACAGTGGACATGTTCTGTCTTGTGTGTGTGTGTACCTGTTCTGTCTTCTGTGTGTGTGTGTACATGTTATGTCTTCCTTGTGTGTACATGTTATGTCTTCTGTATGTGTGTGTACATGTTATGTCTTCCTTGTGTGTACAGGTTCTTTCTTGTGTGTGTGTGTGTGTGTGTACATGTTATGTCTTCCTTGTGTGTACATGTTCTGTCTTGTGTGTGTGTGTGTACATGTTATGTCTTCCTTGTGTGTACATGTTATGTCTTCTGTATGTGTGTGTACATGTTATGTCTTCCTTGTGTGTACAGGTTCTTGTGTGTGTACACATGTTATGTCTTCCTTGTGTGTGTGTGTGTGTGTGTGTACATGTTCTGTCTTCCTTGTGTGTACATGTTCTGTCTTGTGTGTGTGTGTGTACATGTTCTGTCTTCCTTGTGTGTACATGTTCTGTCTTGTGTGTGTGTGTGTACATGTTATGTCTTCCTTGTGTGTACGTTATGTCTTCTGTATGTGTGTGTACATGTTATGTCTTCCTTGTGTGTACAGGTTCTTGTGTGTGTGTGTGTGTACACATGTTATGTCTTCCTTGTGTGTACATGTTCTGTCTTCTGTATGTGTGTCTGGGTAGCAGCATTAGCACTATAGTAAAAGGAACATGATACAAGGAGACACATGCAGTGGCCGATCTATTTACTGGAAACAGTGTGAAAATACTCATGGATCCATGCCTGATTCATTTTCCACACTTGTGGACAGCTTGGTTACAATCCTAACACTGAATACCATCTCAGTCATTACACTTGGGCTTGGACAAGGCTAAACCCCTATGGCAAACTGGGCCAGCTCCTGCCACTCGTCTAATCTGCTGGCCCAGACACTGAAAGTCTTACAATGTTAAGGGGGCTTGTACACCATGGAGAGGTAGTGTAATGGATAGCAGATAGAATAGTCCAGGTATTCAAGTAGTAGTATTCAAGTAGTAGTCAGGTCAGTTTACTTTTGGAGGTGTAATAGCAAGAACTCAATAAATTAAACAACTTAAGATGATCTTTGCAAAAGCCATTTATTGTATTGAAAATGATCCAAGTGTTATTAAATGTTCTACATTTTTAATCTGCAGTAAATTTTCCTTCTCTAGAGAAAAGCAAACTATGACAAATTTTACTTCCCATTACGTTGACAATGATTGTTAATAATTCAGAAGCTTAACAGGTCCGACAACAGCATGAACCTTCTCTTGCTTGGACTCCACTGCTCGCTTGCGCCTTGGCATACAGCCCTGGTTACAGCGTGACCATCTATCAAACTTATTGCACACAACCAGCTGACACTGAATATACACACTGGAAAAACGACTCAAGAAGCTGAAAGCATTGAATCCAAATCTCACTGTGCTCTGTGAGGGAGAATAATAGGTGCGATAATCTGAGAGTCTTGAGCACCTGAAATATAATAAGAAAAACCACTGTTACTTTTAGGCAACAAATATGATTGATTGGAACATATAATGGCCAAGTGAAGGCTACTAAATGGCAACTGGAGTCATTGGTGATGTTACTTTTAATGGAAAGCTAGAAATGTCCATGCTAGAGATGGGTGAATTGACTTCTACCAACCCAAATATTCCAAATTTTCAGTTTTTAACAAAACCGAACAATTTGGAATTTGTCTCAGACGAACTAAAATGGCCCTGTGATTGGGTCTTAGTTGTGACATGGGCACACCAAGCATCATGACATTACAGAAGAGAGCCACAACGTCATCGCCCAGAGGAGGAAGACCTGGATCACTGAAAGAGGTAAAAGAAGATGAGTATTAATGTTTTTTTTTATTTTTGTCACCTTCCCTGGGCCTCCACCTATTATACTCTGGGGTCTGAACCAGTTCTATCCAAACAAGTTCGGACTGAACCGAAGGTTCACTTGGTACGAAGAAAAGAGAAAACGAATCCTCTGGGGTTCACCTATCTTTAGTCCATCAATACAATTTTTTATAAAAAAAACTTCAGACATTGGAGGGAATTTAATATAATAACAGTATGACAGTTTTCTGGCACAAAAGTGGCGTATTCTTGACGTACAGCCATTTGCACCATAAATGCACCAATAACTTCATTTTCAGATCTGCTCGCCACTCGCCGGAGTGGAGATGCCTCAGCTCAACAGATTTACTATGACACACTCCAGAAAACTGGCATGAGTTATATCTGAAATGTATTGTTAAGAGGTCAGAGCCTTGTAATAATTCCGGCACATGTCACACCAGTGGGGGTATAAATGAAATCTGACATTAAGGCTGAAACACCAGGCTTAATATATGACCCCAATTATATTCATCACAGTGGGTTATCCATTAATCTGTTGAAATCTGCAGGAAGTATTACACCGTACTCATATAATTCTGTGTTATGCATCATGCTGGTTCCAGAGCTGCAGCTGTGTCTCGATCCGACAAATAAAAAATATCCCTTGGGCTCCTTTTTTCATTTTCCAGCCCTATTGTGTACCCATGTTGGGCCCTATTGTGTATTTCTAGTGAACACCTGAAATATACTTGTGATATAATTTTTTTCCCAACATAAATAGTATCCTCATATCCATGCCTGCAAGTTGGGGCCATACACCATATTTGGTGGGTCATTGAGGAAGCAGAAAACAGATGACTAATTTGGGATTGCTCAGTTTTGGGAAATAAAATAGCTCTTTTTTTGCCCAATATTTTCTATTGAACAAGACCTGTCTGTTTAGTGAAGGCAAACTATGCAGATTCTGAGAGCAGGTTCGGCGAAAGTGGATTTCTTTTTGTAATGGGTCTTTGAAAGCAATGACATCTTTAATACCCTGCTGGTGGTCCTCTAGAGCAAGAGAAACTCTTCCAATTGCAGGGTATTTCATGTTGTATTTGCCAACCACAATTTGCCACACCAAGGGGAGATTTCACCAATACCCATACCAATCATAATCCAATAACTTACCCATTACGTATGAGATAGAAAACATTTTGTGAATAACGGAAATGATCTGGAGAAGCCACACATGTATCCACAAACAAGACCAGGTCAGGATCTGTGGTGTCCAAGGTGGCTTGTAGGTACAAATTCTGATTGAGTTCAACATAGTATGGATACTGGTACACCGGGTATATGAAACTTGGAGTATTGAAGAAGGTTAGGTTAGCTTTATACAAGCCATATTGAATCAAGGAGTTGTCCATGATGTCATCGGCTTCATACACGGAATCTACTATTGTATCTTGGTACATTTGACATCTCAGAGTCAGGCTTAATTTCTTTCTGTGAATTACTACGGGGTCCATAGAATATGTGAACAAAGTGTTTACATAGGTGATGGTGTCATTGAGAACCTACGGGAGAAAAGAGTAGGAACATTTGAAGTGTCATCCAACTAGATATTACACTACAACCTATAGATATGTATGAGGATGAAGATGAATGATATTACTGAATATTGTTTCAATGATACGCATAATCAAGGAATCAAAACTTGCGGGTCGCCTCTTACTTTGATGCATGGACCAAAGTTACTTTTTGGGATACTACACATTGTAGCATATAACTTTCTATTTTTACTTTAAGATTCAACTCAGGCTAGGTTCACACCTGCACTTGGTCTCTGTTCAGGGATTCTGTCTGCGAATCCGCTTGAAAAATTTTTTGGGCAGAAACCCAGTGGACCCAATTATAGTATATAGATTCTGCAGGTAACTACTTTTTAAGCGTATTGGGTTTCCGTTTTTATGGTCCCCAAGCGGACCCGAAGAACGGAGACCCAAACACAGGTGTCAACCTAGCGTCAGTTATGACAGATACAAATATCCCTACAGCTGACATTTTATGCCTATTGTTCTGATCCTCTGATGGATCAGAACAACAAATCTAAAAACAGTGGTGTGAAACCCCCTAGGAGAAATGTTACTGTGCTGTCTCCATGCACACAAGATAGGAAAGGTGCAGTGTCCATGAACACAGGATAAGAGCACCCATACGTGCAGGAAAAGAGTAGTCGTACTGTTCCAATATATGAAGGTAAAGAGACAAGACACTTTCCAATACACATATATGCATATAAGAGTAAAAGTAGTGTTATTGTGCAGGGGCTATTTATGAATTGTGCGGTTCTATCTGAGGTTTTGGAGCTTTCCATACATTCCATTCACTTCTGCTTTCACTTCCTAAATTACTATGTAATTATGGTTTAGTAATATTTTACACTTTTTTATACAAGTGTCTTATACAAATCCTCTTCTCACACCAGGGCCTGTAACCATGACATGGAGGCATCCTTTAATGGTAGAGCGGCCTCTCTGCCACAAAATCTTATGATGGTTGGTTCATTAAGCAAGTTCAAGAGGGCTTGATGCCTTTCACGAAAAATATAATATCACAAGTTATGGGTTCTAGATTTCTGGAGATGGATCACTGATTCTGGGATTTTAATATTTAAGAAGGATTTCTTTCCCCCAAAGTTGAGAGACAATTGACGACTATTTCATAGGGGAAAGGGACCTGCTCCGCCGGTAAAAAGATGCCTTGGTCATGTTTGATTGATGCATCGTAAGGGTTACTCCCTACGATCAGAGTGGGCACTGATCACGAGTATTGCCACCAGGTCGCTATTATGCAACCGCCATGTTTTACCCAACATCTGCCCACTGGATGTCGCGAAGAGGTTAATCAACTATATTCAAAAATATTCCTTTTTCTACACTGCTTTTAGGTATTACTAAGAAGCTTGAATAAGTGTTGCGAATATGATATCAGTCTCATCTTTGTCTAGAAATTTTCCTACCTGTTTGCTTGTTAGACATCTCTGATAAGGAATGTGAAACTCCAACCTGTCACCTAGTATTCGGGGCCGGCATTCGGGATCTTTCAGGAAAATATTAGAAGAAGAGTAGCCCAAGGACTCCAAGTACTGTAAAGAGACTTCAGCTTCCATGTAATCCGACTGGCAAGACAGAGTTACTGGATAATACAAATAATAGAATTATTTTAACTACTTCATGTGCACATATATGATATTTAGAAAAAAAAAAGTCCCTTTTAGTTCTTTTTTTAAAGCTGAATGCCCTCAGTAAAGGATAGGTATTATGGTTCAAGGCTCTATATTGGATCAGACATTCTGGAGGAAGGCCATTTTGGATATTGACATTAGTTGGATCTCTGCAAAAGGTTCTTTCATGGAACTTTAACCATGGACTGCCTTTAGACATGACTTTAGATATTTTGGATATGCTGCAGTTAACTCTTCTGTTTCTGCAACCTAATGGGAGCAGATCAGGTCTCCAGCTATCAGAGACAGCAGGAGACCAAGGGGAGAGTGACATTTCGGTCGACTTCCATTGGACCCAATGAGCATTTGATCGTCAAGTGTCTCCTGGTGTAAGCAGAGCTGCTGCCCAGATACAGTGAAAGCCTATACAATAAAAAAATAAGTGTCCCCCTGGGGTGTTTTTGACCTCATGGGGGGCATACTATGTAACAAAAAAAACACATACACAATTCTAAAAGTTAAAAATTCAAATAAAGAATACATAAATGTACAAAATCAAAATACATACACCAGTAAAAAAAATCAAATTAAAATAAAAAATAAAACCTAAGAAAATAATCCCACACATTGCCATAAAACACTGCTATAACCTCCCCATTTGCCCCAGTCTACACAGTATATCAAATCTACCACAAATGTAATAGGGAAACCATTTTTACCATTATTTAGTTGGTAATTTGCAAAAAAAAAAAAATAAATCTGTAGTATAAATTTAATTTTTTTGTTAGTTTTCTCCCAAATAAAACTAAAAAAGAAAAAAAAAGATACTAAAAAATATGTGAAAAAAATTGTGCAAAAATTTTTTTTTGGTAGCCCAAAAATAAAACAAAAGTAGGACTGTTAAGCAACTATGTCTGCACAGTAAAACATGTATGGTCATTAAGGTCTTTCCAGCCTTTCTAGGGGTTAAATTACCATTTCTGTTGTCTTGGAAGACGGAGTTATAGGTAGCATAGAATGTCAGGCCCAAGTCAGTATCATCAAGGAGTTTGGAGTACACAATACTCAGGCTGTTCGATGAGGAGACGAAAATCCGTGCGGATGTCTCACAAAGCTGTCCAAGTAAGGGTGATGCCTGCGGTGTCCCATCGTAGACGGACAATGAGTAGGAATGGCAGGACAGGGAATCTATCAGACTGAGCATTAAAATGACAAAATAGTATATTATCTTTTCAGTTGCAACAGAGAAAGACACTGCACAATAAATATCACAGAACAAAAACTTAAAGCAACTGGTAGGCCAATGGTAGAAGAAGAAAATCAAAACCAAAAAGATACAAAATTACTGCAAAAGATAAAATATTGTCACAAAATGGCTACAAAAAAGTGTGTCCCCTCCTGTGTCCATCTCCTGTTAGAGGAGCCGCCCTGAATGTAATGTGACTGTACAGAGCTGGCTCCTATTCTGGACATGGGAGCCTAGGAGGCAGAGCTCTGTCTCCTAAGTGGCTATGCCCAGATGGGCCGTATTTCCCCGCTGACCACGGCCATGTGCATAAAACTCCTGAACTGCCCGACCACTACAGTCCTAAACTGACACACAGCTGTCATCTCAGTACAGTAGAGATCGTCAGGTCACTGTGTCATAACTGACCATGACTCATTGAGTTCTACGCACATGGCTGTGGTCAGTCCGGGAAATATGACCCACACATGGACCATGTTGTCTGGACAGAATATGGTCATATGCATGTCCACTAATGCTTAGTTTCAGGTAACATGGTCTGTGCTGCTTCTTAGAGCAGATATTTGATATCATCATTGTGCACACCCCAGAACCCTGGAGGTAAATATATTATTGTCACACTTCTAGGTTCTGATCACTTTCTATAAGCTGTACTAAGCTGATGATAGGGCGTCCTGCTGCTCTGAACCCTCATAATCTGATCTTGGAAGGCCATATACCTCCGCAGGAGGGGTAATGGATGAACGCGCCAGGTCCTCCAAATGGCCTCCACATATTAACTAAGTATTCCCTGCTAAGGTAATTGAAAATGTGCTTTCTAGATCCCTTTTAAAGGGCTTATCCAGTATTTTTAAGCAATGGTCAAGAATATAGAAGGGGCAAAATACTTCAATTCCCACTCCAATTGCCTTCCATTCCATCACCACTGGTGGTCCACGCTGGTCTCTGTTTATTTCCTGAAGTAAAATGGCTTACATACTAGCATCCCGCTGAGGCTACATGTATGGAAGCAAAGCAGGGACCATTGAGAACCAGCAAGGACCAGTGGAGGAGCGGCACTGAAGCAGCACAGCACTAAAGAAGTGAGTCCTTTTCTAACACTATGCTTGTCCTTTTCACCCTTAAAGGGATTTTTCACGCTAAAGATATTGGTGACTTATCGTAAAGATAGGTCACTAATATCAGAGTTGGCACCCCCATCAATTAGCTAATGCACAGAGAATGGAGCAGGAAGCAGACAGCGCTGTGAAGTGGTCGAACAACGTCACTACAACTTAGCCCTATTCAATCTTAGCTGATCTGCAGTACCTGCCCTGGCCACTACATAGAGAACAGCGCTGTCTGCTCCCAGCTCTATTCTCCCTCAATGACCTGAGGTTGATGATGATCTCTGCATTGCTTCATGTTCACACTTACTTGAAACCTGAAAAATAAAGGTGAATCTTGTAATGGCTGTCAACATTGATGTGCCAGACACAATTGTCAGAATCCAGAAAATCAGCTCTGTATGAATAAATTACTCCTTGTAAATCGGTTGAGATGCCTCCACATTTTTCTGCAAATTTTGTAAAAAAAAAAATTGGCAATGCGTAATCTTTACAATACATATTATATATTATAATTGTCATTCAATAAAGCTACAAATGAATCTTTCCTGCAAACAGAATTATTTGTCTTAAACTTTTTGGATTATAAAAAATTTTACACCATGAAATTGTAATTGGTAACAACAAAAATTGTGTAACAAAGTATTATGGGCTGTCGTTCTGAATTCGCTTCCATTGTTACCTGACATTCTATTTGTTGCTGGTACTGTGGTATAGTAAGCTTCAAAACCGGTATTTTGTACGGATCCATCAGATATGAACACGATGCTCATTATATTCCTTGATGAACGAAATGTGCGTTTTCTTGACTGACAAATTCTCCCAAGTACAGGACTTCCAGGAGGTCCATCGAATATGGAAATAGAATCGTATGTACAATTTTGATAACTTTCTAAGCTGTAAAAAGGACAATAAAACAATAAGAATATGTACTGCATACACACACACACAGAAACTAGAGATGTGCGAATCAGTTCATACCGAGCCGTTTCATCCCGAGTATTCCAGTTTTTTTTTTACAAAACCGAGATGGAGATTCATCCACCGACCTCCGGGTGATATCCAGCACTCTTTGGTGACATCATTGGCTTGGGCTCAGCACTGAGACCTGTGATTGGGCCTCAACAGTGACCAATGACGTCATGATGCTCGGTGTTCCCATATGACCGCTACTAGCCCAACCACAGGCCTCAGCCCCAGCTTGATGACATCACAGAAGAGAGCTGGATGTCACCAGGAGAGCACCGGACACCGCAAGGAGGCCCAAAGAGGTAACAGAAGGAGAGTTTGAATGTTTTTTTATTTTTTTACACTCCCCTGAGCCTCCACCTATTATACTCTGGGGTCTAAAGAGACCCCAGAGTATAACAATGTCATTTTTCACTTTGACATAACTTTGGCTGTGTTTGCCTTAGAGAGCTAGAAATTAGATATATAGGTTCCTAGGAGCCCTGACAGTGTTCTACACTATGTTTTATTGATAGGTTCCTAGGAGCCCTGACAGTGTTCTACACTATGTTTTATTGATAGGTTCCTAGGAGCCCTGACAGTGTTCTACACTATGTTTTATTGATAGGTTCCTAGGAGCCCTGACAGTCTTCTACGCTATGTTTTATACATAAGTTCCTAGGAGCCCTGACAGTGTTCTACACTATGTTTATAGATAGGTTCCTAGGAGCCCTAAGAGTATTCTACACTATGTTTTATAAATAGGAGTCCTAAGAGTATTCTACACTATGTTTTATAGATAGGTTCCTAGGAGCCCTGACAGTGTTCTACACTATGTTTTATAGATGGGTTCCTAGGAGCCCTGACAGTGTTCTACACTATGTTTTATAGATAGGTTCCTAGGAGCCCTGACAGTGTTCTACACTATGTTTTATAGATAGGTTCCTAGGAGCCCTAAGAGTGTTCTACACTATGTTTTATAGATAGGTACCTAGGAGCCCTTACAGTGTTCTACACTATGTTTTATAGATAGGTTCCTAGGAGCTCTGAGAGTGTTCTACACTATGTTTTATAGATAGGTTCCTAGGAGCCCTAAGAGTGTTATACACTATGTTTTATAGATAGGTTCCTAGGAGCCCTGACAGTGTTCTACACTATGTTTTATAGATAGTTTCCTAGGAGCCCTGACAGTGTTCTACACTATGTTTTATAGATAGGTTCCTAGGAGCCCTGACAATGTTCTACACTATGTTTTATAGATAGGTTCCTAGGAGCCCTGACAGTATTCTACACTATGTTTTAAGCCAATTTAAGGTGTGGCTCATACCGAACTTGCTGGACCCAAAACAAATCAGGGACCCAAGCCACAGAACTCGAACACAAAACTAATCTTGAGAGATTTGCCTATCTCTAGCAGACACCCTTCGTTGTAAACCATGCAATAATATTCTGGTCCAAATACTATCGCTTTGGTCATGAACTAGGCAAAATAGCCCGATCTTGAAGTGGTTCTTGAACTTGTCCGATACTTACTTTACAGTGGGAAAGTTGAGTTCTATGAATGTATTTTGTGCTGTCCGGATTTCCCATGTACAGTTAATATTGAGAGGATAATAGCTAGGATACAAAGGGCTGGTAATTCTGCCGAAATGTTCGGTCAATATTCCCCCACACATGCCACTAATATCTGGAAGAATAGAAATACATTGTATTTACTTATCAATATAAATTTGGGGGTTTGACTAGAGTGAGCCTATTCCTTTACCATCAATGTCACATTTACCGTCCTCCAAAGTTTTTACTGTTTCCTCTTTGCCAACCCAGACTCTGCAGATTACTTAAAATGTTGAGGATTGTTGCATTGCTATGGGGGCCCTGTGACTGGCGACCTGTGCCTGTATCGAAATCTATGGTGTAGTTTGATTCTTCTACCTAAGTTTATGTGATCTCTATCATGAAAGAATCTTTACTGAACAGTAGTAATACCAAAAAGATATATTTATGTAGCCCCCCTTTTTCCAACATATGTGAAAAAAAAAAAGAAGGCTTTGGCTTGTCAAATTGTTTTTTATGTCGATATTTGTTACTTTTATTGGGTTATACTGAGTTCTTTCATATATCGATATAAAAAGTCCAAGTGTGTTAACATCAGAAATGACAACAATAAATTCACTATGGAATGAAATGCTACAAAATTTGTCTATATTTGGACACAACAGTCATCGTCAATCGTCATACTATAATTTGACCACTAGAGGGAACTCATTACAAAGGAAAAAGCCTAAAAAAGTAATACAGTAGAAATAATAGTAGTAATGCTACATAATACAGGCATGTAGGATACTGAGTAGACATGAGCAAACCTTACAAAATTTGCTTCATAAATATTCATGAGGTTTGGCCACAAGTTTAGTTACATACCCCAGAATAATAATCGGAGGGTGTGAAAAGATAATACACCCTGACACTCACCACCCCTTGAGGGAAGGTGAATATGAGGGTTTATTATTTTTACGCACCTACCCCGGTGTATAAGAATGATTCGTGGGTGCCGAGCTCCCAAAATTTCAGGTAATAAATCACTATGAAATAATCCTTACTTACCAGGTATTGTTGTATTCCAGATAATCCCTGCAATGCAAATAACTAACTGATGAATGGTGTCAGCACCTTAAAGGGGTTTTCTTATGACAATATGCCCATAAGTGCCATTAGGGACTTGAGTGCCATTGAATATGAGACCTGGATTGCTTGGCTGTTTCTGTCAGCGCCATAGCATAGAGCAGCTACATCAATGGGTCTCTATTAACACAAAAAATATAACACTATTCTAAATGGCACAGGGTAAAGGGGGGGGGGTGAATTACAGATTTTGCGTTGGGGCGCAGGGTCTCCAAGCTACGCCTATTGCAAAGTTTATCTTCACAAAGATAACTTGCTGCAGCATGATATTATTTTATGACAAAATCCATTGTCATCCAGTCCCTATGATAATTGTGTCTCTGTGAACCTACCAGAAGGTGCAGAGGTGGGATTTTGGGTAGTATTTGAGGGTTCTGTTGAAGACAGTACTAACTCTAGTGATATTTACATATGTAGCAAAGTTTAACTTGACACTTGTTGCACTATGATAATATTTTATTACATAATACAACAAAATCTAATGAAAAGTGATTGAAAGAGTTGATAAATGACTATGATGAGAGTGTCACACTGAACTTACCAGGCGGTGTAGAGGTGGTATATGAGGGCTCTGATGAAGACAGTGATAAAACATGGGATACAGACAGTATTAGACATAGTCTACATATTGCTTTAGGTAAAAAAAAAATCTAAATCTTATTGTAGACATATAACTGTACAATATAGTGTACAATGAGGGTTTATTATTTTTCCGCACCTAACCTAGAGTATAGGAATAGGATTTTGGGTGGCGAACCCCCAAAATTTCAGGTTCGCACATCTTTAAAAAATCACTGTGAAATAATTGTTACTTACCAGGTATTGTGGTATTCCAGATCATCTCTGCAATGCAAAAAATTAACTGATGACTGGTGTCAGCACCTTAAAGGGGTTTTCCTATGACAAGAAATCCTGTCCATATGTGCCATTAGGGACTTGAGTGCTATTGAGTATTGGAAGTGGATTGTCCATGCAGAGCGCTCTGCTTGGATGTTTCTGTCAGCGCCATAGACTCTGAATGGAGCGGCTGCATCAATGGGTCACTAACAAGCCCAGTGAAGCCGCTGAAATGCAGCTGGTGGGTGCGAGGTAGGGTGAACTTCTGCTCCGGAGCTTGTGCTTAAACATGTCCTTCCATATGAATGGCCACCCTGGTATACTACATTCACCCCACAGCAGCTGTGAGGAGAGACGTCTGACTTTCTGCAAGTTTCCCAGGCAGTATGCTTGGATTGCACTACGATTTTTACCTTGCAACTTACCAGAAGGTACAGAAGTGAATTTTTGGGTAGAATACAAAAGTTCAAAGTTGCAAAGTTCAGGGGTTTAGCTATAAGGGTTGCTATTGGGTCTCAGACCCTGAGGGGGTCCAATAACACATAAAATATAACACTATTCTAAATGGCACAGGATAAAGGGGGGGGCAAATTACAGATTCTGCGCCAGGGCCCAGGATCTTCAAGCTACGCCTCTGGCAAAGGTTAATTTTGCAGCATGATATTATTTTATGACAAAATCCATTGAAAAGAAATTGAGTCCCTATGATAATTGTGTCTCTGTGAACTTACCAGAAGGTGCGGAGGTGGGATTCTCAGTAGTATTTGAGGGTTCTGCTGAAGACAGTAATAAGCGAAGTGGTATTTACATATGTAGCAAAGTTTAACTTGACACTTGATGCACTATGATAATATTTTATTACATAATACAACAAAATCTAATGAAAAGTGATTGAAAGAGTTGATAAATGACTATGATGAGAGTGTCACACTGAACTTACCAGGCGGTGTAGAGGTGGTATATGAGGGCTCTGATGAAGACAGTGATAAAACATGGGATACAGACAGTATTAGACATAGTCTACATATTGCTTTAGGTAAAAAAAAAAAATCTAAATCTTATTGTAGACATATAACTGTACAATATAGTGTACAATGAGGGTTTATTATTTTTCCGCACCTAACCTAGAGTATAGGAATAGGATTTTGGGTGGCGAACCCCCAAAATTTCAGGTTCGCACATCTTTAAAAAATCACTGTGAAATAATTGTTACTTACCAGGTATTGTGGTATTCCAGATCATCTCTGCAATGCAAAAAATTAACTGATGACTGGTGTCAGCACCTTAAAGGGGTTTTCCTATGACAAGAAATCCTGTCCATATGTGCCATTAGGGACTTGAGTGCTATTGAGTATTGGAAGTGGATTGTCCATGCAGAGCGCTCTGCTTGGATGTTTCTGTCAGCGCCATAGACTCTGAATGGAGCGGCTGCATCAATGGGTCACTAACAAGCCCAGTGAAGCCGCTGAAATGCAGCTGGTGGGTGCGAGGTAGGGTGAACTTCTGCTCCGGAGCTTGTGCTTAAACATGTCCTTCCATATGAATGGCCACCCTGGTATACTACATTCACCCCACAGCAGCTGTGAGGAGAGACGTCTGACTTTCTGCAAGTTTCCCAGGCAGTATGCTTGGATTGCACTACGATTTTTACCTTGCAACTTACCAGAAGGTACAGAAGTGAATTTTTGGGTAGAATACAAAAGTTCAAAGTTGCAAAGTTCAGGGGTTTAGCTATAAGGGTTGCTATTGGGTCTCAGACCCTGAGGGGGTCCCATAACACATAAAATATAACACTATTCTAAATGGCACAGGATAAAGGGGGGGCAAATTACAGATTCTGCGCCAGGGCCCAGGATCTTCAAGCTACGCCTCTGGCAAAGGTTAATTTTGCAGCATGATATTATTTTATGACAAAATCCATTGAAAAGAAATTGAGTCCCTATGATAATTGTGTCTCTGTGAACTTACCAGAAGGTGCGGAGGTGGGATTCTCAGTAGTATTTGAGGGTTCTGCCGAAGACAGTAATAAGCGAAGTGGTATTTACATATGTAGCAAAGTTTAACTTGACACTTGATGCACTATGATAATATTTTATTACATACTACAACAAAATCTAATGAAAAAGTGATTGAAAGAGTTGATAAATATCTCCAATGAGAGAGTCTCTCTGAACTTACCAGACGGTGTAGAGGTGGTATATGAGGGCTCTGATGAAGACAGTGATAAAACATGGGATATAGACAGTATTAGACATAGTCTACATATTGCTTTAGATTAAAAAACAAAAAATCTAAATCTTATTATAACAATAAAGTGTATGACATGGTGAGACTCAGGAGTTGTGCTATAGCTTCAGAACCAGAGCTGGATTATACGGAGGGCAAATGGGACAAATGCCCTGGAGCTCTATCGCCACCCTCAGGATAATTCACATCATGATCAGACCGATCATGATCAGTCTCTAATGCTTGGAGTGAAAAGCCAGAACTGAAGCACTGTCATGTATAGCTCTATTATATAGGCGTATTGGTGGTACTGCTTGGACACTGATTTTTCACTTTATGGTGTGTGTAAGATAGGGTCCACATAGCCGACATTTAGTAATAGTGCAAACTAGTGCCTGATACACCAGATTTATCACAGTGGCTGATGTTGGATCACCAAGAGGTAGCGACCTGTAGTCTCCAAACACTGAAGTCCATAAAGGGGTGAAATTAGGGAGGCTACTTAGATAGCGCCCTTGGGAGTGGCTCAATGCCATACTGGTTAGGTAGCACAGTGGTTCCATGATCTGCTGTAACACTTACCATAAAATGCAGAGGTGGGGATCTGGGTTGGATATAAGGGTCCTGATGAAGTCAGCATTGGACCTTGAAAATGTCACAGGGGTAGTTACATATTGTTTAGTTGTACTATGTATAATGCATGGCACAGAGATTCAAGGAGCACAATTTCAGTCTTTGGAATAGATGTAGCATACTCTATATTTTTTGCATGATAAAAGCACATTTACCCATAAGGTCCATAGACATACTCATAGGGAATTTACATTCTGAGTCCTTTTTGGGACAGTTTTGACAATATCTCTGTAAAGCACTGTGGAATATGATGGCACTATATAAGTAAGCTAAATAATGTGTGCAAAATATCTTTACAATTCGGGTGTGCTACAATGCCAGCTCCATCCACTATGGCCCAACTTTTTCTGTAACTGATATTGCACAAAAATGGCACAATATATAACATTTGATACAAGAAAAAGGAGAAAAAATGCTTATAAAATCTTTGACAGGCACCAGAAACATTTGAGACAATGTACCTGAGGTTGCAGAGTTTTCTGTGCTTTTATCTACAAATGATAGAAGTGATGATAAATACTGAGAACTTGTATCAATTACTATGGAGAAACCTGCGATCTACAGTGCGGTTTACCCTCAAAATAAGAATTGAGTAGCTATACCTGATGTCGTAGTTGTAAAGTACAGCTGACCTATGGGGGAACAATATAGTAAATATAACATGTATTTATTACAGAGTATAAAAAAACTAAAAAAAAATTCTATTAAGACATTTGGTTATACACAATACCTGGTGTTGTAGTAATAAAAGGCTTTGGACCTGTAAAAGAACCATATGACCATATAAGTTATAGAGTTTGATATAAGAAAGGCCCCTGGTGGCTCCACAAATCCGTAATAGACAGTAACATAATTAGCAATTCCCTAATTCATTGTTAAAGGGATATTCCACAGGATATGCCACATTTACAGTACAGACCAAAAGTTTGGACACAACTTCTCATTCCAAGAGTTTTCTGTATTTTCATGACTATAAAAATTGTAGATTCACACTGAAGGCATCAAAACTATGAATTAATACATGTGGAAATATATACTTAACAAAAAAGTGCGAAACAACTGAAAATATGTCTTATATTCTAGGTTCTTCAAAGTAGCCACCTTTTGCTTTGATTACTGCTTTGCACACTCTTGGCATTCTCTTGATGAGCTTCAAGAGGTAGTCACCTGAAATGGTCTTCCAACAGTCTTGAAGGAGTTCCCAGAGATGCTTAGCACTTGTTGGCCCTTTTGCCTTCACTCTGCGGTCCAGCTCACCCCAAACCATCTCGATTGGGTTCAGGTCTGGTGACTGTGGAGGCCAGGTCATCTGGCGTAGCACCCCATCACTCTCCTTCTTGGTCAAATAGCCCTTACACAGTCTGGAGGTGTGTTTGGGGTCATTGTCCTGTTGAAAAATAAATGATGGTCCAACTAAACGCAAACCGGATGGAATAGTATGCCGCTGCAAGATGCTGTGGTAACCATGCTGGTTCAGTATTCCTTCAATTTTGATTAAATCCCCAACAGTGTCACCAGCAAACCAGTGTCACCCCCACACCATCATACCTCCTCCTCCATGCTTCACGGTGGGAACCAGGCATGTAGAGTCCATTCGTTCACCTTTTCTGCGTCGCACAAAGACACGGTGGTTGGAACCAAAGATCTCAAATTTGGACTCATCAGACCAAAGCACAGATTTCCACAGGTCTAATGTCCATTCCTTGTGTTCTTTAGCCCAAACAAGTCTCTTGTGCTTGTTGCCTGTCCTTAGCAGTGGTTTCCTAGCAGCTATTTTACCATGAAGGCCTGCTGCACACAGTCTCCTCTTAACAGTTGTTGTAGAGATGTGTCTGCTGCTAGAACTCTGTGTGGCATTGACCTGGTCTCTAATCTGAGCTGCTGTTAACCTGCGATTTCTGAGGCTGGTGACTCGGATGAACTTATTCTCCGCAGCAGAGGTGACTCTTGGTCTTCCTTTCCTGGGCCGGTCCTCATGTGAGCCAGTTTCTTTGTAGCGCTTGATGGTTTTGGCCACTGCACTTGGGGACACTTTCAAAGTTTTCCCAATTTTTCAGACTGACTGACCTTCATTTCTTAAAGTAATGATGGCCACTCGTTTTTCTTTACTTAGCTGCTTTTTTCTTGCCATAATACAAATTCTAACACTCCATTCAGTAGGACTATCAGCTGTGTATCCACCTGACTTCTGAACAACACAACTGATGGTCCCAACCCCATTTATAAGGCAAGAAATCCCACTTATTAAACCTGGCAGGGCACACCTGTGAAGTGAAAACCATTTCAGGTGACTACCTCTTGAAGCTCATCAAGAGAATGACAAGAGTGTGCAAAGCAGTAATCCAAGCAAAAGGTGGCTACTTTGAAGAACCTAGAATATAAGACATATTTTCAGTTGTTTCACACTTTTTTGTTAAAATATAATTCCACATGTGTTAATTCATAGTTTTGATGCCTTCAGTGTGAATCTACAATTTTTATAGTCATGAAAATACAGAAAACTCTTGGAATGAGAAGGTGTGTCCAAACTTTTGGTCTGTACTGTACCTAAAATATGTTGGATTCCTCAGCCTATGTTCACATCTGAGTCTCTATTGGAGAGTTTGACACAAATCCGCAGAGAAAAAAGTCCTGGACGGAAGATTTTTTCCTCCGCCGTTTTCAGTTTAAAAACAACAGACACCCAACAGACCCCATTATAGTCATTGGAGTCCTCCAGGGTCCATGTGTAACTGCTGTTTTAGTGGTCTACCTCTCCGTTGTTTGGGTGAAAACCCTGGAAAAAGTGGTCTTCCTGAAATCATTGAAAAAAATATACAGCCATAAAATAAAATAAATAATGTTACAAAATCTTTCTAAAAAATGTAAAAAATCCTTCAGTACCATTTTCTCCAGCAAAGATCTCTATTTCTCTATGGTAACAGACTACAAACAACCTCGCATTGTTTGCAGTCTGTTAGATGCCACAGTCTCTTTTATCATTCCCCTACTTCTTGATAACTCTTTGGTTTGTTGGTAGTCTGTAAACATGGAACGCATAGATCTGCATAGGAGCTGCTGTTGTAAAATCCACATTTTGCAAATTGCTTGAGTTATAAAAATGCTTTGGAGCAATAAAGTACCTTGTTAAAAAGCGTGCATATCCTTTAATACAGAATGGTCACCCATAAGATTTCCTGTATTGTCTGTCCATCACAAAAAGTGCAATTTCTATAGACCGCAATCTACAAAATTGAAGAGTTCTAACAGGAATGTGAGATTTTCTGTAGCCCTACATCTAAAGGTTCTTTCATGTGGTAGAATCTGACCTAAGTTTGCCACCCATTCAATAGAAAATATAAGCATCCTGTTCAATGTTGTTGCAAATTTCGTAGCTGACTCAGGCAAAGAGTCCGCGGCTCGAGACAAACTGTCGATTTAGGTCTGCAGAATGGAAAATGAACAGAAATCTGTGTTGGATGTCCGCCTCAAATTCCTTTTCACTTTCTACCTTGTGGAGTTTGTGTGAACAATCAGGCAAATACCACAAAAAGAGCAACAAACAACAACAATCAGCAGCAACAATAACAATGAACAATAACAAAAATCAATAACAATCAGGAACAACAATTACAATAAACAACAATCAGCAACAACAACAGCAACAAACAACAACAATCAGCAGCAACAATAAACATCAATAACAATAAACAATAACAATCAGCAAAACAATAAACAACGATAACCATAAATAACAACAATCAGCAACAACAATAACAATAAACAACAACTCAATCAGTATTTTGTTTGTTTGTTTTTTACAGGGGTGATTTGTAAAGCATTACCCGATGTTGTAGAAATAATTTGTTGTTGGTCTGTAAAACAATAGTATGATTTATTACATTTATTACATTTCATATTGTTATTATCTGTACTTAAAAAAATGTAACCTACCAATAAATTATACAAAAGCTCTAGAAAATTCACACAATCTTATACAAGATAGGATGAAAAGGGCAAGATGACTTAAAGGGTTTTCCCATGAACATGACATATTTAGATTTGTAGATAATTAAAAAGTAAATATTTTTGGAAATATAAATAATTAAAAATTTTGCAGAGTTTTAAAAATTTTCTCTAACCATCTTAGTGGTGAGATCTGTTGTCTTGATCGGTTACCACTGGATATGACCAGGAATGCAGGAACTTTCTATGGTCTGGGACTTGTCACAAACCCAGCCATGATTTCCTTATTGTGGTCGGGTTATCAGGCAGGGACACTACATGTATGAGAAGATAACCTGGCCACAATAAGAACATCATGGCTGGTTTCAGAGTATAGAAAGTTCCTGCATTCATGGTCGTACCCATTGGCAACCGAGACCGCTAAGATGGTTAGAGAAAATCTTTAAGATGCTAAAAAAAAGTTAATTATGTATATTTGCAAAAATGTTTAACTTTTGTCTACAAATTTAAATATAGTTAAATATATATACAATATATATTATATATACAGTATATAACAATATATTTATTGATATATTTATATAAATATATATTTAAATATAGTTTTCTTCATGGAAAACCTCTTTAAATTTGATGCTATTGATTTACATTCATTCATTATATTTATTCAGTAGATTAAGTTGCTTAGTGGATGAGCAGACCTCAGCCTTGTATAGACTAGTATTACTGGATAAGTATCTACAGACTGTGCCATTTTGTGCATTTAGGGGGATCCACTTATCTGTTGGCTTTATGTACACCCCCATGTAATATCCTTTTTGCCTCTAACAATAATGTTGGTAATAACTTTACATTAAGGAATTTATATTCGGGCAAATCCCTAAATTTTCAGCCCAAGCTCCTTGTGGCAATCCCAAACGTCGCTATAATAATTGCTATAGGTTAGATAAATGTTTATACCTGGTGCCTTAGTAGTAACCGGATTTGAATCTAGAAAAAGACAAGGAATTGTTCAGGAATGGTTTAAGATACATGACAAAGACTTCAAGATGTTGTCTTCCAAATTCCCCAAACCTCAGTCCGCTCAAGCATCTGTTGGGTATGCTGGAAAACCAAGTCTAGTCCATGGAGACCACAACTTACAGGATGTAATGGGGTTTTCTAAGAGTTAAATATTGGTGACTAAACCTTATCATAAGTTATCAATATCTGATCGTGGATTTCCAACATCAAGGACCTCACAGATCAGATGTTTACAGAGACCACTGTGTTCAGTTAAACACAAAATACCAATGGAAGTAAACTGCATGGAGACTGCGCTCGGTATTACAACTTAGCTTCTTTCACTCGAATGGGACTGAGCTGCAAACAGGCCACGTGACGAATGTAGAATGTTTAATTCTCGGAAAACCCCTTTAAAGGATCTGCTTCTGGCTGACATCTGTTTACTTTCTATTTGTTTTTTCAGTCTATTACCTATTGACTTTATGATCATTTTTCAAGTCAAGGATTTTCATAGAGCCCTCTGAAACACTCTGTTATTAAACTCTGGAGAGGTGCGGTAAAATGAAAAACACTGATACTCACCTTCCCTCTCTTGGGCTCCCTCACAGCATCTGGTGCATGTTCCCCAGTGTATTTATCCTCTACAGGCCTCTTCCGGCCTCTTCTGTGAGGTTGTGCTGACATCATGATGTTTTGCCACAAGTGTTATGACATCGGCATGCCCCATGTGACCACTGAGCCCCAATCACAGGCTCAGCCATCCCCATGGACCCATGACATCACAGAATAGGCATGTTCCACAGTGTCTTCACTCTCTTCAGGCCTCTTCTGTGACGTTGCGGGGTATGCTGACCTCACGATGTTTTGCCACAAGTGTCATGACATCGGCATGCCCATAAATCCCAATCACAGGCTCAGCCATCCCAGTGGACTTATGACATCACAGAAGAGTTGAGAAGAAGCCCAAAAGTATTGGGATCCACCACCAGAGGGAAGTTAAGTATCAGCATTTCATATTTTACAGCATCTCCCCTTATTATACTCTGGGGTCGGGCAAACGGGTTCGCTCATCTCTAATAAATACCTAAATAAAGTCTTGGAAACAGGGTATGTATGGTAGATTGATAGATTTTGAAGATGATCCAAATTCCTAAGCATATCATATGGGATAAATAAGATCTGATTGCCACACTTTACCTCTGCAGGTGACTCCGGCATCTTCAGAATGACCACAGTTGTGTTTGCCAAGCCCTCGATGGATGCAATTCCACAGATACGTTTCATTTCCTGAACAAATTATATCATCCAAAAAAATAGGTCCTCTTCCTTGGCCAAAATAAGCATTGAGATGAAAGGAGATGGGTCTTCCACATCCTATTTGGCGGCATACCACTTCTGCGTCAGTCATATCCCAAAGATCATCACAAACTGTACCCCACTCTCCATTATAGTAGATTTCCACTCGACCAGCACAACGGGTTCCATTTGCCAATCTCAGGGACAATGCTACACAAGAGAATAATGTTCTTCATTACTAAAATTCAGGTCATAAAAGTTAGAAAATAATTCTTAGGCTAAGTCCCCACGTAGCGAAGCGCAGCAAAAACGCTTCGGAAAAAAAATGCAACAGAATATGTTTTTCATTGCATTTTCGCAGAGTTTTCCTCTGCAGACTTTCTGCCTCTATTATAGCTATACAGAAAACGCCAGTGTTTCCGCAGGTATAATTGACATGCTTCGATTTTCAAAAATGCGGGCGTTTTTGAAAAAGTAGCTTTTCCACAGCAGATTTTTTTTCTGCAATGTGCGAATGGGATTAGCCAGCATTTTGTCATCTGTCTTCTACTTTTTACTAACCTACCAAATGTATAGGGAGCACAAAACAGGTTACGGAAGGTGAGTCTAAATGTTTTTATTTCTGTCACTTCCCCTAGGTCTCCACCTACTATACTTTGGGGTCTGAAGACACCCCAGAGTATAATAATTTACCACAGTGCATGTCATGGCGGCCATTTTGGGGGGAACAATATAGTAACTCCCAAATTGTTCGGTTTGGAATATTTAGCCTGAATCCGGTTTGTTACAAACCGATTTGCCCATCTCTATATTCTAGATGCATGTAAAAGTCTCAGGACTTACCAGAGGTGTTTATTCTTGTTCCTGCAAATAAATGACAGATGCAAAACATTATCAATTGATTCAATGTAATCTGCTTTTTCTAATCATATTTAAAGGGGTTGTCCAGGAATAGAAAAAACATGGCTGCTCTCTTTTTCAAATATAGTGCTCCACCTGTTCCCAGGTTTTGTGTGGTACTGCACTTGGAGGGAACTGATTCGCAATACCAGACACAAGTCATGGACAGATGTGGTGTTGTTTTGAGCAAGACCCAGGAGCAGTGATCCATTTTCTTGACAGCTGGGTGTCTATTAAAGGCTCCCAGGCCTATCATTACTATATTTCTATAGAAGTGCATAGATTTTTCAAAATGCTGCAATACATTAGTATTGCAGTATATTGTACTGGTCATCATACCCACTAGGGTTCAAGGGCTCTCATACCAAGTGTGATGAAATATGCATATATTATACTGTGTTATGAGTTATGTGTCTAGGTCTCAGCGTTTCCTGTGTACAGTAATTATAATGCATAATCCATAGCTCAGGCTACAGGTGGTCAAACAAGTTCCAGGAGCTAACTCAATCATGGTCAATCTAATTATTAAGTGAGGCATGCTGAGTGTAGCAGACATTGCAGCTACAGGTCATCTGAGAACATTGCTGATCAAAGCTCTATAGTTTGAACAAAGATACAAAATTATGACATCATAGGTGGGAGGTTACAGGAAGTGAACAAAGCTGAGGGTCCCTAAATGATCTCTTGGTCAAAATATTTTGGAGATGTATGTATAGATCTGTACTTTATTCCCATTTTCTTTTACATTTATTGAATGTATATGTCTTCCTTGTTACATCTTTTTTTGTTAAGCACTATACTTTTTAAAAAAGAGTCATTGGCTTTAAACATTTCCAAAGACATTAAATATCGTTTAGATTTGTTACCCTTTTTTGTGCTATTTGTGTGTGGTTTGGGTATATTCGTGTCTAGCCTACCATAAGTGGCCAGTGGTGGCAGCAATTTGTGTGGATGAGTGAGGAAGTAGAGTTCCCCTTTTTATGAGCAAGGTGTACGGATACCCCACAGAATTGGTATACAACTAGTGGGATATATCTTGTGTATGAAACCCTGATCCCTGACACCAAGCTTTTTCTTTCCCTGCATATGTATGATATATAAAGAAATATCTCTCTACGCCAGTACATTCTATGTTTTGATAATCTATTTTAAGAATACAAAGTACTGGCCTATAGAGATATTTGTATATACTAATACATTATGTAGGAACAGTACAATACTATAGAAAAGAAGAAACCTCTGTTGAGACAAGGTTGTTGCCTTGCATGCTTCATTTCATGGGTTCAAATCCCAGCAAATAACTAATGAAAAAAATTAATGAAGTTAACTTTAAATTGCTGGAGGATCTCCCGGCAACCTCCTCATTAATATTCACTGCACTGAGGTGACATCACAGGGCAGTGAATACTAGTGAGTCGGCAGCCGGGTGAAAATGAATATTCATCAGGTGATCGGGAGAGGGCCAGAAAACCCGGGTGACTCCCGAGAAACCTAACATGTCTGCCATCATACAGAATATTATGTTACCATTTAATATACCCTCTGGAAATGGAAAAATAAGAAAGTTATGGCTTTTGGAGGTTGGGGAGTAAAAAATTAAAATGCAAAAACAAAAAAAAAAGGCTGTGGCTAAAAGGGGTTAAATGCTGGCATGAGTAAGACACGTCAAGGGGACGTATCCAGGTCAAATAGATGTACAAGCAATACATTATGTGAAGATCCCTTTGAGGCGGCATCCATGTGTAACAGAGTCAAGGAGATCTGCTGACTGACAAGGTGTCTCTCCTCAAGTGAAGGCTGCACCTTTTTAAAGGGGCTATGACTCAAAATGGATTTATCCTCTATCCATAGGAAGGTTGGAGATAGCCAAATGCTCTACTTGGGTGATCTCCACTGTTCCCATTGAAGTGAATCGGAGTGCTGAGGCATCACATTCAGCTGGGCTGCGTTCAGGCTGAATTAACCCCAGTTTCCAGGATCGGTGGATAGAGGATAAATACTCTTTGTGGCATAACCCCTTTAACTAGGACTGTGAGAGTAGTGAAGAGTGCCCCCAAACCCCAGTTAACTATTGATATCCTGTATTTCAAGTGCTGCTGTTTTATAACATTTAGGGTATTTCTGGCAAAATTGTTTCTGAAATTTCTGCAACTAAAATTCAGTATGAACTGATCTGAGACATTTTAATAATTATGTTGCAAAAAGACACACTAGTAAAAAAAAAAAGCCAAATCAGAAAAGTGGCATAGAAAATACCCTGATAATAAATTGTCCCGAGTCTTTTATTTTTTGCTATTTTTGTAGCATTTTGGGTTTCAGTGCCATTGTTTTTTCTAAACATAACATGCTCAGTGTAAAGTTTTTTTCTGTCTTTTTTCCCAATAGACTTCTTTGTAGGAAAAGTCAAGAAAAGCGAGTGCCTAAGATGTTGTAAAATACTGAACCAAAAGCACCATGAAAAATACTTGAAACGCGTGTCTATATGTCAAGTCATTGTAGTATCAAAACATATTGCACATAACGGACATATAAGGGACTTACCATAACTTCTGCCATCTTGGTTTGCTGCTGATTCTAAAATGAATAAGTCAGAAATGGAATAAGAAGTGAACAGTTATCTGGTCACTGTGTTTGGTTTTCTATGTATAAGTATTGCATATACATAACATAGTAACATAGTAGATGAGGTTGAATGAAGACACCGGTCCATCAAGTCCAACCTATAACCCTACAGTGTTGATCCAGAGGACTACAAAAAGCCCCATGAGGCTAATGCCAATTGTTCCATGTCAGGGGAAAAATTTCCTTCTCGACTCCAAATCCGGCAATCAGTATAAAACCCTGTATCAACTTGTTTTTTACCAAAATCTAAAACCCATAACTTGCAATATTTTTCAGTTCAAGAAAGGCATCCAGGCACCCGTGGAAGACATTTGACTAATACTTGTTTTAACCCCAACATTTTTTCTGTCCTTTGCTTTCAGCAACCCCCTGCCCTTTCACTTTCCAACCCTTTGACTTGGGTATGCACCTTTCTGAACATGAGTTCCAAGAAAATGTACTCATATTGAAATGGTAGGGCTGAGCAAATTCCAAGACCTTAACAAAATTTCAGGAAAAGAGTGGTGCTATAGGGGAAGCATGTGGTCTTGTTTAGATCTTTCTTTTTAACATGGGATTAACAGAAGACTCTACTGCATCTCCTGATCCAATGGTTGTGTTGTAAATTTTAGCCTTTGTTCTCATATGGCTTTTGCATCGGATTTGTTTCAGGAAAAATTCGAATTCTGACCAAAATTTCAGCTAAGTTTCTGACAAATTCCAGACCATAGAAAGTTCCTGCATTCATGGTCGTATTCACTGGCAATTGATTAAGACAAAAGATTCTCACTGCTAAGATGGTTAGAGAAAATCTATAAAACTTTGCAAAATGAATTATTTATATTTGCAAAAATGTTTAACTTTTAATTGTCTGCAGGTTTAAATCTGTTTATATTCATGGGAAAACTTCTTTAAGAATGGACACATCTGTACCTGATAATCCTTTTCTTACTAGAGCTCATGTTGCTTCTACTTTGTAACCATTCTTCTTCACAGGAATGTGAATTGTTCCACACATATTACCTTCCCTATGAGCACAAGTTGGGCTTGTGCTAATGCGCAGGAGTCTACCAGAACTGTAAGAGCTACAATATAAACTTCTCTGAGGGACAAAAAATTCATGTTCGATTCAGATTTCCAATAGATAATGTAAGCTGGAGAAAATGATCAAAGCTTTGAACTATACATATGTTTAGTAATATACATTGAGTATAGACAGACATAAAACACTTTGCCAGAAATAGATAAGAAATACATAGATAATTCTATAAATAACCTATCAATAAACAGTCAAAAAGTGGAGTGAAATGTTACATAGCATATACACAGATACAATATGCCACCACTTACCTGTGGTAGAGGGAGATGGCAATGTAAGGAGCACAATTGGAAGCAATAGAACCATAGTCGCCATGCTGGTTGATGAAGTTATGAGGACAGCGAGTTGGCCCCTCATATATAAGGGTGCTGATTCTTGGCACCGCCATATACACCTTTTGAAGAACCAGGAAATTGGCACAAAACAGCTAAAGAGATAACACTTGGTGTGGGACTATTACATGCTACGGTTGGAAATAAAACAAACATAAGACTTCTTAAGGAATTGTACTATTGTGCTACTATCTAAGGACGTGTCAGGCTTACACACCTGAAATGCCCTATGTTAGGAATTTTAAAGAATTTTTGCCTAAGGGGGGCATTAGTAAAGTATTATGTTTGTATCTTGCCACATTTTTTAGTTGATTTTGCTTAGACCAGTGATGGCAAACCTTTTAGAGACCGAGTGCTCAAACTGCAACCCATAACCCACTATTTTATTGCAAAGTGCCAACATGGCAATTTAACCTTAATACTGTGAGGATCCACAATTGCGGACAGTTACAGGCCCGCAAAATATGGTCATGTGAATGGGGCTTTATAGAGCTTTTAATAATACAAAACAACTTTGTACTGAAAGGTAATAGTTTGCATTTTGCATAATTTTGAACAATTAATCTACACTATGTACATCGCACAGGATCTGAGTTATAGTGACCGTGCAATGTTCTTAAAGCCTGTGCTAATATCACGTCTGCTATAAAACAGATACTGTGTGATATAAATAATGAGGGGCCCCCACACAGCACAATCTGCCCCACAATGGCCCCCATGCAGTACAATCTGCTCCACAGTGATCCACACGCAGTACAATCTGCTCCACAGTGGCCCTCACACAGTAAAATCTGCTGCTAAGTGGCCCCAACACAGTATAATCTGTTCTACATATGGGTGCCCACAGAGCAGGCTCTGAGTGCCACCTTTGGCACGTGTGCCATAGGTTTGCCACCACTGGCTTAGACTGTCTCTCTGGGGTATCCTCGATAATCCAGAATGGAGATCCACTCTGTATTACTTCACATAGCTCCTGGTCTGGCAGACTTTAACAGTCATCCTATTACATGGACAGCCTTTTATGCATTCCCCTTACTATATGGGGGACAGATGTTTTTTTTACTGCACTTTACTACTTTATAACCATCCACCTTCAACAATGTTAATAGTTCTCCAAGCACTACTTTCTATGTTTGTACATGATGAGGTTGTGCTAATGCACAGCAGCACACCAAAACAATAAGAGCTTCAGCATGAAGTTACAGAGAAGCACCTCAAGTCAGTGTTGGACAGATTCCTAGTATAACTAGGATGGATTCATTAATGAATAATGTGCCCAACTGAAGTCTACAGTTTAGAGTCAACAATGGTAGACATTTGTCATATTTAAATGGTTAAATAGTCGACATTTGCCATATTTCCAAATGCCAGTGACAAGGACTGCGGTTCTAGGACAGAACTAACCACTGAAGCCCTTGGGCCTCGCAGGAAAAGTGAGAACAGTGGCATTCACTTACCATGTCATATTATTAATAGTTGTGTCCTCACCTAAGACAAAGGTACCAGGACTTTGGTGGCATTGTCCCTCTGCGACCCTAATATTTACACTTCTGGCCCTAGAGTGGAACATCTCATGGTGTTAAATGAGATACATCAGATACCTTTCTTTTGCGTTTCCAAGTTTAGGAACCCCAACACAACAACATTTGCAAGGCATGGTAATGGAGAACATAGACATCACTGTGACGGAAACCATGCAATAGATGCAAGGTCAAAACAGTTCCTCTAGAGTGGTGCTTCTCATACTGTGAGGTGCCCCCTATTAATGTTCCAGTGATTTCAAGAGACAATTTTTATGATAAATCTTGGTATTTTTTAAAATTTTGCTATGGTTAGGACCACTGGTGAAGAACAGTTTACACAAAAAACAGTCATTCCTAAAGAGGAGAGAGGGTTCTAAGTACAAGTAGTACAAAGAAAAGATTCAGTTGTTTTTGCCTTTGTTTTTGTAACCCTCCTCCATTGTGATAATGAATTTATATTGCAGCTCTCTTATCTTAATAGACAGTAACCTTAAGAAACTGCTGAAACCGGAGTCACCGTGTCATTGGATAAGGATGAAGAGAACTTCCACAAACAGGTGGTCATCCTGCCATAGACATCAGTATGGAGACTGAGGCCTTATTTATGATGGCAATGGGACAAGGGTTACCAGGAATGGTAATACCAGCTGCTGAATTTCAAAGAATTTCTTTACAAAAGGCAATTTCATCCTCATCTTAGATTTCTAGATAAAAAAGACTTTTGTCTGTATTCGACTTTGGAAATGTACCATAAATAATAAAAACAATCAAAAATAATAATTGTTAATTGTTCTTAATGGGATTATTTAGCTGTCCTTGGAGAGAAGGCACCCAGAGCAACTTAATTCAACCTCACTTGTTTTTGGGTGGTGATAACCTCGGGTTAAGGACTGTACTCTACATCCGCCCCTTTTGTCCTGATAATACCTCAGTAGACAGTGCGGTATTATTACTTCATGTATGCAGCGGTGGTATAGCATTTTTATATAGGTTATATGCCTTGGCCTATCAGCTCTCCAGACATTTCTATTTCAATAATAACAATTCTGGATTATCTCTACCTCTCATTCCCAGTTTTTGAATTATTCCTAAATATTTTATGGGATTTTCCACTAACATCATATTTCATGTGTGTGTATAAGCAGCAGTGTAACACCAGCCCTGTACTCCTGCCGGTGTCTACCTTTTCCAGCAGACCTAGCGTCCTCTGTACATGCTCTTATTTCTTTAAAGATTAGTGTGCTCACCTGTAAGTTTTCATGTGTTGCATATTCCTGTGTGGACGTGCTTGTCCTTTTACCACATATGCTTCCAGGCTTTCTGCTATGAATGTTTGGCCTTCCAGCTTCCATTTTGGTTTACCGACTTACACTGTATTTGTACTTCTGATAGCTTTCGAGCCTTCTGCTAAGAATGTTTGGCCTACGGCTTGGTCTGTGTTTGTACTTCTGCTACCGGTGACTTTCAGGTATCCTCCTAGGGATGTTTGGCCTTCCAGCTTCCATTGTGGCCTACCAGCTTACACTGTATTTGTACTTCTGATAGCTTTCGAGCCTTCTGCTAAGAATGTTTGGCCTATGGCTTGGTCTGTGTTTGTACCTCTGCTACCGGAGACTTTCAGGGACTTCTCCTATGGATGTTTGGCCTTCCAGCTTCCATTTTGATCTGCCAGCTTCCACTGTGTTTGTATTTCTGTTAGCCTTCTGCTAAGAATGTTTAACCTACAGGTTGGTCTTTGTTCCTCTGCTACTTTTGACTTTTGGGCCTTCTCCGAGGGATGTTTGGCCTTCAGCCTTCCATTTTGGCCTATGGACTCCTGCAATGTTTGTATCTCTGCTGTGTTCTCAAGGTCTTCCATTATGTATGTCCTGCTTTGCCTTTCGGTGTTAGACCCAGCCTCTGTTATCTGGATGTTCCGGCCTGTTCCTGTTTTCAGTATTGTGTTTTCAGAATTGTGTCTGCTCTGTTTTTAGTCTGTATTCACATTGAGTGCCATGTTCTTGACCTGCCTGGTCAGCTGTGATCAGCACCAGGACCACTCCAAGAACTGGCAGATTCCTCACAGCCAAGTCCAGATCTCCGTATGGAGGATAAAGGGTGAATAATGGGAAGTCTGCTTAGACAACGCACTTAGGAGCGGCTGACAGCAAAACTGGTTTGCTGATCCACTGGTTCCTCAAGCCACTACTTGTTACATGGGATACAGTGTACGGTGCGCACTCAGACCTATAGGGGGTTTAAGAGCAGCAGGGGGTGCCACATAAGAAGACGCAAGTAATATAAATGGCACATGGATCCTGTCAGAGATTTTGCACTGTCACCTAGGAGCTTCAATTTATCTCTGACATTTGTACTTCCTATGGAACGCCACATCTTGATGTCCACAAGTTTAACACTTTAAAGAACCTCTAAAGCCTGAGACAAAACCCCAAAAATAATAGACAAATTATAGAAGACGAAGAAGACAATGTAATTGACTATAAACAGTTCCAAAGTCCATCTAGTTCTACTGATGACCTTTACATGATAGCCATGACAGGAAGTGCCCCTCCTCACGTTCACATAAATCCGCTTACCCTTTCTTATGTGTAAGGCTTTTGTCTAGAACCTGAAGATCTTCTTTGATCGTCGTCATTTTTGCAAGTAAAATTACATCCTTCCATAACCTGGAATAATGACTCATTTTACATGGCTATCAGAGATCTAACCATACTGAACCTTCATCGCAACAAGAGCTCGGAGAAGGCGCTTCATGGTCTCTTGTCAGACTTTTACCAGTATGTTCACTTATATAACAGCTGTAAGTTATATTGAATGGTTTATGGGTTTAAGGGATCATGGACGTGTCTGGAATCTCCGCCTAAGGAGTCATTACAGTTAGCCAATTCCTTGTGGTTATGTGGGCCATGGTGTGGCAAGGACGTTGTTTTCTTGAATAGTCTCAGCAAAGAATTTCATTATGTACTCCATATGTCTTCTGGGGTCAACGGTGGTCCCAGGTGCTGAGTGCCAGGAGGGGTGCTACAAGCTGCTGTGCCTTGGCCAGGACCACTTGGGATATTGTTGCAGAGGAAAGAGGACACGCGTTGGATGTACTGAATAAAGCAGTGGTCTCCAACCTATGGTTGCCCAGCTATTGGATGCTCGGAGTCGTAGTTTCGCTGCAGCTGGAGTTGGGAGTCCAAACGACTTGCTCGGCCGTATATTGTTTGTGAACTGCGAGTAGGTCCATGCAAAAATAAAGATCCGTTACACAAATGACCGAAACTTGGTTCAGTTTTGATGTTCTAAACCTCTTGTAATTTTTTCCAGGGTATAAGTCAAAAGGTCAATAAACTGTATCGGATCAAAAGGATGAAAAATGTACTCTGAAAATGTAAGTAATTCATGAATGAAGGTAAGTCACATGACTGTGTGCAATTGACTGATCATTTTGGAGATTTGGCCTTGTAGATACTTGGAATAGGTTCACACAACTGTATTATTCTCTGTGGTTCTGAATCATCATGTGATCAGAACAATGGACTCAAAAACTAATAGAACTGCTGAAGAAGACGCAGCACCCTCCATCTCATCCGTCACCTTCCACTCTAATGCTAAAAATAAGATGTCTTGTTTATATTTTAAATGGAGGAGAAAGTCGCAGATAAAAATAAAAACAACAGATAAAAATATGTTAGTGTGAACCTGGCCTTACATAGGAATAGGCACATTAATCGTCAGCTGCTTGTGTTGTGTTCTAGTAGTTTTTAGTGTTGGTACATTTCTTATAGGTGTGTGGTTTTTCTCTTCATGTTATATTACACAGATAAGTAGCACCCCAAGTTTATTTATGGCTCCATTACATTTGGTGATGCCCGCTCACATGGTGTGTTGTAGTACCATCTTATTTCCAGTGGAGGTCACTATTGTACTCTAGTGAGGCTCCGGAACAATACTGAGTTATACCAGTTTCAACAGGACGTGGCCCGATCTGTTTTCTATCAATCTCTGAGGTCATGTGTGATGCGTTGGAAAACTGATGCAAACTGACGGCAATGTCTGACCAGTGGCAAAGCAAAAAATACAATGCAAAAGAAAAAAAAATGCAAATGCCTAGCAATTTATTTCTTGTTCCAAAGAATCTGAGAACCTGGATCATAGTCTTAATTCTACATTTACTATATGTTTGTATGTAACACTCCTATGAAGACCCACGTGTCTCCATGGTAACAGACATATACATATCCTATGTAGTCACACAGTCTTCCATCTTATTAACATCAAATAGGTTAAGGCCAGGGCCCCACGTTGTGAAAACATTTCGTTTTCCATTACCTACAAAGTGTATGGGATTCTAGCTAATCCCATCCACACATTGCAGAAAAAAATCTGTAGCGGAAAAGCGTAGCAGGTCAGTTATACCTGCAGAAACGCCGGTGTTTTCCGTATAGGTATAATAGGGCAGAAAGTCCGCAGAGGAAAGCTCTGTGAAAATGCAATGAAAAAGCGTTTTTTTGCTCCGTTTCGCTAAGTGGGGCCTTAGCCTAAAGTGGTTTTCTGTCTGCATTTCTGATAGTGATGATCTATCCACAGAATAGGTCATTAGTATCTGATCTGTAGGGGCCGCTCATCCGGTTGCCTCTATGTGCCGAAAAGTACAGCACACGGAGGCCGCACGGATCAGCGGCTCTGTGCAGGATCAGATCAGATACTGATGACCTATCCTGGGACCCCACTGACTGAGCGGCCTAAAGAAAGGACCCGGGATGTCACAGGTGACGTATGTGAGTGATGTCCCGGGTCCTTTCCTTAGGCCGGTCACAGTCACTGTTTTTCCTGGACAGGGCTGTGGGGAGTCGGAGTCGGTGCCTATTTTGGTGGAGTCGGAGTCGGTATAAAATGGACCGACTCCGACTCCCAAAATGTATAATAAATTGGTACAGTTAGTAGTACAATGCAGTATGTGCTGAATATATTTTCATAAGAATTTGGGAAAATGATGAAATGTTGAAAATGATGAAATGTCCTGTAAAGGTCTGTTCTATTCCTCATATAATGATGGGACTGAGTTCTTAGTGAACCTATAAGGTTTAGCAGTGCCAGGGCTGTGGAGTCGGAGTCGGTGCCTATTTTGGTGGAGTCGGAGTCGGAGTTGGAGTCGGAGTCAGGGGAATTGAGGAGTCGGAGTCGGGGCTTTGGCGTACCGACTCCACAGCCCTGTTCCTGGACAAAGTTTTTCCATTTCAGGTGCCCTGGATCAATAAATATAATAATAGGTTGCAAAGGTAGAGTTTATCTTTGAAGGGGTTTTCTGGGCTGGGGGCCATTTTGGATGCTGATGACCTATCAAGTGGATATGTCATTAGTATCAGATCAGTTGGGGTCCAACACCTGGACCCAACATGGATCATCTATTCCAAGCAGCCTCCGGTACCGGAACCAATATAGGGGATGGAGCTGGAAGCAGAAGGCTCCGTTCACTGTGTAGTGGCCATGCTGGAGTACTGCAGTTTTGTTAGAAGCTGCCAGGAACAGCTGATCGGTATGGGGTCTGGGTATCAGACCACCACCAGTATCAAAAGTTTAGGCCTCTTCTCACATTGTGTGTAAAGGATCTACCGTATGATGTTAGCCATGTAAGGTTTTGGTCGCCTTTACAGAAGCTGAGTGAAGTCAATTGCGGACATTTTGATATTAGTCAGGATCCAGGTACCAATTTTTGCACGCCCACACATACACACCTAGATCACTCAGAATACTGGGCACCTCAATAATGACTCATGAAGTCCGATGTGGGTTTGAGATTTTTTTTTATTAAAATTAACATCATACCCTATTGATAAGAAAATAGATAATTTAAGAAGAAGAAAAATACTAATTTCTGCATGACAATAGAAACAGAATGTAAAAACATAAAGCAGACAAATATTACAATATTCTTAAATATATACGTCTTAAATTAATGTAAAAATAGTCATCTGCTTCAAAAATCGCCGGATTTAGAACAGTAGCAGACCTAGAGCACAGCCTAAAAGTCTACAAATAGGAGAGCCAATTGCATAAAAGCAATGAGATTACTCTCATAGAGAGGAAATGTAAAGTTTTCCTAAGAAGAATCTAAGAAGTGTAGTACAGGCCAGCTGGTACACTACCGGGCCCATTACACTGCGCCTTAGTCTGAATGTAGTGTGAGGTAGGCGGCTGGTGAGGATGTCGGGGTGCGGTGACATTCGTAGTGCAAGAACCTCAAGTGGAATAACCAATGTGGCGAATGTAGTGTACACACTGGTCACCATCTGTAGTGTCTAGACCCTGACTCCATGTACAATAGCTCCTTCCGACTAAAAGGAAAACTCCAGTCACCGTATAAAGTATCGCCGATGATCCCGCCACAGGAGACCTATGATAATAAAACACGCAATGATAGGCTATAAATACCCTACATTTGTATCAGGCCCCGGGATACCTGTTTCTACCTAATTATCCTAGAAAGTGCTTAGTCATCACACAATTTTGTGTAGTCACCAACTCAAGTATTTAAAGCCTTACTAAACCTCCTTTTTTTCCATAAATCCATTGTGTGGATGAAAATATTTAAAAAAGTGCCCATTTCTTCATTTATTTGCCTCTTTCTAACACTGATCAAATCTGTACTGTAGAAGTCTATGGAGAGCTTTTTAAAGCAGAGAGACATCTGCACTATAGAGAGACAGTTTTCTTTCACAACACAGCTGGATTATCAGGAATTACTATCCAGCCGGCCTCATATCTCTGCCTCCCTTCTCCATAGACTTCATTGTCAACTGACACTGCTTGTGTCTGGAGTACAGACCAAAACCACTCAGATAAGAGGCAAAGAAAGAAGAAAATACTGAAAGACAGGCACTTTTCTTTACTGAAGTGTATTGTAAAGTTTGTTCTCTTCACCTGTACTATAGATTTATGACAAAATAACGTTTACTGACGCTTTAACTATAGCAAAAGAAAGTAAAAAAAAAAAGGTGAGGTCTGTCACACAGGCGCTAGTTGCTACAATGTAGACACCATGCTGTAACCATAAAGGCAAGCCTTTATAACGTTCACCTAAAACCATAGAAATACAATGTAATAGACAACCATCACTCAATACCTGGCTCCAGGTATAAAACAAAAATATATAAGGAATATAAATCATATCTAATATGTCAAGTCACTTACTATACCCAGTGGCGTCAAGCTATAGGTGGTGCCATGGTTACAGATACCCTTGGGCTTGGTGTATGAGGCCAGTCAACTGGCCATGTACATTAAGGATAAGGCCCCACGTTGTGAGGTTTGAGCCAAACCTAGTAGTGGTTACAGAAGGTATGGGAAATATAAGGAAACAAAGTATACTTCTCCCTTCTGCTCAATCCTTTCCTGACGTTGGATCAAAAAAAACGCTGCAAAATCTACCACAAAAAAAAGCAGCTATTCCGCAACGTGAGGCCTTAGCCTAAATGTAAATCAACCAGACCCACTGGTTTAGGCGGGACCGGATGGTATAGTATAGGGCCTACCAATGACCCTACCCTAATGGCAGATGTCGAAGAAGAGAAAGGTTGGGCATAATGAAATCCAACATGCCAGGTCCTTCCTTCAAGACGATATACCACCATAAGTGTCTGGCAGACAGACCTTCAGCTGACAGCTATCTAATGTCTGACTCTCTGCCATATTACAGTACAGCAGTGCCATGAACAACAGAGAGGGTCAGTAAAGATTTTTGGTTGGGGCCCACAGGATTCAGTGCAGACCTCAGACCAGATAACACAGTTTATTTGTTTTATTTTTATTTGTTTATTTATTCCGGTTATCTGGCGTACAAGGCATAAAAAAAGTCACATATTTTTTGCACAAATTGGATTTTGCTCAAAAATGTTCAACTTTTATTTGGTTTGTGCCGCCCACGCCACTTTTATTATCATTTATGCCAGTTTACTGGTATAAATGATGCCTAAAATCTACGCCAGTTACAGCTATGGAGAGGTGTGCGCCTCATCATAAATAAGGTGCACCCTCTGCTGGAGCAGATATGAAGACTAGCACTGAAAAGTGTTCAAAAATCTGCCCCAATCTCTTTTTGACAAAAACAGTAATATCTAGACGATGGAGTCGCCGATTCACAAGGGGAAAACACCATTTCATTCAGGTGACACTAACCTATCTATCTGCAGGGCTGGGTGGATATGCTGGAATCTGTTGACACACTCCCTTTAAAGGGGTTGTCCAGGCAAAAATGGAAAACCCTTTTAAATGAGCCAGGGGCATTAAAAAAAAAAAAAAAAAAAAAAAGCATACTCACCTGTCCCTGATGCACTGGTGTCCTACTGGCGCATCCTGATTCTTCTGCTCCGGCGACTTCTCCCGGGTCTCTTCTGGAGTTCTGCTAAAGCTGCTGATTGAGCGAATGGCATGTGATGTCACTACCTGTCCTCTTTCTTAGGCAGATACTCCGGAAGAGACCCGGGAGAAGTCGCCGGAGCAGAAGAACCAGGATGCGCCGGTAGGACACCAGGGCATCGGGGACAGGTGAGTATGAGGATGTCTAATTTTGCCTGGACAACCCCTTTAAGACCAGCACTTCAATTATCATTCACACACAGTAAACTGAAGCTGATCTGATGGGCCCTATGGCCCGTGCAATCTGTATCACAATAACATATGAAATCAGTTTAACAGTGCAAAGAACCTATCAAAACTACCCAATCTTAAAGAAAATTCAGGACACTGAAATAAATTATTACAGGACACTGTAGGTCCTGCATTTTCCCTTTCACAGGTCTTAAAAGAGTATTTACTAAAATAAAAATCTGAATGAGATTCTTACAACTTGTATTTGCATAATGTAACATCTGGGTGATCGAAAAAAGGTTTCTTCTAGTGATTATGAGGGTTGTATATACCAAGCACCTAAGAATAGACCATAAATAAAAAAAATCCTGGGGTTTTCCAGGTTATAGATATTGATAGGCTATCCTTGAATGGAAGCTGAGCTGCACTTACTTCACTCGACCAGTGCACACAGCAGAACGGAGCCATGTTTCCAGCTTCCTTCTCTGTGCCAGATGATTGGTGGGGGTGTTGCATGTCGGACTCCCCCACAATATGCTATTAATGACCTACTCGAAGGAAAGTCCCTTAAGTAAATGGTACCATCCCCTGGCAGAAGACAAGAATCCCACTGGTGTAGCCACTCAGGCATTGCTTATGCCCTTGCTGTGTAGAAATAACATGCATGTTTGCTGTAGCTACATGTGCATGTGTGTGGGGGCGCCGGGAACATAGCTGCTGGCATTAAGATAACTTGGCATACAGCAGTCAGCCCTATGCAAATACCAGAAAGTGAACATGTCATTATGAATAAATATAACTCATATGAAAGCCAATGGCACTTTCCTAATTGCAGGTTACACATCGGTGTATTTGCACTTATGTAGCTTTATATAGGCCTCACGGCATTCTCTTTGCTGTGCTGTCATATACTGGGGCATGGCAGTTTTCAGCAGAGTCGAGATCAGGGATGCCTCAGCCCAACAGATGTAGTTTAAGGTCTTATCCACACGTCTACATTTCACGTATGTGTGGCGTCTGCGTTTTTGCATTCATTTCAATGTGTTTATTCAGAAGTCAGTGCTGATGCATCATGTATACATGATGTGTATACGTGTGTCATCCTTTATACACAGGCCCAGAGACCTACAAAGGATAGGAAATGTAACAAAAAAAATTGACGTAAAAAGCGGATCAACTGCGGACAGCACAGGGTGCTGTGCCGTCCATGAAAAAATGCAGACATGTGAATGAGGCCTAACTCATGGCAGAAGTTATACCTGAAATCTACGCCAATCCCCAACTAGAGCAGATTTCAATTTTGGCGCATAGGACCTTGCAAGACGATTCAGAATTATTAAGAGGTCTAATAACTTGGACGCATCTTGTGCCAATGGGGGAATAAATCAAGACTGACGCAGTAAATGCCAGTCTTAATAAATTCCTCCCATAGATTTGGGTGAACATTTCAGTCTAGGATCTATAAGTCATTCTGCTTTGCTTTCCTTGAGTTTGTGTACCACTTCAGGATGGCGGTGCCCGCTGTGCCGGACACAACGCATAGAGCCCCACAGATTGTCAGCCATGTGGGTGTGCGGTGAAGAAAAAGGGCCTGAAAAATAAAAGCAAAAACCACATCCATGGTCCTCATGACGGATACAGGCCCAGCTTTCTCAATCTGTAAAGCTTTCACCAGAAAACTTTGACCTCCCAGGCCTAAAATGCCAATAAATACCAGGAGCCATCTGTCTATTCCGCAATAAGGCAAACTCCAGGCGCCTATAACAAACAGGGCGATGACGCACTCGATGAGGCCAATGATGGCGTAGTACCAGATGGACAGCAGGTAATGCACAGACTTGCCCATTTTTCTCAGCACCACAAGAGTTAATGAAGCACAGACCGCACTGGCCACTGCAGCAATGGTTCCCTTCATGTGGTTGGAGTAATCCTCCTCAAGGCTGTCGTTGTTTGACCCAAATAAAAATGGAGGCCGAGCGATAAGAACGACTCCTGCTATGGTGAAGAACAAGAACACGATGTCCCAGACTGTGCACTTCTCCTTGAGAAATATGCAGGCAAACATGCAAGTGAAGGCCGGGCTGCTGAATGTGATAACAGTGGCGTCTGCCAAGGGCATGGACTGAACGGCGTAATATAGTAGGATCATAGCAGTAGAGCCAAGGAGGCCTCTAAGGAAAAGGAAAATCCTCTGATCCTTGGGTCCTAAAAATCCGACCCTGTAAGTAATAACAGACAGAATATTAACCAGGGAATATGGCTGATACATCTTTATGGGCAGAATATTGAGTAATAAGTGCATAGTGGCTCCACTATTTATGTATTATGTTGCCTTAGATGTGAACATTACTTGAAACTATACAAGAAAACCTGTATCCGCTTCTTAAGGCCTCATGCACATGACTGTATGACATACACTGACCCATGTACAAGGCCAGAAGCAAAACTCAGGACAGGTCCTATTCCTGTACTTTTTGCAGCCATTTTTCTCTGACTTCAATGAATGTGGTCGCAGAGACACAGGCGGTGTACGGGTGGCACCCAGATGTCATCCATGTGCTGTCTTTGGCATTCAATCACGGCTTAGCGACACGCACGCGGTCATGTGCATGTCACCTAAATGTCTGTTTTAGTAAAAAAATGTATTTCCCATGAAATAATAATTCAAGGAGTACAATATAGTCAGTCAATATAGTGTACCTTGTGTACAGGAACAGTTATTTAGGGGTCTTCTGGGACTTTATCTATGGCCTGTCCTTAGGATAAGCCATAAATATTTGGTTGGTAGGGGGCTGACAGTGAGCCACTGCAACAATCAGGTCATGCTCATATCTGAGACTCTGTCGCAGTGTCTGCTGCAAATCGGTGGAAGAAAAAGAACTGTATGAAGGACTTTTTCCTCCGCTGGTTTCAGTTTAAAAACAACGGATGTGGGGTCCATCGGACTTCCTGTGTAACCACTTTTTTGCAGTTCGCCTCTCCGTTGTTCTGGTTCTCCAACGGCGAGTAATGGCGAGTGAGCACTAGTGTTAACCTAGCGTCAGTTGTTAAGGGCTTCATCCGATCTGTACACTGTGTAGTGGCCAGGCGGCATTACAGCAGCTCCGACTCCCCTTGATGGCCAGATATTTATGAAAGGCCATAAAAAGAAAACCCCTTTAAGCTACTCCCTGACAGGTGACGTTATAAGGTCTACAAACTTTAGTACCTTCTGTACCCTCTACCTATAATCACAATTTTTCATATCAGATTTTATACTTTGTCCTGTGACTTACTTGTAATAAATTAACCCCGGAAGCACAAAGAGCATCTGGAATACACAGCGGATCGCACTGATTTCTACAGAATGCATATCTTCAATCTTCTTAACCAGCAAGGCGCTAGATGAGAAGAACAGAGCGGACAGAACGGTGTAGAAGAGGCCGAGACCCGGACACGAGCACTTCTTTTTCCCTGTAGAAAGAGGAGCAGAATGGGGAAGGCGTGAAAAGAGCAATACAGTATATATGTAGTAAATAGGAAAACATCCACTAAAGATCAGACATTCCCCAGATGTCCGGTGAAGCCACAAAAACATTTAGTTATTGGCAGCCATCATTGCCAGCATTACAGGGCACATGGGGTTATCAGTCAGCTCTCCCAGTCTCCTGAATGGCATTTCAGAGTCAATCTGGATCATTTACGATCTACGATTGGCAGCATAATTTTTGGGACGGTTTCACATGGCCAAGTTCCGCCATATTTGGCGGTATATATTGGTACAAATCTGGCTCAGCTAAATTGAACTGACGAACAAAGTGCAGCTGAGCTGCGTTCAGGCCAGTATGAAACCGGCCTTCAAGGGAACCTGTCAGGGCAATTTGGGAGACGAAACAAGTTTGGTGTCCCAAATAGCCCCGGTGTAAAGCAGTCCGCACCCATATTGAAAACAAACCTCTATACTTACCTAAAGATGAGTCCGATGAGTCCCAGCAGACTCCTCTCTGGTGCTCCCAGTGCAGTTGTTCACTGAAGCTGATGCACTACGCATGCGCCTGAGGTTACACACATGCGCAGTGAAGTTAGGGTGTACACCGAACAACTGCACAGATGCTAGGTAAGTATAAAGGTTTTTGTTTTAATATGCCTATGCACAGCTTTACACCCAGGCTATTTAGGACACTAAACCCCCGGACCATATGAACCTATGACTGTTTTAGTTTCCCAAATCGCCCTGACAGGCTCCCTTTAAGGTCAGGTAACTGACTCTAGCTCCCTATTACAGCAGTATGCAGTCACCCAGCTTTATGTAAGTGGAGATCACTGTAAACTGAATTTACACAACAAACGGTAAACTGAGGATCATTTAGGAATGTGGAAAACTAAGCAGGTAAATGTCGGTGCAGACTGCGGGCAAAGCATAAGATTACCGGCTAACATGACTGGGAATGGCATTGGTGTAGAAACCAACAGCAACACATCCAAACCACTTAAAGGAACACTAAACACAAAAATTACAAATATACCAGCCCTTTTTTCCTTCATGTCTCTCTTTCCCGTGATCCCATTCTGTGCCGTATTACAATAAAAAGGTAAGACATATACAAAGGAATATCAGCACAATATCAGCCATGCCCCTCCTCATCCTCCTCAATGTCCTGTGCTTATGTGCAAGACAACTGGCTGGAGCAGAAGCCTCCGTCCTCTACCTGTCCCCCTCCTCCCATTGATGTTAACGGAAGCATAGGTGCAGTAATGGCCACCATACAGGCCATGGAGCTCTCTGCTTCTGGCTCCATGCACTGTGTAGTACAGGCATCCAAAGCAGCCCTGATCAGCAGATAGGTGGGGTGTGGGGGGTCGGCTGTCAGTCCCTCACCAACTCTGGTATTTCAGCTTTTTCCCATTTGGGACTTTCGCTATTCAACAAGATATCGGTAAGTTCACATTATCATTTGCTACTGTAGAATATACCCTTCAAGCTGACTCTACATATCACATGACACTCTGCAAACAATGAGATCTACAGCACACGCACATCAGGTGGATAGGGACAGTCCTGCTGTCTGAGAAATACAAAGCAACATGTGATAAGAAAGACATACTGTACAGCCCCGGCCCTGCTCACAGAGGCCACGTCCTTAGCTCAACCAGTATTTACTAGCAATCTTACAGCATTCATACATGTATTTGTCACCAATTTGCAGGATGTTATCAGGTCTACTGATCTATTCCCTCATAGACATCCAGTTACATGGTATATTTTGCTTTTTTTAGTGTAGCAGTAGCATTCACTTTAAATGAAATGAGTCTAAAGGGTGGACTTGTGTCTGAATGAGTCTAAAGACTGGAGCTGCACCAGGGGCTCCAACCAATCAGATCCTTTACAGTATATTACGTCATATTCAACCAATCAGAGGCTAAATCCTCTACATTAAGAGGATTGGTGAGAGGTAGACAGAGAGAGACAGAGAAAGAGATAGTGTGAGAGAGAGAGAGAGAGAGAGACCTAGAGAGGTTGTCTGGTAATTTTACATTTTCTATAATGACAGATTGTTGGGTGTCTGACCACTGGAACTCCCATGATCACGAGAACAGTGGTTACTTGTAACCCCATATGAATGGACTGACGGATCGCACCTGCGTAGATGCTCCTTTCTTTTCTAGGAGACTGCCGTAGGTAGCCAATATAGCATTTGTCTAGCTCCAGACTGCATGCTCGACTTGCCACTTCATTCAGATAGAACCCCAATGTCGTGATTGGTGGCTATTCCTGTGGTTAGGGATAATTAAAATTACTGGGATTACAGAAGGCTAGACGAATATCTACCCCCATGAGCACGTCTTTACTCTGAGAACTACCGCGATCATTCATGTGCTCATGATATTAAATATGTGGTTTATGGTTACTGCTCCTTTAAGAAGTTCAGCCTATGTCCATTTGTGCAATAGTTAAACCACCATTACCTATAACGGTACAGCATATAATGGTGGTGTGAACAGGACCTTATATTACAGCATATTTTATTAACACAGGAAACTACATCCTACAAGAACATCTCACTTGAGTTGACCACAAGTTCGCTGATAAGACAGAAAGTCCCGGCTGATATCTCTCCTACATGGCAGAGCTTGTGACGTATGAGCCAGTGACTTTGACCAGTTCAGCATTTCTGTCCTGTGTGTCACTAACTGCACCTACATTTACTAAGGCCATAATGTCAATACGATTTTAGATGTCCTCAGGAGATTAAGTCAGATGTCATATACTGCATGTACAGTATACATCTGCGACTTTCACTGCGACCCCTCTCTCACAAGACCAATGCGACTCCTTCACTAATGCAAGTGAATGGTATCACATTGATATCCCATTTTCTTTTAGTTAGAACAGTTCCCTCCAAAAATGTGAACATGGTTTATACTGCGACCCTCTGATGATCTTCTGAAATCTACAGGAGAACCTGCCAGTAAGTGCTCAATTTCCCTGCAGCACCGCCACAGGTGAAATAAAGCATTACATTGTGTCCACTGAAATAAATGCACTGTGCACAATTCATGGATATGATGGGTCCTGCAGACAGAGCCACGCATTGTATCTGCTCATTCTGGTTCAGAACTAAGAGCTCCACTCTGTTAAAGGGATATTCCCAAATTTTTACATAAATTCCATCCTTAGGAATGGATTTGTGGGGCTTCGACAACGGCACCTCCGCTGATCACCTTTAGCCTATTCTTAGTGACTAAGGTCACGTCCATCAGTCATGTGGTCCTTCTAAGCTTTGTCCCACTCAAATACTGAGCTGCTATACCAACTGCTGTATACTAAATGTACAAAACTGTGTCTGGTATACAGTGAAGTGGCCGCATTTTTGCGAACAGAGACTCGGGGGCTGATGACGCGTCAGCAGAAGAAGAGAGAGGCGTTGCTGGATCTTCGAAAGAGCGTCTTCTTTGAGCACAGGGGACGCCCCCTGTGCTTTCTGAAGACTCATTTGCATAAAGAAGAAAAACGAAAATTCTCAGAAATGGCGGCGCGGATCAGAAAAATAAAGGTAGGAGACGAATAGTCTTTCTAAAGGCTATTCCGACATGGCGTTAGTGAAAATAGGGTTTCCTAATGATAGAATCCCTTTAAGGATTGAGCACTAATATCAGCTTGGTCTGGATCCAACTCCCTGATCTTGATGACCCATCCTAAAGATAGGCCACCAATATATAAGCTCTGGAATACCCCTTAAACTCAGAAAGCCCTAAAATAGACTGAATATGGCCTTTTTACACCTTTAATTTCCTGATACAAAGTATACAATCTTACATAGACTGAGCGCAGAAACAAATAGACATAAACTGCATAGCCAGGAGCACATACAGTCAGCGTACGCTGACATCTCACGCCTTGTATGTTCTGTGCTATCGTCTCGCATTGTTTTATAGCCACCAAACCAGACCTGACTCGCAGCACCCGAGGCTATTCATCACCGGTGACTCTAAATATAGAAAAGGCAAGTGATCTGTGAAAAGTGACATGGAGAAGAGAAGTTCTGTACCTGTCATCTCCTGTTTATGTCAAAACTATCCACCGGTCACCTCTACTAAAAATGACCATTTGCAATACTTACCTGTGTCCATAGCAGAGCATGGAAAGAAGGCAATATATGTATGACGTAACCGGCATGTTGGTCCATGTGCTATGCATTATTATGGATGTTATACGGACCCATTAATTTCTAAGGCCCCATGCGCACAGCCGTATTTTTACAGATCCATGTGGGGTCCATAGGACCGTGACGCAAAATATGGAGCAGGTCCCATTCTTGTCTGTTTTTGTGGCTTGGTCTGTCTATAGACTGTACATGGATGCCATCCATTTTGTTCTCCATGGACCCACACATAACTACGGTCATGAGCACGGGGCCTAACAAAATAGTGTCTCACCTATGGAGGCCGAGAGCACTATCGGAAGATACCCAAATCAACCAAATCAGATAGACAGAAAAGAAGAGGAACTGACACTCTAGGTGGACAGACTGAAAAAGTGAAGTGATCCTCCATGTGATCGGGTCCATAAAATACACGACTGTTTGCCATATACTTTAGTAAATATCATTGGTCCTATTCATTGAACATATATGTTTATTTTGTGAACCCCATCACATGGACGATCACTTCCCTTTTTTCCTTTGTCCATCTAGAGAGCCAGTTTCTCTTTTTATGTATTAAGTACCTTTAAAGGGTATATCCATTTGGGATACTTACGGCATAGTCAATAGAATTCCCCTTTAAGGGGAACTCCAGGACCAAATGATCTTCTGGCATGTCACGGCGATATATCAGAAGACGTTACCCCCAAAACCTGTATGGTTATCTGTTATATAAATATTCTAATACATATTAATCCTAAAATGGGTCTCCTCAGATTGGGAACAGATCCCCTCCCCATTTAGAGCAGTGAGTTGTCACCAGGCTGGAGATCCCCTTTTATCTGCACAAGTCAGAAAAGTCAATACCAGCTTCACCTATGAAGAGGTTATTGCTCACAGCCAACAAAAAGCAAGAAATTTGCTGACAATTGAGATTGTTGGAAATTTTCTAGATATTTCTCTCCACTGCCTCCATAAATATGCAATATATCTTCCAAAATAACAAGAAGTATTAACCCATGCCATCCCTTCACACCCCTACCCTGCTCCCAATTCCTGTTTCTTCCTCTATCTGTTCTGTTAACTGGTTAAGGAATATGTAAATAAGTTCTCCTAGATGGAAAAAGGAAAACTTGCTCTAGCGCCACCTTTTGGAAGGGAGCTCCCTATAGACTCAGGGTCTCAAACACATGGCACACGGGACCTTGAGGCAGTCGTCTGTGGCCCACAATCTTCTCCTTGGTTCTGCTAATCCAGAACCAGGGAGAAAACCTGAGGCCTACAAGGTCAGGGCAGCTTCAGTGTAGATACCTACCACCCGCTCTCCTACCTTTCTATGACGTATGTGCACCTGGAGCAGGAGAAGACAGCGGGCCTGGGAGCAGTGAGGCGAGTACTGGCTGGGGAGCCACCGAAGGGGGACATTAAACTGTATGGTGCCACTGCTTGGGGACATTAAACTGTGGGGCCACTGCTTGGGGGGACATTAAACTGTACGGGGCCATTGCTGGGAGGACATTAAACTGTACGGGGCCACTGCTGGGAGGGCATTAAACTGTACGGGGCCACTGCTTGGGGACATTAAACTGAATGGTGCCACTGCTTGGGGACATTAAACTGTGGGGCCACTGCTTGGGGGGACATTAAACTGTACGGGGCCACTGCTGGGAGGACATTAAACTGTACGGGGCCACTGCTGGGGGGACATTAATCTGTGGGGCCATTGCTGGGGGGGACATTAAACTGTACGGGGCCACTGCTGGGGGGACATTAATCTGTGGGGCCATTGCTGGGGGGGACATTAAACTGTACGGGGCCACTGCTGGGGGGACATTAATCTGTGGGGCCATTGCTGGGGGGGACATTAAACTGTACGGGGCCACTGCTGGGGGGACATTAATCTGTGGGGGCCATTGCTGGGGGAGATATTAAACTGTACGGGGCCACTGCTGGGGGGGACATTAAACTGTACGGGGCCACTGCTGGGGGGACATTAAACTGTACGGGGCCACTGCTGGGGGGACATTAATCTGTGGGGCCATTGCTGGGGGGGACATTAAACTGTACGGGGCCACTGCTGGGGGGACATTAATCTGTGGGGCCATTGCTCGGGGAGACATTAAACTGTATGGGGCCACTTCTGGGGGACATTAAACTCTATGGTGCCACTGCTTGGGGACATTAAACTGTAAGTCCACTGCTGGGGGGACATTAATTAATTAATTAAGCTTTCAAGATACCTTGTGACATGATCTGGGAAGGTGAAATGGGCACCCCTACTCTGTGCAAAAGGTGTATTGCAATCTTTGCCCGGAGTGTCCTGCTGCTTACGCTGAAGTTTATGGTCGCTCTCCTTTCAGGTAAATGGCTTTCTACTATATGTGGACTTTGTAACTGGCCGTGATTTATGACCCTTTACTCGGAAGCTGGTGATAAGATAGGGCAGAGAAAGTAGAGTCATAAATGATCAAACCATTATATTCTAATAAAATCTTATATAACAATCTTCAGGAGCAAAATGTTATCACAGCTTGTCAATGACTGATGTAACTATAGGGTGAGGAGGTAGCAGCAGTACTTGGGGTCTAATAACTGAATGGGTTAAAAGACCCTCTGCCCCATAACAAGACCTTAGTATTTGTTATAGCATACAGTATGCAGGTGCCTTCCTATAGATTTAGCAGATTATTGGAAAACCTAAGTGACTGCAGTATGGATTCTGTAGGATGGAAGAGATAGTAATGTAATGTAGTCAGAGTAATGGGGTACATACATATACTGACACATCACCCCAGGTTCACATGTCAGCCCCGTCAGCCCTGCAGTGTCTTTCTCTCTTGTCTTTTCGTCAGCACAACTTATATTAAGAACATGAAGTGAGAAGGGAACATTGCTGAGAGAAGTGGGAATGTAAGGTCGGGCAGGCTTCAGATATATAGAGACTTATAACTACCATTTCCCATGAGTAGCATGACTTGCTTGGGCCTTCCTATTGAACGTGATGCTGACGTCTCCCTTCCTGGTTAATATACTCCGCCAGCTTCCAGAATTCCCATGATGAGCCCTAAGACTAATTCCAGATTTTCAGCTTTGCTGTAGCTTTCAGATGTTATATGAATGTGTATGAGATTTCTGATGCTTGATAAATATTAGATCAGTAGGGGTAAGGCCCTGAGGACCTGCGATTTCTGGGGAAAGGTGGCAGAAAACAGTGGAAGGGGAAATTCAATGGCACCAGGGTGAGGGGCCTAGGGGCAGCAATGGTACCCAAGATTTTCCTAGGGGGGGACCCTCCGATGCAAAATCCTAGGTACACCTATCATTAATACACTGGATAGGTAATGTATGAATGTAGGAATCCATATCTCTCCAACCCCCTCATGATCACAAAAACAGGGGTCTTGTGTGTCCGAATGGAGCGGCAGTGTACATGTACAAAAGTCTACGGCGCTAATGGTCAAGTACAGCGTTCTGCTATCTGTCAATCTCTGAACGAAGAGGTAGTATGCGTGACCACAGATTTACTAAAACGGGGGACAGAGGACTTCTGTTCCCATAATCGTTGGAGGTTGCATGATCATACATTTCTCCTCTATTCTGTAAATAGGTGATAACTGGCTTTCAAGTTTATAAAAACACTAACAAGAGTCTGTAAGACAAGTACTAAACACCATATATAGTGTACAGTCTATACAAGCTATATATAGTTATCAGTGCGGAGACATTTCAGGCCGGGGAACGGCTTACTGTAGCGTTCTTCAATGGGATAACTGACAGGAAGAGCAAAACAGTATCTGCCCCATGATCACTCCAGAAACTCCGACCTACATAGATGAGTATGAAAGTTTACAGTTCCTCTAGGTAATGCTGAGGTGTCCCTAAAGGCTGCGGTAGGTGGGCAGCACAGTGGCCTTTGCAGCGCTAGGGTTTGAATCCGAACAAGGGCAACATTTGCATGGAGTTTGTATGTTCTCCCCGTGTTCCCAATGTTTGTCATTGCTATAATAATTGGTGACGGCGAAAGTCCTGACTAATTGTATAAGATCAAGTAATAGTCAGTTACACTGGCTGTATATAGTATAAGATCTAGTAATGGTCAGTTACACTGGCAGTATATAGTATACGATCTAGTAATGGTCAGTTACTCTGGCTGTATATAGTATACGATCTAGTAATGGTCAGTTACACTAGCAGTATATAGTATAAGATCTAGTAATGGTCAGTTACACTGGCAGTATATAATATAAGATCTAGTAATGGTCAGTTACTCTGGCTGTATATAGTATAAGATCTAGTAATGGTCAGTTACACTGGCAGTATATAGTATAAGATCTAGTAATGGTCAGTTACTCTGGCTGTATATAGTATACGATCTAGTAATGGTCAGTTACACTGGCAGTATATAGTATAAGATCTAGTAATGGTCAGTTACACTGGCAGTATATAGTATAAGATCTAGTAATGGTCAGTTACACTGGCAGTATATAATATAAGATCTAGTAATGGTCAGTTACACTGGCAGTATATAGTATAAGATCTAGTAATGGTCAGTTACACTGGCAGTATATAGTATAAGATCTAGTAATGGTCAGTTACACTGGCAGTATATAGTATGAGATCTAGTAATGGTCAGTTACACTGGCAGTATATAGTATAAGATCTAGTAATGGTCAGTTACACTGGCAGTATATAGTATGAGATCTAGTAATGGTCAGTTACACTGGCAGTATATAGTATACGATCTAGTAATGGTCAGTTACACTGGCAGTATATAGTATAAGATCTAGTAATGGTCAGTTACACTGGCAGAATATAGTATAAGATCTAGTAATGGTCAGTTACACTGGCAGTATATAGTATAAGATCTAGTAATGGTCAGTTACACTGGCAGTATATAGTATAAGATCTAGTAATGGTCAGTTACACTAGCAGTATACAGTATAAGATCTAGTAATGGTCAGTTACACTGGCAGCATATAATATAAGATCAAGTAATGGTCAGTTACACTAGCAATATATAGTATAAGATCTAGTAATGGTCAGTTACACTGGCAGTATATAATATAAGATCTAGTAATGGTCAGTTACACTGGCAGTATATAGTATACGATCTAGTAATGGTCAGTTACACTGGCAGTATATAGTATAAGATCTAGTAATGGTCAGTTACACTAGCAATATATAGTATAAGATCTAGTAATGGTCAGTTACATTGGCAGTATATAATATAAGATCTAGTAATGGTCAGTTACACTGGCAGTATATAGTATATGATTTAGTAATGGTCAGTTACACTGGCAGTATATAGTATAAGATCTAGTAATGGTCAGTTACACTAGCAATATATAGTATAAGATCTAGTAATGGTCAGTTACATTGGCAGTATATAATATAAGATCTAGTAATGGTCAGTTACACTGGCAGTATATAGTATACGATCTAGTAATGGTCAGTTACACTGGCAGTATATAGTATACGATCTAGTAATGGTCAGTTACACTGGCAGTATATAATATAAGATCTAGTAATGGTCAGTTACATTGGCAGTATATAATATAAGATCTAGTAATGGTCAGTTACACTGGCAGTATATAGTATACGATCTAGTAATGGTCAGTTACACTGGCAGTATATAGTATACGATCTAGTAATGGTCAGTTACACTGGCAGTATATAATATAAGATCTAGTAATGGTCAGTTACACTGGCAGTATATAGTATAAGATCTAGTAATGGTCAGTTACACTGGCAGCATATAATATAAGATCTAGTAATGGTCAGTTACACTGGCAGTATATAGTATAAGATCTAGTAATGGTCAGTTACACTGGCAGTATATAGTATACGATCTAGTAATGGTCAGTTACACTGGCTGTATATAGTATACGATCTAGTAATGGTCAGTTACACTGGCAGTATATAATATAAGACCTAGTAATGTCCAGTTACACTGGCAGCATATAATATAAGATCAAGAAATGGTCAGTTACACTAGCAATATATAGTATAAGATCTAGTAATGGTCAGTTACATTGGCAGTATATAATATAAGATCTAGTAATGGTCAGTTACACTGGCAGTATATAGTATAAGATCTAGTAATGGTCAGTTACACTGGCAGTATATAGTATACGATCTAGTAATGGTCAGTTACACTGGCAGTATATAGTATAAGATCTAGTAATGGTCAGTTACACTGGCAGCATATAATATAAGATCTAGTAATGGTCAGTTACACTGGCAGTATATAGTATACGATCTAGTAATGGTCAGTTACACTAACAGTATATAGTATAAGATCTAGTAATGGTCAGTTACACTGGCAGTATATAATATAAGATCTAGTAATGGTCAGTTACACTGGCAGTATATAGTATAAGATCTAGTAATGGTCAGTTACACTGGCAGTATATAGTATAAGATCTAGTAATGGTCAGTTACACTGGCAGTATATAGTATAAGATCTAGTAATGGTCAGTTACACTGGCAGTATATAGTATAAGATCTAGTAATGGTCAGTTACACTAGCAGTATATAGTATAAGATCTAGTAATGGTCAGTTACACTGGCAGCATATAATATAAGATCAAGTAATGGTCAGTTACACTAGCAATATATAGTATAAGATCTAGTAATGGTCAGTTACATTGGCAGTATATAATATAAGATCTAGTAATGGTCAGTTACACTGGCAGTATATAGTATACGATCTAGTAATGGTCAGTTACACTGGCAGTATATAGTATGAGATCTAGTAATGGTCAGTTACACTGGCAGTATATAGTATACGATCTAGTAATGGTCAGTTACACTGGCAGTATATAGTATAAGATCTAGTAATGGTCAGTTACACTGGCAGCATATAGTATAAGATCTAGTAATGGTCAGTTACACTAGCTGTATATAGTATACGATCTAGTAATGGTCAGTTACACTGGCAGTATATAGTATAAGATCTAGTAATGGTCAGTTACACTGGCAGTATATAATATAAGATCTAGTAATGGTCAGTTACTCTGGCTGTATATAGTATAAGATCTAGTAATGGTCAGTGACACTGGCAGTATATAGTATAAGATCTAGTAATGGTCAGTTACTCTGGCTGTATATAGTATACGATCTAGTAATGGTCAGTTACACTGGCAGTATATAGTATAAGATCTAGTAATGGTCAGTTACACTGGCAGTATATAGTATAAGATCTAGTAATGGTCAGTTACACTGGCAGTATATAATATAAGATCTAGTAATGGTCAGTTACACTGGCAGTATATAGTATAAGATCTAGTAATGGTCAGTTACACTGGCAGTATATAGTATAAGATCTAGTAATGGTCAGTTACACTGGCAGTATATAGTATGAGATCTAGTAATGGTCAGTTACACTGGCAGTATATAGTATAAGATCTAGTAATGGTCAGTTACACTGGCAGTATATAGTATGAGATCTAGTAATGGTCAGTTACACTGGCAGTATATAGTATACGATCTAGTAATGGTCAGTTACACTGGCAGTATATAGTATAAGATCTAGTAATGGTCAGTTACACTGGCAAAATATAGTATAAGATCTAGTAATGGTCAGTTACACTGGCAGTATATAGTATAAGATCTAGTAATGGTCAGTTACACTGGCAGTATATAGTATAAGATCTAGTAATGGTCAGTTACACTGGCAGTATATAGTATAAGATCTAGTAATGGTCAGTTACACTGGCAGTATATAGTATAAGATCTAGTAATGGTCAGTTACACTGCCAGCATATAATATAACATCAAGTAATGGTCAGTTACACTAGCAATATATAGTATAAGATCTAGTAATGGTCAGTTACATTGGCAGTATATAATATAAGATCTAGTAATGGTCAGTTACACTGGCAGTATATAGTATACGATCTAGTAATGGTCAGTTACACTGGCAGTATATAGTATAAGATCTAGTAATGGTCAGTTACACTAGCAATATATAGTATAAGATCTAGTAATGGTCAGTTACATTGGCAGTATATAATATAAGATCTAGTAATGGTCAGTTACACTGGCAGTATATAGTATACGATCTAGTAATGGTCAGTTACACTGGCAGTATATAGTATAAGATCTAGTAATGGTCAGTTACACTAGCAATATATAGTATAAGATCTAGTAATGGTCAGTTACATTGGCAGTATATAATATAAGATCTAGTAATGGTCAGTTACACTGGCAGTATATAGTATACGATCTAGTAATGGTCAGTTACACTGGCAGTATATAGTATACGATCTAGTAATGGTCAGTTACACTGGCAGTATATAATATAAGATCTAGTAATGGTCAGTTACATTGGCAGTATATAATATAAGATCTAGTAATGGTCAGTTACACTGGCAGTATATAGTATACGATCTAGTAATGGTCAGTTACACTGGCAGTATATAGTATACGATCTAGTAATGGTCAGTTACACTGGCAGTATATAGTATACGATCTAGTAATGGTCAGTTACACTGGCAGTATATAATATAAGATCTAGTAATGGTCAGTTACACTGGCAGTATATAGTATAAGATCTAGTAATGGTCAGTTACACTGGCAGTATATAGTATACGATCTAGTAATGGTCAGTTACACTGGCAGTATATAGTATAAGATCTAGTAATGGTCAGTTACACTGGCAGCATATAATATAAGATCTAGTAATGGTCAGTTACACTGGCAGTATATAGTATACGATCTAGTAATGGTCAGTTACACTGGCAGCATATAATATAAGATCTAGTAATGTCCAGTTACACTGGCAGCATATAATATAAGATCAAGTAATGGTCAGTTACACTAGCAATATATAGTATAAGATCTAGTAATGGTCAGTTACATTGGCAGTATATAATATAAGATCTAGTAATGGTCAGTTACACTGGCAGTATATAGTATAAGATCTAGTAATGGTCAGTTACACTGGCAGTATATAGTATACGATCTAGTAATGGTCAGTTACACTGGCAGTATATAGTATAAGATCTAGTAATGGTCAGTTACACTGGCAGCATATAATATAAGATCTAGTAATGGTCAGTTACACTGGCAGTATATAGTATACGATCTAGTAATGGTCAGTTACACTAACAGTATATAGTATACGATCTAGTAATGGTCAGTTACACTGGCAGTATATAAGATCTAGTAATGGTCAGTTACACTGGCAGTATATAGTATAAGATCTAGTAATGGTCAGTTACACTGGCAGTATATAGTATAAGATCTAGTAATGGTCACTTACACTGGCAGTATATAGTATAAGATCTAGTAATGGTCAGTTACACTGGCAGTATATAGTATAAGATCTAGTAATGGTCAGTTACACTAGCAGTATATAGTATAAGATCTAGTAATGGTCAGTTACACTGGCAGCATATAATATAAGATCAAGTAATGGTCAGTTACACTAGCAATATATAGTATAAGATCTAGTAATGGTCAGTTACATTGGCAGTATATAATATAAGATCTAGTAATGGTCAGTTACACTGGCAGTATATAGTATACGATCTAGTAATGGTCAGTTACACTGGCAGTATATAGTATGAGATCTAGTAATGGTCAGTTACACTGGCAGTATATAGTATACGATCTAGTAATGGTCAGTTACACTGGCAGTATATAGTATAAGATCTAGTAATGGTCAGTTACACTGGCAGTATATAGTATAAGATCTAGTAATGGTCAGTTACACTAGCTGTATATAGTATACGATCTAGTAATGGTCAGTTACACTGGCAGTATATAGTATAAGATCTAGTAATGGTCAGTTACACTGGCAGCATATAATATAAGATCTAGTAATGGTCAGTTACACTGGCAGTATATAGTATACGATCTAGTAATGGTCAGTTACACTAACAGTATATAGTATACGATCTAGTAATGGTCAGTTACACTGGCAGTATATAGTATAAGATCTAGTAATGGTCAGTTACACTGGCAGTATATAGTATACGATCTAGTAATGGTCAGTTACACTGGCAGTATATAGTATAAGATCTAGTAATGGTCAGTTACACTGGCAGCATATAATATAAGATCAAGTAATGGTCAGTTACACTAGCAATATATAGTATAAGATCTAGTAATGGTCAGTTACATTGGCAGTATATAATATAAGATCTAGTAATGGTCAGTTACACTGGCAGTATATAGTATACGATCTAGTAATGGTCAGTTACACTGGCAGTATATAGTATGAGATCTAGTAATGGTCAGTTACACTGGCAGTATATAGTATACGATCTAGTAATGGTCAGTTACACTGGCAGTATATAGTATAAGATCTAGTAATGGTCAGTTACACTGGCAGTATATAGTATAAGATCTAGTAATGGTCAGTTACACTAGCTGTATATAGTATACGATCTAGTAATGGTCAGTTACACTGGCAGTATATAGTATAAGATCTAGTAATGGTCAGTTACACTGGCAGCATATAATATAAGATCTAGTAATGGTCAGTTACACTGGCAGTATATAGTATACGATCTAGTAATGGTCAGTTACACTAACAGTATATAGTATACGATCTAGTAATGGTCAGTTACACTGGCAGTATATAGTATACGATCTAGTAATGGTCAGTTACACTAACAGTATATAGTATACGATCTAGTAATGGTCAGTTACACTGGCAGTATATAGTATAAGATCTAGTAATGGTCAGTTACACTGGCAGTATATAGTATAAGATCTAGTAATGGTCAGTTACACTGGCAGCATATAATATAAGATCAAGTAATGGTCAGTTACACTAGCAATATATAGTATAAGATCTAGTAATGGTCAGTTACATTGGCAGTATATAATATAAGATCTAGTAATGGTCAGTTACACTGGCAGTATATAGTATACGATCTAGTAATGGTCAGTTACACTGGCAGTATATAGTATGAGATCTAGTAATGGTCAGTTACACTGGCAGTATATAGTATACGATCTAGTAATGGTCAGTTACACTGGCAGTATATAGTATAAGATATAGTAATGGTCAGTTACACTGGCAGTATATAGTATAAGATCTAGTAATGGTCAGTTACACTAGCTGTATATAGTATACGATCTAGTAATGGTCAGTTACACTGGCAGTATATAGTATAAGATCTAGTAATGGTCAGTTACACTGGCAGCATATAATATAAGATCTAGTAATGGTCAGTTACACTGGCAGTATATAGTATACGATCTAGTAATGGTCAGTTACACTAACAGTATATAGTATAAGATCTAGTAATGGTCAGTTACACTGGCAGTATATAGTATAAGATCTAGTAATGGTCAGTTACACTGGCAGCATATAAGATCTAGTAATGGTCAGTTACACTGGCAGTATATAGTATACGATCTAGTAATGGTCAGTTACACTAACAGTATATAGTATACGATCTAGTAATGGTCAGTTACACTGGCAGTATATAGTATAAGATCTAGTAATGGTCAGTTACACTGGCATTATATAGTATAAGATCTAGTAATGGTCAGTTACACTGGCAGCATATAATATAAGATCAAGTAATGGTCAGTTACACTAGCAATATATAGTATAAGATCTAGTAATGGTCAGTTACATTGGCAGTATATAATATAAGATCTAGTAATGGTCAGTTACACTGGCAGCATATAATATAAGATCTAGTAATGGTCAGTTACACTGGCAGTATATAGTATACGATCTAGTAATGGTCAGTTACACTGGCAGCATATAATATAAGATCTAGTAATGTCCAGTTACACTGGCAGCATATAATATAAGATCAAGTAATGGTCAGTTACACTAGCAATATATAGTATAAGATCTAGTAATGGTCAGTTACATTGGCAGTATATAATATAAGATCTAGTAATGGTCAGTTACACTGGCAGTATATAATATAAGATCTAGTAATGGTCAGTTACACTGGCAGTATATAATATAAGATCTAGTAATGGTCAGTTACACTGGCAGTATATAATATAAGATGTAGTAATGGTCAGTTACACTGGCAGTATATAGTATAACATCTAGTAATGGTCAGTTACACTGGCAGTATATAATATAAGATCTAGTAATGGTCAGTTACACTGGCAGTATATAATATAAGATCTAGTAATGGTCAGTTACACTGGCAGTATATAGTATAACATCTAGTAATGGTCAGCTTCAGTGTGTAGATGTGTAAGCACTGCCATCCTCGTGCTCTTCCACATGGATTGCTGTACTATTACATAAGTATAATTTTATGCACAGTCATCCTGTTACTCATTTTTCCACTGCTCGCCCCGGGGTGTCTGTCTCCACAGTACAAGAGACTTTAAGGTCAGACACATGTGACTAAGAAAAACAATATATGCCCTGAATACACATAATGAAATGATGGGTAACACATTGTAGAGCTATGATCAGTGACTGCTGCTTAGATACAGCATCTGGGGAGGTCATCAGAGACTGAGTCAGCTCTATATCCCCCATGCTTTATACTTCAGCTCTCATTTTGCAGGTTGGTTTCTGCCAATAAGCCCATTACAATTTCACCACAATGTCAGTACATGTAAGACTGGTTACTATTTTAGCCAGCTCAACCACTATGGAGGCAGAAACGATGGAAAAAAAACTTCTACTGCAATCTCTGACAGCAGCAGAACTACAAGTACAAGCAAAACTTTTCAAAAACTTACTGTAGCATAGGTCACCCATAGAGTCTCACTGTAAAAAAAGCTGTATACTCTATATTACACAGTCATAACCTCCTGTATACTCTGTACTACAATCATATAACCCTGTATATTCCAGTCATATAACTCTGTATACTGTATATTAGAGTATACATGGGGATAGGACTGTAATATAGAGTCATACATATAGAGTATATGATTGCAGTATAGAGTATACACGAGGTTATGACTTTGTGATATACAGTAGAATAATTCAGGGTAAATGGCTGTAATATAGAATATATAAAAGATAAAGAATATGATTGTAATACAGAGTAAGCATGGAAGATGTATAACTGTAATATAGAGTATACAGTGAGATATGACTATAACATAGAGTATCCATGGCAAATGTCTGTAATATAGAGTATACAGGGTTATATGATTGTAATACAGAGTATACTGGACAAATGGCTGTAATATAGAGTATACATGGTAAATGGCTGTTATATAGAGTATATAGTAGGATATGACTGTAATATAGAGTATACAAGAAATAAGAGTATACAAAGTATATGACTGTAGTATACAGGGGATGTATGACTATATAATACAGACTTAACCCCCTGTTTACTCTATATTACAGTGCTATATCCTCCTGTATACTCTATATTACAGTGCTATATCCTCCTGTATACTCTATATTACAGTCATATAATATATATATATATATAACGCTATATTACAGTGCTATATCTTAATGTATACTCTATACTACAGTCATATACTATATATATATATATTATATATATATATATAACTCTATATTACAGTGCTATATCCTCCTGTATACTCTATATTACAGTCATATATATATATATATATATATATATATAACGCTATATTACAGTGCTATATCTTAATGTATACTCTATACTACAGTCATATACTATATATATATATATTATATATATATATATATATAACTCTATATTAGTGCTATATCCTCCTGTATACTCTATATTACAGTGCTATAACCTCCTGTACACTCTATACTACAGTCATATACTCTATATGTATTACTCTATATTACAGTGCTATATCCTCCTGTATACTCTATATTACAGTGCTATATCCTCCTGTATACTCTATATTACAGTGCTATATCCTCCTGTATACTCTATATTACAGTTATATACTCTATATGTCTGGCTCTATATTACAGTGCTATATCCTCCTGTATACTCTATATTACAGTGCTATATCCTCCTGTATACTCTATATTACAGTTATATCCTCCTGTATACTCTATATTACAGTGCTATATCCTCCTGTATACTCTATATTACAGTTATATACTCTAGATGTATTACTCTATATTACAGTGCTATATCCTCCTGTATACTGTACACCAGCCAGTCGTCTATCCCCCTGTATGTAAGACAAGGTAGTCACAGGTGTGAACAGTGTACTAAGCCTCTCACCCGTCTCCTCATCCGTCACCATCAGGCGGGCACAGCAGGACGTTTTGCTGCCATCTATGTCCCGGTTTGGGGGACATGCAGAGGTGACGGGGCTGTCACCTGGCTCCGCACTGTCCCCCTCTGCATACACAGTGTCCCACATGGAATTCTGCAGGCAGCCATTTTTATCTGGAGGAGGACTTGGGCCCAGTCCTTCTAGGTCTATAACCTCCGGCTCCTCTTCACTAACTTCCCGGTCATCACTGCCCATGGCGGCCCCGGTGTTCTGTCAGGCCGGTAGTGTGTGTGCACTGAGCGCGATCATCCCGGTGTCTGTGCTATGGAGACTGCAACAGGGGGCAGCAGAGAGCAGAAGCCGGCAAGTGACATCACTGAGGGGGCGGGGCTGGACAGTGACATTGGTAGGCAGCGCTGTATAGCTGTAGATCAGCTCTGCTGTGACTTGTGGTGTGGCACGTCTATAGTGCTCTCAGTACAGACCCAGTCCCTGCTATCGTGATGCCTCATACCACTACTGAATGGGTTAATTATGTGACCAGGGTTACAGCCACTCCCCCTCCCCTCTCTAGGTGTGACATCAGTAGGCAGGGAGGACCGATAAATCGGGAAAAGGGGGAAAGTTACATCTAATAATTTTATACCCTACGGCAACAAATTACTAGGATACAGGCGCAAAATCGTAGGTGTCTATACTGTGCGCAAAAAAACGGAACCGTATCCGCAAAATCTTGTCCGTATTGTATGATAGACTTGTATGATCCCATACACTTGTGAGTCTGTGCCGCAAATAGACAGAGATAGGATTGGGTTTCTGCGACCCAGGACCTGAACTATAAAAGCTACAGATGTGTGAATAAGGCCATAGAAATAATGGGTCTATATACTATCTGTAATACGGATAATCTACGGAAAACAACTACGGTCATGTGAATACGGCCTTACAAAGCTCCACAACGCCAGGCAAATACAGACATGTAACCCATAAATTACAAGGCTCACATTGGGAAGAATTTCTATACGGTAATATTGATGTTTCCTACACCGGTCTGAATAAAGTCCCTGACTGGCGTGCGCCAGAATTAAAGTCTACGCCAGTCAGGAATTGGTGTAAATTTCAAATATAATTCATGCCAGTTTTCCAAAAAGTGGCAAGCAAAGCATCTGAAAAACGTGTTTTTCCCTATAGATTTAATAAGAGAAGAAAAACCGCTAGGAAAAAAACCGCAATGCGTTATTGCTCCTTTTTTTTTTTTTTTTTTTTTTTTTGCAGCTGCGATTCGCTACGTCGTCCCTTACCCTTAAGGGGATATCTAACTTGTTATTTCACCCTTAAAGGGGTTGTATGCTTTATTAGACTCCATGCACACGGTCGATTAAAAATCAAATTAAATTGCGCAACAAAAAGTCAATGTTGCAGTCCGATTTTGCTGGGGTTCTCTTGATTGTATTTAGCGGGCGACGCACAAATACACATGAATAAAAAAAAAAAAGGACAGTATGAAAAATGACAGCAAAGACTATAAAGACAGCAATTGTCTCGTGCAACTTGCTGCGGCATGTGACACAATTGCGGTGTATGGGAGCGATGTGACATGCGACGTAAGTTGAGCAGGGTTGGATTTTTGTGCGACTTTTGTGTTGCAGCAATTGTGTCGCATGTGACACTATAGAGATGTTTGGGTTTTTTTTTTTGTTCCACGACTTTAGTGCCATTTTAATGTCTACACAAACCTGTATATGAAAAAGTCAGCATGTGAATTGTCAAGTGTGCAGAGACTCTGACATCATAGTGAGTCACACCGGCTGGATTGCTTCAGAAAGTTACCTAGAAGAAGACACTTGATTCTTTATCTACCTATATTTCCTCCTTGAAACTATCCCAGTTTTCACAATCTAGAAGGTGAACCTGTTTGACAGTAAATATGCACACTGGACGTTACAAAACTGTCTGTGTTTTGACAACTGTTTTTCCATCACGTTTTACAACCATTTTCTGACAGTCTATTTAAAAAAAAAAAAAAAAGATGATTTATTATTTTGATCCAACTTACTGATCCATTTATAACATGGGTCAATAAGGCCGGGTTCACCTCTGCGGCGGAGACTCCGTTGCAGTGGCTGCCAAAAATCGCCGGATAAAAATGTGCTGCAAGTTACAGTTTTTCATCTCGCAGTTTCAGGTTAAAACAAAGGACACCCAACAGGCCCCATTATAGGTAATGGGGTCCATCAGTCATCGTTGGTATCTGCAGTTTTATCGGTCTCTGCGTTCGTTGTTCTGGTCCTCTGACAGACCAGAACAATGGACACCCGGGCACAGATGTTAAAACCATGCAAGCTGATCTTTATGACATTTGTGTTCTAGGTGGAGCAGCGACACCTTTATTTACACACAGGTTCCCATATACAGGAAATGTATAGAGATGAATATAGATGTTTGCCAGCAGAGCTGCATGCTGCCCCATGATGGATACCGAATAAATCCCATTATAGTCAATGGGGTCTGTGGAGTGCCATTGGTCTCCATTATATGACAGATCCGGTGCTGACATCATTGTTCTTCTTCTATTTTGTTACAGATATTAATAGAGCCTAATAAAAAAAACAGATAAATAAAAGCATATTAATCAAATCTACTAATTTGAGGCAAATTCTCTTGCTGTCTGTGGGGCAGCCGCTGCTATAGCTGCCCCCACATGAACCTAGGTGCCTATTATTAGACACTTCTATAGAGCATGGAAAGTAATTTCGAAAAACAAACTGTTCATTGTATCTGTAGAGTAAATGGTTAATTTCTTTGTTTTTCCGTACAGAAGGTACCGCTGTCTTGTTGCTAGGCGACGTTCCACCTTCCTTACATATTACAATCAGCTCGCTGCGTTCGGCTACGGCATCTGTACTAATGACTAGGCATACACGTAACACGATACTAAAGCAACAGTCTCTAATAGTCTCTATCCTGCCTCGCCAGCTGTTACCAAACTACAAATCCCAGCATGCCCTGACCGCCATAGGTTTGTGGTTCTGCAATAGCGAGCAACGTCTATTAAATGTGGAATAGATCACATTTCTGTAACAGGATAATGTATTTGAAGTAATTTCCTAATATAGATCTATTACCAATTCTGGTAACACATGAAAAAATATCATCGCAACTTAAGTCTAAGGCCAAGTTCACATCTGCGATCAGGTATCCTGCACGGAGGATTTTTCTCTTTGCAGATTTCAGTATAAAAATAGCGGACACCCGGCGGACCCCATTATAGCCTGTAGGATGTCTGCAGGTAACCTCTGTTTTAGCAGTCCGGCTCTCCGTCATTCGTATCCCCCAGTAGACCAGAACTATGGGAGAGCCCAGCGCAACTGTGAACCTAGCCTCAAAGAGAAATATCAGAGTGACAGAATGTACCAACCGGAAATATGTTCTCAATGTAATGGGGCAGATTTAATAAGACTGGCGTTTCGCACTCCAGTCTTAACAAGGGGCCTGGCGGCCACAAGGCATGCTTGATTTATACAGAGGCTTCACCATAAATGAGGCACATAAGTCTGTGTGCCAGAATAGAAATCTACACCAGTCAGAAACTGCCGTAGGATTCCTTTATAATAAGTATATTCCGCTCCCTACCCTTCTCCACCCACATTCACGGAAAGTGGAAAGCGAGGGGCAGAACGGGGAATGTGCCGTATATTTGGCATAAGAAAGGGCCTTGCGCCAAATGTGTTCCACATTATCACCCATCTACACCAATTCATTTTATTTGGCTATTTAGAAAAAAAAAGTTTTCCTTAGGATAAGGGCCCACGTTGTGGAGACTCAGCTTTATTTGTTGCAGATTTTGCTGCGGTTTTTTGAGCCACAGCCAGGAGTGAATTTAGCAGAAGGAAGACGTATAAGAGCTTCCCACATATTTCCCAATCCTTCTGTAGCCACTCCTAGGTTTGGCTCAAAAAGACGCAGCAAAATCTGCAACAACAAAAAAAAAGCAGCTTTTCTGCAACGTGGGGCCTAAGCCTTTAAGGGCTTTTCCAGGCAAAATAATTGATGACCTATCCTTGGGATGATTTTGTGAATATGCAAATTCTGGAGCAACAACGGCATTGCTGCTAACCTCTTTGACGCAATGGCAATGCCCTGTTTGCTCCTAAGCTCATTTGCATATTTACAAAAACTGTAATATCGCAGTGACGGAGCCACCAATTCACGATTCATAAGGAGAAAACTCTGCAGGGCTAGGTTGATACGCTGAGTTCTGGTGGCAGACTCCCTTGTGGCTAAGGCCCCACGCAGCAGGCCGCAGCGAAAAGTGCTATGGAAAAAACCACGGCGGAAATGCATCGTGTTTTTTCCGCAGCGCTTTTCACAGAAAGTCCACAAAGTTTTCCTCTGCAGACTTTCTGTCCCTATTATACCTATACTGAAAATGCCAGCATTTGACATGCTGCGATTTAAAAAAGAGCAACAGTTTCTGCAATGTGTGAATGGGATAAGCCAGAATCCCATCCACTTTACAGGTACTATAAAACACTGTGGCTTTTCTGCCATGGCCAAATTGCGGCATTTACGCTAAGTGGGGCCCTGGCCATAAAGTGGTTTTCCAAGATCACAATATTAGTAGCCTGTCCTTACCATAGGCCATCAATATGACAGCATTGGAACTCCAACTCCAGTTGAATGGAACAATGCTATATTGCCCAGAACAGCTTCTACTAAGTGTATGGCGTTCTGGTGTACAGTCTGTAAAGATGGTAGACCCTCTAAAGGTTTCAGGTTTGGATAATTCAGACCAAACTTGTCCGTAACAAACCAGAAGTGCTTTAATTCTACTTTTGGGTCTCTTCAGACCACAGATTATAATAAATTGAGCTGTAGAAACATAATACCCAGTCATACTCACGTTTCCTCAGCTCTCCTGGGCATCCTTGCCGCGTCCAGCACTCCCTCAGGGTCTTCTTCAGACCCCAGAGAATAATAGTGGGTCTTGAATGACGCATCTCCAAAGTTTTAGGGTTCAAGTTGAGGCCGAAACTTTTGAAAAAATTCAGGTCATATCCGATTGGATCCAAACCGGTTCGCTCATCTCTAATAGATAGTGTAAACAATGAAGCTCACTCCTTCGACAGCTGATCGGCATCGGAGCAGAAAATTGAACCCTTGGCCATCGGATATTGATGGCCTATTGTAAGGAGAGTAGTATAGTAAATTATTGGGGTGGGGGGGTTAATAACTCAAGCTCTCCTAAAAAGCAGTTGAAAGAATGTAACATGGAAGACACAAAATGTAAACATTTTATTTGGCAGTTTTCTCTCCAACGGGTGAATAAATAAACGGAAAAGTAACATTTTTTTTATATATCTCTTCTCAGATGGACATATGCACAAATATGTACAAACTGTTAATGGAAGGCCAGTCAACTATCAAGGTTTTATATGTTTTCTTTTTTTAGAAAAAGTACAACTCTTAAAACCACTAAACATGACAAATTAATGAAGAAGAAACAAGCAATGCTTCTGTTCTGGCCTTCCGAGCTTCTGAAGCCGGTCATCCAGAATGATGTCAGGAGATAGAGTTATCATGCATTTAGTTCATACTGTCCGGGTTAGAAAGTCTTTAATGCATTGGATTTTCAGTGGTCATGCGCTCAGGTCAATTATAACATGTTCATATATTTGTGTGGCCCCCTTAAAACTCGAAGCAAACAGGAAGTCGTGTTTGTCTATGGACACATGTGTGAAGGACCTGGGGGGCTTGGATATTTAACTCTTGGAATTTGACAAATTTTCCTTTCTCCACATCCCAATGAAACACCTGGGTGAAGGAATAATCACTGCCCAGGATAGCATACTTGTGGTTGTTGATCTCCAAAGGCTGGAAGACCATTGACCCACGAGAAGGCATCCTTTGGATATCGGAAATGACCGAACCTCCTTCCCATTTGATAACCCTGGAATCTCCAATGAATCGAGTTAGGCAGAGGTAGACATCATCCTTGGCAGAAAAGTGCTTAACGGCATACACATCCTCAGTGTCTGGTATCTCAGCATGCTTTGAGAAGTTGTTGTATTTCTTGTTCCACTGGTAAATAATGGGGCGTTGCGAGCTGCTAGACAGAATAAGATGTGGCTTGTTGGCAATCTCAAGGTATTCCACATCTGTATCTCGATACCACATATGTACGGACTGGTGGGAATAAAATCCATTTCCATTCCACTTGTAGATGGTTGTGCAACCAGCTTTCGAGCTATCAGCAACCACAAAATACCAGTTGTCATCTATCCTGAAAGTCTCAATGTCATTGGGTTTCCGGATCTTAATAACCTCAATGTCTTGGATCTTGATAAACTTGTTAGCAAAAATATCTCTCTTGTAAATATGAGAGCCTCCAAACAGTTGGGCCACTATCACATAGAGCTGCTTCTCAATGACTATGGGCTTGCAGACCACGGTAGATGTGCCTACGATAACACAAAGAGTCAACAAGAAAACAATGAGGACCAAAAGTACCCATATGCCTTCAAAAGTTGTCATCTGAAAACTAAAATATTGGATGTTTAATTCAACATCCTTGACAATAATTGGGGGAGAGATGGTTGGCCGTCCCCACTGAAATCCGTAGGTTTGGCCAACTTTTATCTCAAAGGGGTTTTCCAGGACTGTAAAATTTATGACCTATCCTATCAATATCATATCAGCAGGAGTCCAACTCAAAGCAACTCCACGATCAGCTGCATGACGTGGCCATGAAGCTTGGGCAGTTGTCACTTGCTCCTCTCAGGACAGTGACATCATATCCGTTGGTCACAATGCCATGTACAATACAAAGCACAGCAACTATACAATGTACAGCGCTATGCTTGGAAAGCAGTGACTTGCTGCACCCCCTCCAAACAGTTCATCGGTGGGTTTGCCGATTGTCAGACCACTGACCATCTATCTATTCTAAGGGAAGGTCATCAATGTCATGGTTTTGACATTTGGTTTAAGGGAACAGATTTTTTTTCCCGATTAGCTTATCATAAGTTATACCTGTGATGTTGTCATAGTTCCTGAAAGACATTTCCACGTGATCCCACTCCAAGAAGACACATTTGCCAGTAAATGGTTGAGCAATGACCACGTACTCATCATTCATGTAGGTGAAGGTGTCCACGGACAGCGACTGATAGGGTAAGGATTTGTACAAGGCAAATTCTGGAATAAACAAAGTTAATGGTTAAATAAATTGTTAATTTACTAATAAAGTTCATCATCCATCAATATAAATATGTATTTATGGGCAGTATAAAGCATGGATGACAAGACATCATACCAACCATCAGCCCCTTGTTTCTTTCAAGATAGTCCTGCAATGACACTGTATAGGCAGCTTCAAGGCTATGTTCACCCATGAGCCAGCTCCCTGCTCCTTCCTTTGTTAACAATATAGTTCTTCTTGAGAATGAAATCTTATAAAAGTTCTGGTACTCCAGTAGAAAAGAGGATGAGACTAAGGGTTCACACAGATGAATTTAGAGTTCATTTTGAGGTGGATTCAAATTAATCTCTAAATTCTGCCTGAAATCCGCTTCCCATCATTTCAATGGGAGATAACGGACGGATTTTTTTCAGTGCGCTGAAATAAAAAGCGCCCTACCTGATCGTGCTGCAGTTTCTGCAATACGGGGCTCGCACTTGATTAGCCCAATTGTATATGATTAGTGTGCAAACTAGGCTAAACAGGAGTGAAGCGCCCATTTACACTCATACATCCACACAAAGCTGATACCACTAACCACTTACGGTACGACAAGACACCAATATGCCCACACCATGCACAACTAGCACACAACAGGGTAACACAGCTAGTAATATTCACTCTTTGGAAGTGGAGGAACCTTAGAGCTAAAAGACAATCTTATTAAATTTTAGATTTAATATACGTAAAAAAGGTACACACTTGCAAACAGTGTAAAATAAAAGGGGATAACTTACAGACTTGGTGGTTTTAGCCTGGCGGTAGAGTGCCGCAGAAGGAGATAGGGACAGACCTCACAATATGTCTTAACTCCAAGAATGTGACAACAGGGTCCTCTGCCACACAGCTTGTTTATGGATCCCTGACCCCCCTAAGCTACTTCCTGAAACCTCCCAGCTGTGATGTCATAATATTTCTTTGATCAACATATAGACTTTTTAATCAGCCAGGTCTGTTGCTGCAATGTCTGTGTTGGTCAGTATCCCTGGCTTGCTAATTAGATCAACTATAATTGAATTATCACCTGGGACTGGTTCTTCCTCTTTAGCCTGTGCATTAGATTTACTGCACAAATTACACAGAGCTTCCTGGATTGCGCATACCGATTACACAGACTGCGCTAACCCATTGAAAAGAACTCCTCTGTGACACTGAACACAACAGCTAAATCACATATTTTGTTCAGTACGATATAACATATTTCATCACAATGTGTTATTGTCGAGTCACGTGATTCCTTTAGAAATCTGCTTGTTTAGTTTTAGCTGCAATACAAGATCATGTCTCATAGCCTTCCCCTGCTGGTTCATTGTCTGTATATGTCTTAGGCCCGGTTCACATCTGCGTTCGGGTTTCCGTTCGGGGAGTCTGCTTGGGGACCCCCGAACGGAAACCTATACGCATAAAAAAGCGGTTTACCTGGGAAACCCGCGGACCCCATAGACTATATGACACTTTTATATGTACAATTGTATTGTCAGCATTTCATAAATCTTGGAGACATTCCTATCAGAGATGATTTATTGCAACAATTCTGTAATCCAGCACATAGCAGGTCCTTGGATTGTTTAATAAAAGAACTAAGCCTTGTAGAGATTGGACACAATTGTATTAAAAGGCGTAAAGAACACATTGTAACTTTAGAAATTCAAGTCTCAGTTTGGTCACGGAGATCTGCTGTTCACTGTGTATGAACTTTCATCAGATATGGACTATGAATGACCAGCTATTATACTGGTGAAGAAAGGGGTGTAACAATAGAGGGGGGGGGGGCGAATTACAATCACACCTGAGCCTGTGGACCTGAGGGAAACAAACTGGCACGTAAAGCTAGGTTCACATCTCTGCCAGGCTCTCCTTCATTTGGGTTTGTAGACCTGAACAACAGAGAGCCGGACCACTGTTTTAGCAGTTACACACAGACACCGACGAACCATATTGACTATATCTGCCAGGGTCTACCGGGTGTCCATCGGGTTTCTGCCATTTCAAAGCTGAAACTGGCAGACAGAAAATGGATTGTGACATCAGTATGTTTATTAACCATATTATGTGATATCACTGTTTGTTTAATATTTCCTTAGTGTGACATCATTGTGTTTATTATCCCTATACCGTGACATCACTGTGTGTATTATCCCTGTACTGTGACATCACTGTGTTTATTATCCCTATACTGTGACATCACTGTGTTTATTATCCCTATACTGTGACATCACTGTGTTTATTATCCCTGTACTGCGACATCACTATGTGTATTATCCCTGTACTGTGACATCACTGTGTTTATTATCCCTGTACTGTGACACTATGTTTATTATCCCTGTCCTGTGACATCACTGTGTTTATTATCCCTGTACTGTGACATCACTAGGAACCCGCGTGACATCACTGTGTTATTATCCCTGTACTGTGACATCACTGTGTTTATTATCCCTGTACTGTGACATCACTGTGTTTATTATCCCTATACTGTGACATCACTGTGTTTATTATCCCTGTACTGCGACATCACTATGTGTATTATCCCTGTACTGTGACATCACTGTGTTTATTATCCCTGTACTGTGACACTATGTTTATTATCCCTGTCCTGTGACATCACTGTGTTTATTATCCCTGTACTGTGACATCACTATGTGTATTATCCCTGTACTGTGACATCACTGTGTTTATTATCCCTGTACTGTGACATCACTGTGTTTATTATCCCTGTACTGTGACATCACTGTGTTTATTATCCCTGTACTGTGACATCACTGTGTTTATTATTCCTATACTGTGACATCACTGTGTTTATTATCCCTGTACTGTGACATCACTGTGTTTATTATCCCTATACTGTGACATCACTGTGTTTATTATCCATATACTGTGACATCACTGTGTGTATTATCCCTGTACTGTGACATCACATTGATTATTATCCTGTATGGTAACTATTGGTTTCTCTGGGCCAAGGTACTTTCAATAACAGCTTTGTCTAGAGACCAGATAGGCAGGATTGAACCACCGTCAATAGCAGAGACTTAGAATGTATAAACTGTACACATTCTTTTATGGAGACAGTTTTCATTTATGGAACTTTTTCAGCCCAAGTATCCACTACACTCCTGCTACCATATAAAACATTAATGCAATGTTATACTGTCTAAGTAGATAAAGGACAAAGTATTTCTATACCCCATTTGTTTTAAAACAAATATTAAACGTACACTGTATATAACAGATATAAAACACACAAATCCCTTTAGCTCCCAGTCACACTTACCTGTAGTTATGCAGTCAAAGTCTTTAGCAGAGAGACTGTTGATTTTGCGTCCTTTATATTCTGGGGGGCTTTCACAATAAATCTGCTCTACTGTTGCATTGGTTTTATCGAGCCATTCCACCAGCCATTTCAATTTACAGTCACAATGAAAGGAGTTGCCCCTTAGGTCTCTGGAATATAAAAAGGAAACAGCTTGAAGATGCTTCAAGGAATAAAATCCCAGTGTTCTTGAAGACGTCTACAGACAGAAGGAAATAAGCAGAAAGGCTCATTAATATAAAGAGGAGCAGTCACCTCTACTGACTAGAGATGGGTGAACCTCTCAGAATTCGGGTGGCTCAGGTCCAAGATTAATTTCGGGTTGAACAAATTTGGTACGAACCTCACCTTAAAATAGCTTAAACATAGTATAGAATACTCTTAGAGCTCCTAGGAACCTATGTATAAAACATAGTATAGAACACTGTCAGGACTCCTAGGAACCTATCTATAAAACATAGTATAGAACACTGTCAGGACTCCTAGGAACCTATCTATAAAACATAGTATAGAACACTGTCAGGGCTCCTAGGAACTTATCTATAAAACATAGTGTAGAATACTGTCAGGGCTCCTAGGATCCTATCTATAAAACATAGTGTAGAATACTCTTAGAGCTCCTAAGAACCTATCTATAAAACATAGTGTATAACACTGTCAGGGCTCCTAGGAACCTATCTATAAAACATAGTATAGAACACTGTCAGGACTCCTAGGAACCTATCTATAAAACATAGTGTAGAACACTGTCAGGGCTCCTAGGAACCTATCTATAAAACATAGTGTAGAATACTCTTAGAGCTCCTAGGAACCTATCTATAAAACATAGTGTATAACACTGTCAGGGCTCCTAGGAACCTATCTATAAAACATAGTATAGAACATTGTCAGGGCTCCTAGGAACCTATCTATAAAACATAGTGTAGAATACTCTTAGAGCTCCTAGGAACCTATCTATAAAACATAGTGTATAACACTGTCAGGGCTCCTAGGAACCTATCTATAAAACATAGTGCATAACACTGTCAGGGCCCCTAGGAACCTATCTATAAAACATAGTGTACAACACTGTCAGGGCTCTTAGGAACCTATCTATAATACATAGTGTAGAATACTCTTAGAGCTCCTAGGAACCTATCTATAAAACATAGTGTATAACACTGTGAGGGCTCCTAGGAACCTATCTATAAAACATAGTGTATAACACTGTCAGGGCCCCTAGGAACCTATCTATAAAACATAGTGTATAACACTGTCAGGGCTCCTAGGAACCTATCTATAAATCATAGTGTAGAACACTCTTAGAGCTCCTAGTAACCTATCTATAAATCATAGTGTAGAACACTCTTAGAGCTCCTAGGAATGTAATTTCTAGCTCTCTAAGGCAAACACAGACAAAATGATGTCAAAGTGAAAGCGACATTACTATACTCTGGGGTCTCTTCAAACCTCATAGTATAATAAGTGGTGGCCCAGGGGACGTGTAAAAAAAAAAATAAATAAAAAATTCATACTCACCTTCCTTTACCTCTTTAGGGCCTCATGGCAGTATCTGGCACTCTGTGTTTGTCATCAGGCACCAATGGTGACCAGTTACCAGATACCGCCAGGAGGAAGACCCAGTGCACCAGAGGTAACGTAAGGTGAGTATAAATGTTTTTTTTTTATTTTTTACACATCCCCGGTAAAGCTGAATTCAGCACACTGTCGGCTTTCTAGCGGTATGTAATACCGCACATCTATGAGGACATGAAAGGTCCTCTTTAAGGGGAGTCTATCACCAGAATCCAGCTCATCAATCCAGCCCCGCAGATAGATAAGGGTCACCTGAATCAAGCAGTGTTGTCCCCTCGTTCCTGAGATATTGTTGTTTTCGTCCATATGCAAATGAGCTCGTTGGAGCAATGAGGGCATTGTCGCTTACCTCCTGAGAGCTCATTTACTTATTGACAAAAAAGGTGACATCTTAGCAACGGAGGCAGCGATTCACAAGGGGGAAACTCCATCTGATTCAGCTGAGTCTAACCTATCTATCTGCAGGGCTGGGTTTATATGCTGGGATCTGGTGACAGACTCTCTTTAAGGTAACAGTGGGTGCTGTGTTGCATTTCTTTCACATATGATAGCTCTTTTAGTTTCTACTGGATGTATAATTGAAATAGCGATATTCCCTGTATACCTGAACACTGGGGCAGAGCATGCATTTCCTTTCAGTGCTAGTATTTATCCCATAACAGGTTTCCTCATGTCATACGAAGAACTCTCCAGACATGTAATTAATAAGGGATTTCCATTAAACAAGTGTTTGGAGAATATAAGAGTGTAACAGGATATCCCAAATTATCTTGGGATTACTGCTAAATTATGGCTAAAGAATATCAGACTTTCCAGCACAAAACAATGTTTCCTGATACCGGCCATACTGCAGATCATACCATATGGAACACAATTTGGGAATTTGGGGAAAGACATTTTTGTCTGTTTGAGTTACTAGGGAATTATGAATTAAAGGCATTGTCTTAGACCGAAGGGTATTGGATACTGATGACCGATCCACATCAGTATCTGATCGGTGGGGTCTGACACCTGGAACCTGCATGATCAGCTGATCCAGCTGCCTCCAGGTGGAAGAAGTTGTATATGGTATACTGCCAGAAGCAGCTCTGCCGCTATTCAAGTGGAGTTGCCTGAGAAGGGCTCTGGAGGATGTCCATACATTACAAACACAACTAATTTGCAAGTAGTTGTAATGCTTCATTTCTCCTGTGGAGGCACTGCCAGAGAAATTAAAGGGGTAATCCCATGAACATAATCATATTTATATTTGTAGATAATGCAAAGTTAAAGATTTTTGCAAATATAAGTAGCTAAAAATTCTGCAGAGTTTTAAAGATTTTCTCTAGCTATGTTAGTGGTAACAGCCTGTTGTCTTGATCGGTTGCCAATGGATACGACCACATATGCAGAAACTTTCTATGGTCTGGAACTTGTCAGGAACTCAGCCATGATTTTCGTATTGTAGCTAGTTTATCAGGCAGGGACACTACATGTATCAGAAGATATCGCGGCCACAATAAGGAAATCATGGCTGATTTTCTGACCTTAGAAAGTTCCTGCATTCATGGTCGTATCCACTGGCAACCGATCAAGACAACAAGACTGTGACCACAAGATATTTAGAGAAAATCTTTAAAACTCCGCAAAATGTTTAATTACTTATACAGTATTTACAAAAATGTTTAACTTTTAATTATCTACAAATTTAAAAATGGTTATGTTCGTGGGAATACCCCTTTAAACGCTTATTGCCAGGTTCCTCTGCAGATCACATCTAATCGCCAGTGGTTTTACCAGCACGATAGAAGTATACATACATACTCAAAACACACATGTGTGCAGGGATATATGAAAAAATCTAAACATACGTGCAAAAATATACATACTTACATTCTTGTATACACTACATACAACATACACAGTATATTTGCTGATATCCTATACACATGTAATGCATGCCAGTCATAAGATTTACTTTCTTACACGTTTGTTAGTGAGTCCAGCCCTTTGAAGACATCTTTCGGAAGAGACTGCAGGTTATTATTGGCCAGGCTCCTGTAACACAAACAGAATGACAGCTTTATGTAAAGGTCACACAGTCGGAAATAGTTTATTTTACTACTGACTTGAGAAATTTGATATGACTATAAGCGGAAAATAATACATTTCACATTAAATATGTATCACCTTAATAAGATAAATGCTCTGAGCACCCCGGCGTAATGTCATTTTAGTGTGAAAGCCAGGATTTATGACTGTATTATTCTGTCCGCAATGCTCACTTTTCTCCTGCTAGGTTTATTCCACAGTATGAGGATGATAAAATCTCATCCACTTTACTGAAGGTGTGAAGATGAGTATTATTAATAACCACCACTGGTTTTATGTGTTATTATATTTTTTATTTTATATTGTATATTTGTTGTCTGATATTTGTATTGTGGAGTTTTTATTTATTTCTTTGCATTTAGAATTGTTTGTTGTGTGCAATATTTTTTGGAATAAATAAAGTTTTCTATTCTCTTTTTATATATCTGTTCTATTCTATTATTTCTTTCTGTTCTGTTCTGTGTAATTCTATTATTTTTCTATTTCTATCCTGTTCTTTTCTTTGTTCCATTCTATTCTTTCTATATTTCTATTCTGTTCAATTATAATATTTCTATAATTCTGTCCTGTTCCTTCTATATTTCTGTTCCATTCTATTCTTCTATAGTTCAGTTCTGTTCTGTGCTATTCTGTTATTTCTATTCTTTTCTATACACCATAGCCCAGTTTTATGAAGACTGACATTTGTCACGCCAGTCTTTATCGCCCCTCCATTGGAGGAGGACACACTTCAATTACGAGGAGGCGCATTTCTTCTCATAAATGACCTGCACCCTCCGCTAGTCCGTGTGCTTGGAAGGGAATGTATGACAGCGCACCATGCTGCCTTTTCACAGAAGTGGCAAAGGTGGCGCAGAAGCAGAAAAGTTAATTTTCTTTGTGCCAACTGCCGATTGGTGCAAAAAATTGCAACTTTCTATGCCTTGTGCACCCGAAAACTGGTGTACAAGACCTAATAAATATACCCATTAGACTTTAGTCAACTGAAAAGGTCAAAAAATATCTGCCGTGCTTGAAAATTTCAGCCATCAGTCGGCCAAAAATAAGTGTTTTACACGATGAGCCAAATTTGATGATGCCATTTTTATCATATATATATATATATATTTATATAGCTAGTCTGATAGTATAAGTGACCTGTAGACTGATATACTAGACCTTCATGGCTAAGGATAGCACTGTCTGACCATCTGCTGTTCACCTGCTAAACCCAGGCAGGCATCCATAACCAAAGTGCCAGTTTGCAGTAAATCCACATGTCGCCATAGTTTTTGACTGCTTCACGGCTGAACCCTTTCTCACAGTGGCTGTTCTGTTTGTCTCCATCCTTACTTTTCCAAAGGTTAATCAGCAATTCAATGAGTCGTGTACAACCTGGGGCCAGAGACATCCCAAAATCCTTTTCTAAAGATAAATATGATAACCTAAAGATAAATGACATAAATTCTGCTACAAGATCATGTTGATCATGATAGTGGATGGAAAGGGCCCAGACCACCCTCATCCTGTGATGCAGGTTTTACCTTATTTTGCTAACAGAATCTATTTTCCATGTCAGCACAGGTAAGAGATATATCACATGGGCCGCTCGTATTAGCAGCCAAGAAGGAGCTTTAGGTATTTAGGCAGTGGAATGTTTAATCTGTACTGGGAGAGGTGAAAAGATCCCACCGCAAGCAGTAAGAATATTGTAAATGTGCACAGCTCTCCTGCTCCTGGGTATTCTGTAACTACAAGGGGAAACTGCGGCCATTGCCAGCCAGACCTGCTATTAATACAGCATAAGTTAATGACTGTAAAGCTACCCTAGGTCTCAGACCGCAGATAGATATCCGTCAGAGGATGGCACAATTCCTAGCCTGGCACCTGGGCAAAGTTTTAAAACCCCCTGTCATTAATAGATGTACTATATACGTGCCAAAGAAAATGCAAACATTATTTTAACCAGCAGAGGGCAGTAGCACATATAATGTATGTTCACTGGTATCTATCACTGAGATAATATAATGTATATAGTGCATATGGTCAAGATGTGTGATAGATCTATGGTCACCTACGGTCTTGGTGAATGGCACTGTCATCCTCTTCTGTTGAACTGTAATGCATAACGTAAATGGGATCCACTATATGAAGCAAGACAAGTCGTGCGTGCAGAACTTTTTTTGTCTGCGATGTTGGACAGACTCTGACACAGATGTGAACATAGCCTTATACAGTAACAGGAAATTGCATGTACATGTGGCTATAGCACAATTCTATGTATTCCTTCGGACTTTGACTGTTGTACTACTTAAAGGGGTTGTCCAGGAAAAAAAAACACTCACCTTTCCTAGTGCTCCAGTGTCTGCCACCGCTGTCCGGTCCTGCTGCTCCTGGGGCTTGATCCGGCGGAAGTCCTCGCCGCATGTGACCGCTGAGGCCAGGAAAGGACACGGGACATCACAGGTGATGTATGTGAGTGACGTCTCGGGTTCCTTTCCTTAAGACACTGATTGGCCTCAATGGTCACGTGTAGCGAGGACTTCCGCCGGAACAAGACCCCAGGAGCAGGAGGACCGGATCGCTGTGGGAGACACCAGACCACCAGGGACAGGTGAGAATGGTTTTTTTTTTCACCTTCTCTAGCCTCCTTGTGGAAAATTGGATATCTTAGACAACCCCTTTAAGTTTATTCTTGGTCTTATAAAAACAGTATTTTCTCACTTTTTAAGCATCTTCATTCTGTGGGGATGTTATAAGTGCAACATTGTTATTCTATCTCCCACCTATTGCTTTGTAGGATTTTCTTCCCACTTTTATAAGAGGGTAACGATAACACAATAAACTACTGTATTATGTAACTGTATGACTCCCACATGCATAGTTCTCCGCCTTCCATGACAGCACGCTGCCTTTGTTAAAGTAGCCTTAGATGTAGCGCAGTGTTAATGTCATCATTATTAAATATACATGGAGCCGAACAATGTCTCACACAGTTCAGCCAAGTCTTCTGCTCTGTGTGGTTTTGTTTTTAGAATTGATGAACTTTTTGGCAACGGCAAATTCCAACAATGTTAAATACAACCAAATGTTGTGTATCCCGAAGCTTCAGCCTCTAACTAGATAAGGACAGCAATCCAATTAGAAGAGTCACATTGAACTAAATCAGAGCTTATACCGCAGCAGTCCTGAATCATGGACATATACACAAGCAATGCAAGATGCAAAGAGACATCACATATATTCACAGCAATGAGGCCGATGGCAGGTGATGGGTTTTTCAATGTATTGTGCACTGATAAATTAAAAGAGAGAATCCCTGCATCGTGCAGCGCCCCCTAAGGGTCCACAGTAGGTATAATGCAGAGTATCGGTGCTGCCAAGAGTGTTTCTGAGGCTAAAGCTCCATGTAGCAAAACGCAGCAAGAAAAAAAAACGCAGCAGAAACGCATCATTTTCCTCTGCGGACTTTCTGCCCCTATTATACATATTTGGAAAACGCCAGTGTTGCCGCAGGTATAATTGACATGCTGCGATTTTGAAAACGCAACTTTTCCGTTGCAGATTTTTTTCTGCAATCTGTGGATGGGATTTGCAGGTATTGCGTTTTCACAATGTGGGGCTTTAGCTTTAGGCTGAGGCCCCACAATGCGGAAAAGCAGCTTTTTTTGTTGCAGATTTTGCTGCGGTTTTTCGAGCTAAACCCAGTTGTGGCTACAAATGGGAATGGGAAATATAAAGGAAGTTCTTATACTTTTCTCTTCTGCTTATTCCACTCCTGACTTTGGCTCAAAAAATCACAGCAAAATGTGCAACAAAAAAAGCTGCGTTTCTGCAACGTGGAGCCTTAAAAGGGTTTTCCTAGGTGTGTTTTTTTTTTTTTTTTTTTTTTTTTAATACTGATGAGCTATACACAGGATAGGTAGGGGTCTGACACCCGGACCCCACACTGATATTCGCATCTGCCAGCCAAGTCCCAACACAGGATGGGTCCAGAAGCAGCTCTGCTCTGATTCAACTAAGGCCCTATGCACACAAAAGTTAAAAACAGACAAGCACTTTTTTTAATGTCCGTAGACATCCGTTTTTTTAACTAACAGTTAAAAAAATGCAAACCAGACATTAAAAACAAACAGAAAACTAATGAAAAATATGTGACACACTGATGGAAAATGGATGTTAAAAACTGACAGTTTTAGCCATTTAATGTTCGTCATGCACATGTAGCCTAACAGATGCAGTACCCCTTTGCCACCACTATACAGTGGACGGGGCTGCAGCTCTGCACCTTCCACCCTCATCCACAATAGTACCTCCCAGTGCCGAGATGCAGTCAGATCAGCTGATCGGTGCAGGGTCCAGGTGTTGGATCCCCCACCAAACATATACTGATGATCTATCCTGTGGATTGGCCATCTGTATAAATAAAAAAAAATAAAAAAACACATAGAGGCCAGAAAACCCCATTAAGATAATGTGTCGTCAGATAGGTGGCTTATGTTTGTTGGCATGCCCAAAAACTTTGGTTTCTTTAAGTTCTTGATGATTATCTTACAATTTTTGCAATTTTGTCCTTCTTTCAACTGTTAAATAGTTGCCGTGAGTCGGTCATATATGGCACTCGCCAGGTACGTCTCCTGAGCGATAGGTTCATGAGAAGCCCCAGTGTCTGCATAGGAGAGGTTCCCTTTATGTGGGTATTTCCAGCTTAGACATTTAAGGCATATTCACATATGCAAGGAATATCTAATAGATGCAGGTCTCACCTCTTAGACCCTTATGTCATGAGCAGGGCTCTCAGACTGCTGAGAATGGACAAGTGGCCCTCCCTCTCTCTCCACTTCTATGAGACTTGTGAAAAAGCTGACCTTACATATTCAGCTGTTTTTAACTGAGATATTCCTAGGATATGTTACAAATATCTGAGAAGAGAAAGCCCTATTAACTTGTAAGAAAGCCCAAGGGCACTTCATTCAGTCTCAAGGAAAGTTCCTTTCACACACAACACCCCATTAATTTCAATGGGAGCACCAGAGATAGTCCAGCGCTGTACTTCAGGTATCTCCGGCAGTCCCACTGAAATGAGTGTTGGGGCCGAGGTGGTCGGCAGCGGGAGAACCACTCCATTCATTTCCATGTGAGAGTCGGAGATAGTCGAGCGCTGTACCTGAGCAGTCAGAATCCTACAAACTGCACGTTTTCCCCCTTCCTATGGATAACCACCTCCTCATCCAGACCAGATACGCTGTGACAGACTCTCACCTCCACATACTGGCCATCTTCCTTGGGAAGGCCACTGCTCTAGAAGACCATGTTTCACATGCAGTATCCCATGTTTGTCTCGTGTGCCTCTGGCTTGTGTTGGTTTGTCCCGTCCTCTATGATAAGTGTCATTTGTACATTGTTATGCAGCTTTCCCTTATTGTTTTCCCTGTAGTCCCCCCCCTGTGTTTCAAACCCTAAGACTTGGTACAGCCCTGGCCAATCACAGGCCAGTGGGCGGGGTCAGGTAGTGCTGCAGGACCCCCTCAGCATTGTCCAGCCCAGCAGTGGGGCTGGAGTGCGTGGTTGGGTGTGCTTAGCCTAGCTGGTAGCACCTCATCCGCCACTACTACTCCCATCCTCCTGTTCCCTCCATCTGGCCTGTGGCACACATCTAGAGATGGCTACTTTCTCCCAAAAACAGTGGCACACCTCTCCATAGATTGTGTTAGGTTGCAGCTCAGTTACATTCAACTTCACTGTAGCTGAATTGCAATACCAAGCATAACCCAGAAGTGTGGCAGTATTTTTGGGAAGCAGTCAGTCGTGTGTTTTTAATGAACTACAACTCCTGTCATTTTGGAATATTGCCTAGTAACATAATTAGAGATGAGCGAAGTTTTCAAAAATTCGATTCGGCAACTTCGCCGAATTTTCCGATACGATTCTATTCGATCCAAATTAAATAGATGTGAGTAAACAGCTATTTCCTGTCTGCGAAGAGCTAACACCCTGCTCCATAACCGATTGGGGGTTTTAACACCTTGGATGCAGTGGTCAAACATGTCGTGGGTGCTCGTGAAGGGGTTAAAGGGCTGTGACATCACAGGGCTGGCTGCTGATTGGCTGCATACATGGCATTGTGGGTGATCCCACGTTCCCAGAGTTCCTTGCCCCATGTCCTAACACGTGCGGCGACCATTTTGAGCGATATGCGATTTGTTACCACGAAGCGTGAGGAAATCCGGATTCGATGCCAATCGAATATTTCCAGAAATTCGGATTGAATTCCACTTCGTCAGCTTTGATTCGCTCATCTCTAAACATAATGTAATGATTTGACTATTATTTTTATTTTTTTCTATTTTTTAATGAATAATACAGGTAAATATGAGAAACTTTGTAATATATCTTATTAAAGAAATATGTTCCTTCTCCACTTATTAGGCTGCTCTCCTCCTTATCTTCACTCAGACTGTTCTCACACACAGAACTCTATGGAGCGGTGAGGGGGGCTTGTTGCCTCATTCTGTGCTTTGGATAAGTTTTATCTTCACGATACAGAGGTGTCTCCTTCACGCACAATGTGGCAGCAGCAGTTTTTTTTACTTTTCCAGCAGTCTCCTCCTGCCCCTCCCCTCTCCATAGACTTCTATGTAGAAAAAAATTAACTCAGCCTCATAAGTGGAGAAGGAAACGTATTTCTTTAATAAGATATATTACAGTATTTCTTATATTCGATTGTATTATCCATTTATGGGACTTGTTTTTTATAATCAGAGGAACGCTTTAATTTACTGCAGTGTATTACATTTTCTGATCCAGGCTTGAGCGTAGTGTTGCTTTGTTTCTGACAGCTCCAGATAATAAAAAGAGTTCAGATTACAAATCTCTATTTTTAATCTCTATTTTTGTAACCAAACATCTGGACTATCATTTAACAAAGTCAAATAAAAGATACAAAATTGAAATAAAAAAAAAAACTGGATATCCGATCCAACAACCGGCATCATAGGAGTACAGTACTTACAAGTGAATCAGAGACTTTAACCCCCGAAAAGCATTTCTTGAGATTGATTTTATTTTGTTGTTTTCTATAAACCTGAAAAGACACATAAGAAGATGGATTATGTGGCAAGTCTATACCAGGGGAGGGCATGCAAGTGGTATAACAATGTTCCCGGGACACAAAGACATTTACAGTAATGGCTTTATGAATTGATGGTTCATTAACTGCGGCACTAAAAGATAATGGGAACAACCCAGGGAACACTTACCCTCTAAGTCCAATCGATAGCCAACCCGCCCCCACCCCATTACCATCCCTCGCCTTGCACATCCAACCTTGCACAAATTGAGAACAACTTGATATAAAGTCTTTTGATAGTGACATCCTCAATGCACGTGACAAATGAAATATTTGTTAGTATTAAAGAGGTTCAAGGGTTAAACATTAAAATTGATCAGAGTGGCACCGTAGTGGGGTATACGAGCATGCAAAGAACGGGTACCATGCATCATAAAAGAAATTCCCCAATATCAACACAACATAACTCAGACAAGAGCACTGGAGTCATCTATATGAGACAGGACATATGTAGACATGGCGTAGAATTAGCAAGGGCACATCCACAATGCCTCATTCTATACAAAAAGTTTTGATTTTTTTTCATTACAAGTTACAGATTCTGCTCGGCATGAAAATTTAAAGAGCAGCCATGAATAAGACATGAGAAGTGGATGTCGTCCTGCTGTTCTCTCAGCATATAGAGCCGTTTGGATGAGTTATAATGACAGAAATGGGTTGGTGCTTATACTTACAAGTATTCTAGGTGAGGAAGACCAGTAAATGCATCATCACTGATTGCATCAAAAGTGTTTGAGGTGAACAGTCTGCGTAAGTATAACACATACAATTAGGACAAGGAAGAGAAAGTGGCGTGTTTAATAATGATATCAATTAATTCGCTGAAAAGTAGGCTATACCGGCACACAAATGAGTTACGGGGAAGGGCGTGTTAATAGCGGGTATTAGAGTATGTGTTATGTCTCTTGGAAAGGGGCTATAGATGGCACATAGAATTTCATTAGCTGGTGCTATTCAGAAGGCAGTGGCGGGCTGGGGTGCCTAGGGCCCTCCAGTAAAATTCATTCTGGGGGCCCACTACACAGTTACATGCAAATATTGCCTGACACTTGTTCTCAGATTCCTAAATTGTTGCCTTTATAAATGTATTTGAGTAGTAGCTGCGGCCTAGCTCTTGCCTCTGCCTGTTTCTATCCTGGGGTCCTGTCATTGGTCTGCTACCTGGCCCTTGCTTTGGACTAGGGTCCACACAGTAGAAGACCTCAAGCAGAAGCAAGATGATTGGTAACCGGGGTCCTTGCAATGTGATTGAGAATATAGGGCCCAGGGAAGAAGGATACTGGTTGGCCTGACTCTGCAACTAGATGACATCTCAGCCAACCAGTGTGTCTCCAGTATATAACAATAAACTGGGTAGTTTCTTCAATAATCTACCCAGTACATTATACTGACTCATAGCCTAGTTGAGAAGCTGTATGATGAGTATCTGTATGAGTGTACAGTGAATATACTGTACCATGCCATAGTGAGCTGGGGGCCCACCAGGAGAGTCACCTGCGGGCCAGTCTGAGCCTGGATGAAGGGCAATAACCTCGAAACAGCTGTTTACAGATGGGTTTGTTGGATATATTGGCTTAGCTGCAATCCCAGATCATGCTATTTGGTTTCATGAAAACCAGGCATTGATCTATAGGAAGCTACCTTCCACCAAGGAGGACATAATTACATATTATTTTCCTGGTGCCATTGAAATAGTCTGTAGGGCCTTATTGTCATGCCATATGGCCAATACATACAGTCAATGCTTTATAGGTTTATACTTTTTTTGTCCTCTAAAAAGCAGAATATAATAGTGACATATGGACATTGAACCTAAAACTGTTTACAGTTTCCATACGGTGGTTGCACACATTAGATTAATGTCAGCTGAACCCACCCATTCTGTCAGGAATGGCCGACTATGTAATATTTATGGGGGCCGCTCAGTTTCCCTAATAGATGATGTTTGTGGAAGGAAAGCTCAGACACATGCCCAATCCTTTTGTTCTCAGTGGAGATAATCTGCGGCCAGTGGAGACTTTCAAGAACATGCTACCTTGCCAGCATTCATAACAAATGTACACGCAGCCAAACCGAGCATGCATGTGTATGGGGTAGTCAGGAGAAATAGCTGTGAGCTGAACCAGCTGTTGAAGGATTATGGGAACATTTAGAATTTATACATGTGGCAGTATTATTTGTATGGACCCTGTACGTATTTCATGTGCTGCTGTATGGTGCCTATTAATGATGGGCGAACCTCTCAACAATCGTTGCGTGTTCTTTTTCGGCAGCTCGGGTCTGAACAAGTTTGGAACGACCCACACTTTAAGACTCCTGGGAACCTATCTATAAAACATAGTGTATAACACTCTTAGGACTCCAGGGAGCCTACCTATAAAACATAGTGTATAACACTCTTAGGACTCCTAGGAACCCATCTATAAAACATAGTGTAGAACACTCTTAGGACTCCTGGGAGTCTATTTATCTAATTTCTAGCTCTCTAAGGCAAACTCAGCTGAAGTTATGTCAAATTGACACTATTATACTTTGGGGTCTCTTCAGACCTCAGAGTATAATAGATGGATGCCCCGGGGAGGTGTAAAAGAAAAAAAAAATTCATACTTTCCCTTACCTTTCTTAGGCCTCCTCATGGCGTCTGGCACTTTCCTTTGTGATGTCATTGGCTGAGGCCTGTAATTGGGCCACCAAAAGTCACATGAGCGCACAGCTTGCCCAGGTTGCCTATGAGGTCCAATCACAGGCCTAAGTGCTGAGCTTGGGCCGATGACATCACAGAAGAGCGCTGAATGTCGCTAGGAGGCCAAAGAGAGGTAACAGAAGGAGAGTGAGTTTTTTTTTTTTACCTCCCCTGGACCTCCATCTATTATACTCTGGGGTCTGAAGAGACTCCAAAATATAATGCGGTGTCCATTTTAGTTCACCCGAGATGAATCTCCGTTTCTTATTTTTTCGTAATAAAACAAACAATTTTGAATATTCAGGACAAACCTGGCTCATTACAGTCTGATTCGCCCATCTCGAGTGCCTATGTATGGCATTATATTATACATGAATAATGATGTAGAAGCAATGCTTCTAGGACACAATATTTCTGTAATATAGCATCAGATGGAACATGGCACTATTGTTTCCTCTTGAATCCCATATGGATCACAGTGAAAATTCCTCCTTAGACTAAGTTCATATCTGCTCACGCCGGGGGGACTCGAATGACGGACAGCTGGACCGCTAATACAGCGGTTAGCTGATTTTCTGCGTTTTCTGCGGCGCAGATGTGAACCTAGCCTTATGCATTTGGGACTATACATAGACTTCAATGATGTAGACTATACAAAGTATTGATACGTCTTATGTATGTCTTTCAATACATAAAGCAAAACCAAATATGTATTATGTTAAAATCCTGTATTTGCAGAAATTTCTCATTAAAGTAATTAGATCTCTGTCTAGTAATGAGCTGTGCGTCTGTGTGTTCATCACATGACCATGAACTGTATATCACATGACCATGGACTGTATATCACATGACCATGGATTGATTTTATCCACTGAGAGTAAGCAGAATGAATGACAGCAAGCAGAGATCTAGAAAACCGTGAGGAATTGATACAGGAAGTATATTGGAAAATTGTACAACTTTCCATTATACCAACAATAACATTGACCTATAAATATTACTCTGAAAGTGACCAACCCCTTTAATAATTCAGTGTGAAATGTTTTAATAGAATAATCAATCAATTTATTTGTGGTAGCATCTAGGATACTTAAAGAAACACTCCAGTACAAAAAAATTATATATCTCCTCCGTTTAAAAAGGAGTCTGTGCTTAGTGCAATGTTATTGAATGACTTACTGCCAGCTTCATAGTGAAGTTATGTGCTCTCCTTCTGGAGCACTGACCTCCTCCTCCTCCTCTTTGCTCCTCTGATGCACACAGTATTTATGATCAGGAGGTCAACTTTACAATATAAGTCTATTAAGAGTCTTGATCTGACCAGCATTGAAAGTATGACCTCTTGTTCATACAAGAAACACTATGTGCAACAGAGGAGCAGAGAGGAGGTCAGTGCTCCAGAGGGAACACATAACTTTACAATAAAGCTGCTAGTAAGTTATTCAATAATACAGGCTTATTTTCAAACAGAGGGGACAAATAATTTTTACTGGAGGTTCTAAGAACTGAATCATGACTACTGTAAAATATCTGGGCACAAAGTGTATCCAAGACATACTATGGAGTCAGTTTGCCACCATATAGTATTGCTTTGTTTACTTTTGAGTTTATATGTCTCTTTGGTAACCTGAGTTCTTATAATTCAGTCATAGTATATGTATGTATGTCTGAGATGGAAAAAAATAAATTGTGATTCTAATAAGAGAGAAACATTATGGAATGTGTTATAAATAATGGGGGGAAAAAAAAACGTCCTTATGTTTTTATGATGCTGTTGTATTATTTGATTTGACTCAAGGTGGCGCTGTTGCAATTGGTGTACAAAACAAACATTCCCATAACTCCCTATAGCACAGACTGCACTACTTGAAGAAGAGACAGTCAGATTTTGATATATTGTTATGTGCATTGTAAAATCAGAGATATTTAATTAGTTATATTAGATTCTGTTGTGAAGTTATGAGCAGTAGATCAAAGGCTGCAATACAATGTGTCAGTGTCATGATGTCAGGCAGGCCTGCAATGCAGCTCTGTACGTCATGTACTGTGTCCCTTGGATAGACACATTGATCATTGTGTTCCACACATGAGCTGTATTCTGCTTTCCATCACTAACTACAATGAGACCGGCATTATAAAAAGACCACAGGTCAGATTTGTCCTTTATAACATACTATATATTGAGAGTGCCATTTAATGCTTTCAATAAAGGGGTTCTTCACGTTGGACCATCCCTACTTGTTAGAAGGGTCCCAATCTGATCACAAACTGTACCCCTAATGGGACTCCAATGTATAGTGAAACCATGCAGTAAGTGTAAGCTTCTCTGCAGCGCCACCTCAGGAGAAATTAATCATTACACAGTGCCCATTATAATAATATGGTTGTCTATGTAATACAGGACAGGACTGGTCCTCCAGAACCAGAGATACTCTTTTTAACCTTTAACACTTTCCTGACATCCACTGTATTATTACAATGGATGTCAGGTATTTAAATATGGCGGTCACTCAGGAAAGCTGAAGGCAATGCCTGTGATCAGTGCCTGCACTGACCGTGGGCATTAACATTCCCGATGCCTTGGTCAAAGCTGACCCAAGGCACAATTTTTCTTGACGCCGCCATTTTGCTGTGGATCACCGGCGCCCAGAACAAGATCTGGGGGCGGCGATCCATTATTATGACAGACGGGAGTCTATTGAAGGCTGCCAGGCTTGTCTCCTGTATATTTCTATTACAGGATACGCTAAAAATAAAAATAAAAAAAAATACAAAAAATTCAAATCACCTCCATTTCCCTAGAACACATATATAAGTGAATAAATTAAGTAAAATGCATACACATTAGGTATCCCTGTATCCAAAAACTTCTGATCTACAAACTTATAAAAATATTTTTCCCAACGCTGTAGCAGGAACAAAATCAAAAGAGTCGAACTGCCTTTTTTTTTTTCACCTCCCATAAAAATTCGAATAAAAAGTGACATTTTCTAAAATGGTATAAATAAAAAGTACTGTATATCTGGTCCCACAAAAAAGACACCTTATGCAGCTCTGTAGAGAAACATAAAAAAGTTACGGGTGTCAGAATAGAAATTTTTTTTTCAAAGTTTTGGATTTCATTTAAGGGGTTTAAAAGGTAAAAAAAAAAACTATTCAAAAATACAAAAAACTAAAAATTTGGTAACTCTAATCATACCGACACATAAAATACAGGACACATGTCATTTTGGCTCCACAGTGAATGCCGTAAAAAAAAAAATCCATAAAAAAGTCGCACAAATTCTCTAATTCCACCCCAATCTTAATTTTTTATCATACTGAATGTTAAATGGAACCGTTAGGAAGTACAATTTGTCCCGCAAAAACTAAGCCATTATACAATTCTGTAAACATTAAAAATTAAAAAGTTATGGAAGGAAGGGAGTAAAAAATGAAAATCAAAAATTAGAAAATGCCTGCAGCGGGAAGGGGTTAAAGGGGTTGTCTCTGATAAGTCAGTCAGCTTTGGATTGTAGTTAAAGGGACCCCTGGCAACTTTACCTAGAGTTGATTTTTACTGGAAAAAGTTGCAAGGAATTGGAATTCTGGGAGAGGTCCCCATGCAAACTTTCAATCAGGGAAGAAAATGCGGGGAGATTTCAGCTCTGAAGCCTACAGAATTCAAGATTCAATAGTTACTCAGAATTTTATGTAGATTAATCCCAAAATAGATAAGAAATCTGCAGCATTGAGGTCTTTACAACTGGACAATCCAGTATCAATGTGATGTTATCACTGGGAGAAGCAATGCGACTGCTCATCGTTACCCCTGCTGGGAAATTGTAGTATTACACATCCCTAATTCAAATGAATGGTAAGGCATTAAAGGGAGTTTATCATTTGCAAAAACACTTTTAAGCTAATGACACGTTGGAATGGTCTTTAAAAAGGCCATTTTTCTCCTACCTTACCTTGTTTTCTTCTCTCAGCCGATTCCAAGATAATTCGTTTCTTCATGTATGTAAAGGAGCACCCGGGGCGTACTTTCTCTTCTGCGCGCACCCATGGCGTCATCGCTTCTCACCGCCCCTTCGTCCGTTGCAGTGACTCCACTCTTGGTTGTCTTTCTTCTCAGTTCTCGCTGGCAGCGAATTCTTGCTACTGCACATGCGCAATCGGGCTGCCATTTTCCGGCGGTCTGTCACAAGAGTGTGGCAGAGCGAATTGCGCATGCACAGTCGTGAGAATTCGCTGCCGGCGAGAACTGAGAAGAAAGATGACCAAGAGGGGAGTCACCGCAACGGCCGAAGGGGCGGTGAGAAGCGATGGGTGCTCGCAGAAGAGAAGGAACGCCCCGGGTGCTCCGTGGTGCTCATTTACATACATGAAGAAACAAATTATCTTGGAATCGGCTGGGAGAAGAAAACAAGGAAAGTAGGAGAAGAATGGCCTTTTTAAAGACCATTCCAATGTGCCATTAGCTTCAAAGTGTTTTTGCGAATGATAGACTCCCTTTAAGCCCTCAAGAGCAGGTCCCTCTATATGCTATATGTCAACCATACACATATATATTCATAACAATCTCTTCAATCAGAGACTCTCTAGTGGATCCAGAATAATGACTTGATACACAACCTGAAGTGCTGTATGATATAGTTCTCTTTAGTCTGCTGGTAAAAAATGCACTAAACAACAGATGGGACTGAGCGTACCAGGCTTTAAGCTCCTAACCCCAGCAGCATAAGAACATACAACTGGTTTAGAGGCCCCAGACCTGGTAATGGGTTCCCTTTTAGACAAAGTAAGGCAAAGTGAATGAAGCTTTTGCCTCAGGACTTATGATCGTAAGCCAAAGAGCGCCCATCAATATGTCAGAAGAATTATTTCCCCTTCACGGCTCAGTATGTGCTTTGTTTCTATCTATTGCAATAACAAAAGGCAGTAGAATGAGGGATGCACTATTGGCGGGGTGAGCGGGAACCGGGAACGGCCGACCCTGACAGCAGGGGCCACTATTTTAGTATCAAAGATCTAGTCTATTTGCACTACCTTATCTCTGGGTTAGATAACTGCTCACCTTCTATTGCAATCTTTGAATATACCACAAGAACAAATAGCTTTATATTTTGTACAGTCTGTTGCTGTTGATGGACCTTACTGTCATGTCACATGTCCAATAAGGTTCTTTATAGAAATGACCCATTTTGCACATACATTTGACAGACTACAAACAGTACAGTGTGTATTGGGGTATGGTAGTTCTGGGGTTGATTTACTTGTTTGGTGTGAGAACCTACAACCCTATCGTTCCAAGTTCAAGGGTGAGCTATGAACCCCTAAAACATTGGTTTGTGGTTGAGACCTAACATCTATATGGCCACACAATTTGTGCTGGAAGAACTCAAAGCAAAAGGTCTAATATACCATCCGAAACTGGGAATATCATCAATGATATCGACCCAACAGATGGAAAATTTACAAGGTACATCTCTTCCAAATTGTTACTGACATAAACATCCATACCCTGCATGTTTGCCATTCAGGAGTATGGGCAAGCTGGGTGATCATAGCCCATTATACAGTGGTCATGGCAACATTCGCAACCTTACTGGTGCATTTAAGAAATACTCCTTAATATCTAAGTTGCATTAGATCTGACACCCTAGACTATAATATATATGAATGGTTGCTACTGTTTGGCAGCCGGCTAGTTGCTATGTAGCAGCTGAAGTTTAGTCTAGCCTACCTGTGTTATCACTACTGAACATTATAATCCTTGTTACACTGTAAACAGACATTATACAGTAGCCAGCTGTGTTAGCGGACAGCTGTATATAGAATGGATCCTATCAAACAGGTTTCTAGCACTCAGATCCAACATATTCGTATCAGGCAGTAACCTTTTATGAGCAGAAGGGGGCATATTTATTGTACCTTACATGCCAAGGAAATAACAAGGAACAATAACCATGTCACCTAAGCTACATGTAAAAAAAAACCAAAAAACATTGGGGCGGATGTATTAAAATGGTCTAAAAGCAAACTGCCTTTAGACCATTTTAATAAATCTGACTTCCATCTTCAGTGCTGGCAGATTTGATCTTAAAGGCTAAGTCACCTTTGTAAAACTTTTTGTAATCTTAATGAAAATATTTCCTGCGGCTCCCATGCAGACCTATGCATCTCCATGGTAACAGACAGCAAACCATGTGTAGTCTGCACTTATATTCCCTTCTTTTTTTACTTTTTGCTAACCTATCAAATGTGTGTGAGCAGAAGGTAGAAGACAAATGGAAAAATTATGAGATTGCAAGACTGCTGTCTCTTACCACAGAAACACATAGGTCCACATTACTAATAGTGAACATAAGCAAATAAAAATTTTAGAGAATTAAAAGTTTTACCTTTTTGAAAATATAAGTAATTCAGATTTTGCAAAGTTTTAAAGATTTTCTCTAACCCTCTTAGTGGTGACATCTTTTGTCCCAATTGGTTGCCAAAGGATCCAACCATGAATGCAGGAACTTTATATGATCTGAGACTAGTCAGAAACCCAGCCATGATTTCATTATTGTTAACAGGTTATTGAGGGACATTACATGTATGAGAAGATAAGGAAATCATGGCTGGGTTTCTGACTAGTCTCAGAATATAGAAAGTTCCTGCATGCATGGTCATATCCATTGGTAACCAATCAAGATAAGAGACTGTCATCATTATGATAGTTAGAGAAAATCCTTGAAACTCTGCAAAATTTGCATTTATATTTGCAAAAATGTATAAGTTTTAATTGTCTACAAATTTAAATAGGTAATATTCATTGGAAACTCCTTTATGTTACGGCCCCACGTTGCGGAAACGCAGCTTTTTTTGTTGCAGATTTTGCTGCAGTTTTTTGAGCCAAAACCAAGAATGGCTACAAAAGGAATGGGAAATATCTAGGAAGTTCTTATACTTCTACCTTCTGCTCAATCCACACCTGGCTTTGGCTCAAAAAACTGCAGCAAAATCTGCAACAAAAAAAGCTGTGTTTCCACAACGTTGGGCCGTAGCCTTAAGGATCCATTAGATATGGTGATTTAGCAGGTAATTGTCAGGAATGAACACTCATACAAGCGCTCATTCCCAATGATCAGCCTAAAGTCGACAATCACCTGATTGGTCCAAACAATAGGAGAAGAATTCCCCATGAAAAAAACGAGGGTCCTTGTCGCCGATCCCGTTGAACAACTTTTATTAGCATATACACAACGCGTTTCAACCATACAAAGCCCTTTCTCAATTGTAAATATGGCAGTACACTTGAGAAAGAGCTTTGTATGCACAAAACGCGTTGTGTATATGCTAAAAAAAGTTGTTCAAACGGATCAGCACCAAGGACCCTCGTTTTTTTCTTGGGGAATTCTTCTCCAATTGTTTGGCTCTATCTGAAGTGTGGTACGCATCACTACGTAATTGAAGGTGTCTGACTGATCTCCAAGATCCGATCCACTTGACGTATCTATAAGCGCATACAAGCAGTTGTGAGCTTTTTCACAACTCAAAAAGGTGAGAATCTCTCTACTTTTCTCCTTTGAGTATTTACCCTAACAATATTTCACCATTCGGCGCTTTTGTGTTTTCTGTTTTTTCACGTTGTACTGTAATCTCCTGATCGGGTGATCTGCTGATTTTAGCAGGAGAAAAAAATTATAGTTCTTCGTCAGCACATCACCCTGTTTAATAAGTGCTGTGTGCCCTGGCTAGCGATTATTCCTCCTGCATGTGCTCTGCATCCACCTGTATAATATAGCTGACTGGTACGTTTTGTGTGCAGAATGCAGTGCAACCACAGGGCTAATGAAACATTACTCAGTTTTCACTGAAATCAGTGCGTCATTCTTGCAAAGCATGGGCATGGGCATAATGGGTCCTCCAGACCAAGTGATGGTCTTTGTGGCCGCTATGGCCAGTAACTCAGAGTCCACAAATGAAATGCTTTCTATTCCCTAATAGCATATTTAAGTAGTTCCGGACTGCCCATTGACTCTACATGTAGCAGCCACAGTTACAGGAGAAATGATCCAAGAAAAAAAAAGGAAAGTCAAAATGCACCCCTCAAAGATCTATTATGACCTTATGACAATGAGTAAATAAAAAAATAAAATAAAATGCAAAAAAAAAAACACACTACTACCATGCAGCCTAACCCCGCCCCTGGTAACACAACAATAATTATTGTCACCTACATTAAAACCACCATAACGGAGAGGAAAAACTATTTCATTTTTTTTTTTCTGCTACTTTAAAAAAAAAACCAAAAAACAGGAAATTGTGAAAAACAGACACATTTTCTCAAATATTAAAATAAAGAAAAAAAACGTGTTAGGTTGGGTTCACACCAGCGCTTAAACTCCGTTCAGGGTTTCCATCCCAGAACCCGCTTAATAAATGCAAGCAGCGCTATTCTCTCTGCATTTTTCGTCCCTTTAGGGCGGAAACAAGATGGAAACCCGGCGGACCCCATTATCGTCTAACTGCTGTTTTAAGCGGATTAGGTTTCCGTTCAGTGGGTCCCCAAGTGGACCCCCCGAACTGAAAACCGAACGCAGATGTGAACCTAGCATCAAACAAAAACATCATAAAAATAAAGCCCTATTCACGACCGAAAAAAAAGATGCTAAAATGAATTGAATAACCCAACAGAAAAAATGTTATAGCCCTCAAAACCTCATGTATGAAAAAAAAAAAAAAAAGAAATGCCTGGTCCTGAACCAGGAAAATGGCCTGGGCCTGAAATAGTTAAATATGTGTTTTTCTAATTCATACAACCCTGGAGCAATTTTAACAGATTGGTTGCTAAGGATACCGTACCTTCCAAATATAACCTCTTATATAAGGTGACTAGGCAGCTCTTCCCTTACAAGTGCCGGTACTGCCTCATATCATATCATATCATATATATCATATCATAGATTATAATGACCAAATTTACATCGGGCTACGGGTAAGCAAGGAGCGAGCCGGCTTGGCAGTGCCGTACTTATCTCTACCTGCTAAAAGAATCAGAAGTTTTTGCAAAAGAAATAATGTCTGGGTAGAGTCTTTAATTTATAATGAGTGAATATTGGAAGATCATGTATGTAATAATGTATATTTCCAGGGATCTAGGACACGTCTGAAGTAATCCCTTGTTCTTGCTGCTGTAGAGTTTCTTGTCGCCGTCTCAAGCTGTGCTTTCTAATCACCTCGGCAGCTGCCTAGCAACAGTCTCTAAATGTTAGGAAATTTACAGCACAATCGAGATGTTATCCTGAAGCCACAACATGCTGCACAAGGAGATTTACTCCTGACCACGGACCGAGCTGCGTCTTTTACTGCACTAATACAATTGAGGAGTTCAGTATGAGAAAGAACATGAATCATCTTTATGGAGAAAGATACAGTATGAGAGGGCGTGATGTTCCCATAGTATGGCGCCTCTTTATTCGAAATGTTTATCTACTGTGCATTAGGAGAAAAAAATAATTCAAAGAATGGATGACGTTATGTCACTAGGACTTAAAGGGAGTCTGTAACCCTGCAGATAGAGAGGTTAGGGTCACCTGAATCAAACCGTGTTTTCTCCTTGTGAATCGGCGTCTCCGTTGACGAGATATCGCCATTTTTGTCAATATGCAAATGAGCTCTTTGGAGCAACGAGGGTGCTTACCTCTTTGGAGCAATGGCAACGCCCTCGTTGCGCCAAAGTGCTCATTTGCATATTCACAATAATGGCGATATATCGTCAACAGATTCACAAGGGTAAAACACTATTCGATTCAGGTGATCCTAACCTATCTGGGTTCTGGTGACAACTCCCTTTAAGGCTAAGGCACCATGTAGCAGGCCTCAGCAAAAAAGCACTGTGGAAAAAACCGCAACGGCAACACATCGCAGTTTCTTCTGCACCGCTTTTCACAGAAAGTCCGCAGAGGTTTCCTCTGTGGACTTTCTGCTCCCATTATAACTATAGGGAAACCACCGGCGTTTCCGTAGGTATAATTGACATGCTGCGATTTCCAAAACCGCAACCGCTTTAGAAATCTGTTTGTCGCATATTTTTCCACAGTGTGTGGATGGGATTCGCTAGATCAACTATGCAGAGACTGTAAATTGCCACGTCTTTTTTCTGTGGCGTTTCCGCCATGGCCAAACCACAGTGTTTACGCCAAGTGGGCCCTGGCGTAAAGGATTTTATTTGGGACCAGTATATTCATAGTCTATCAATTTGGGAAATCCTATTAAGACAAGCCATCAATATCAGATCGTTGGACATTGGAAACTCTTGCCAATGTGTATAAAGAGACCACATTTGTTCATACTTGGTTCACACTTGCGTTGAGGTTTCCGTTCTTCAGGTCCAATTGAGGACCCGAAAAATGGAATCCCATTCCGCTTAAAAAGCGGTTACCTACTTGCAGGACTTTTCTTTCCACATTTTTCAAGCGGCATAGGGGACAGAATCCTCGAACAGTCCCCAAACACAGATGTGAACCTAGCCTGAGCTGTAGGCGCTCCATGGTATAGCAATTGAAGCGAACAGGATGCATTTGCAGTACCATGGAGTGTTACTAAGTAGATGGCATGTATATAGACAAAGCAATGTAAGCACTGAAGAGACCGCAGCACTCACAAAAGCGCCGTGGCCTTATAAAACAACTGATGGACAGGTGTGAGAAGAGTCAGGCCTCCGCTGGTCAGATATTGATGGTCTATCCCAAGTATAGGCTCTCAATATCCTGACCCTAGAAATACCCTTTAGGCCGGGGACATGTGTTGCAAAATTGCTGATCATAAACCCCCTGTAAAGTACAGTAGCAGTGTAGTGGATGGGATTTAAAGAAGCACAGCGCACAAGGGCAGAGTCATTATCTTAAAAGCAAAACTGTTTTAGTTGCCCATAGCAACCAATCACAGTGCAGCTTTCATTTTGAATTCTGCTCTTGAAATATGAAAGCTGCGCTGTGATTGGTGAACAGTGAACTGAACGTCGTATATTTAGTTTATATCACTTATATAATAGGGAAAAAAAGAAACATTCACTTCTGGCTGGTTAATTTCTATGATAAAAGACCATCCCTAATGTGCTGTCGGTAATAACAGGGATTTGCAGGTTAGATTTTAACTCGTCATATTATTTTCCCTACAATAAGCAAAAACCTCACGCGATACTTATCTTAAAAAGTCTGGTGAGCAGATATATGATAATGTATTGCGGTACTGCAGTAAGACTAGGTTCACATATGTGTTGTTGTCTCCATAGGAGACTTCAGTTTTATACTGAAAAACTGGGCAGAAACCCGGCGGACCTCATTATAGTCTATGGGGTCTGCGGGTAAACGCTTTTAAGCAGACAGGCTCTCCGACTTTCGGGTCCCCATGCAGACCCAAATGATGGAGAGCTGAACATAAGTGTGAACCTAGCGTAAAACAGACATACAAAGGTACGTATATTTAGTAAGGTCAGAAGACAACATCCACAAAGACAATTTCTAGATAGCAATCCCACTAAATACACAAACACCTTACATTTCATTTAATCACATCCACTCATTGTAGGGAAAAAAAGTTGCGGAATATCGAGCATTTTCCCTATAGATTTAATAAGGGAAGAAAAACAGGAAAAACTCGCGTTTTTCTGTGCATTATTTTTTATCTGCTTTATGCTACGTGGGGCCTTGGCCACCCCACATTTTGGAATATGCTATTAGGTTATAGTTATAATGCAGTTTTGTTTCTTATATAGAACTGTACAAGACCTTACTATTAAGTTAAGGTATTCATTTTTTTTTTTACTTTTAGTTATGTTACTGTTTCTTGTTTCCTTTCTTTTTAAGTCTATATTTAGCTCATATGACATGATAAGCCATTGCACGCTGGCCCTGACCTCAGCACTAGGCACCATTGTATTCAGTAGGGATTGTGGGAGGACGGGCCCCCAAAATCAAAAATCATTTTGTCTGGTAGGCCCAAGGATCCTCAGTCTGACACTGTCTACGACACATCCATTGGAACTCTTCAAATCTCTTAATATATGGGGCTTTGCAATGATCTGTTCCCACTTTTTCCTTTTCTTAAAGAAACAACTTTAGGGAAAGGATGTTAGTGAGCAGAAGCGCTTTCTTCCTGGCAAACTGCCTGTTTGACTTTCCAAAACTTCAGCCAGCTTTAGAGCCACCTTGTTAGACAAAATGGAGCATGAAATTGAGTATAAGAACCTTTACTTAATCTCCTTCTTATAGTCTTATTTGCAGAAACTGCTAGAATATAGTTTAAATAGCAATTCTGTAGCATAGTATGTGTAAGTTATGGGATCGCACCCATAGGGGCACAATCTGATAAAACTCTGCAGGACTAAGGCAGGAACATAATAAGTAACCATGTGGCCTCTTGGCAAAACTTGTAATGGGGCCTTTGGCTACATTGACACGACCAGGTGCAAAATGGCCGTGAAGAACGGTCATCTTGCACACGAGGGGCACCCGTTTTCATGCATCCCCCATACATTTGAGTATATGGAGGGATCTGTGAAAACAGACAATAATTGAACATGACCTACATTTTGACAGTCTGTTACAACAGACCATCAAAGTAATGGACATGTGAATAGCCCCTATTCACTTGCATTGAATTCAATTCTGCTGTGTGACGTCCGTAAAAAAAAATGGACGTCAAGATATTTACTGTCATGCGAATATAGCTTTACTCTACCATGACCACTTAAAGCAGCAAGTTCAGAACTTGAAAAGTGTACAGTTAGTTTGTTTACATACAGTGAAACACATAAAGTGATGTCACTGTACAGGGATAATGCAAAAAGTGATTTTACAGAACAGATAATGCACACAGTGATGTCACAACACAGGGATAATAAACACAGTAATGTCACACTACAGGGATAATGAACATAGTGATATCACAGCACAGGGATAATACACACAGTGATGTCACAGTACAGGGATAGTACACATAGTGATGTCACATTACAGAGATAATACACAGTGATGTCACAGTACACGAATAACACACACAGTGATGTCACAGTACAGAGATAATACACAGTGATGTCACAGCACAGGGATAATACACACAGTGATGTCACAGTATGTGGATAATGTGCAGGCAAAAAGATCGCTGTATACATTATGACATCACAGCATATGAAAAATGATAATGTAATTATAATGATATCTCCTGCAGAAATGATGATGTCCCAGTAAAGTCTACTTTTCCTTCCATCATCCATAGTTATCCCTAACTACACCCTAGGTGTAAATGAGAAAAAAAATGGGCTCCTTTAGTTATAGGCCCCATAGCAGGTGCCAGGTCTCCTACCCTGATGGTTACACCCATGGCTGAGGGACTGCTCAAATTCCCTTCTATTACTTCTTACACATGAATACTGTAGTCTCCAGGTCAGTCTCTTAGAGTCCACTGCAGATTACAGGTGAAACACCCAGACCCATGTAGGAATCTATGCTTTGTTCCAGGGGTTGGGGTGTGGTGCTTATTAGAAGAAAGCTAAACTGCAGACATATTCCCGCTGTGTGTGACCGCCGGTCCCCTTTCGTAAATTATATATATTTCATATTTGTGTACATTCATTAAATATAAAAGAGAACATCCACAGAACTAAAATATGAAAAATGCCAATAAGACATTTATTTGCAGATACATCAATATGTCCAGCGTTATCACTGTACCACAATAAGATCTATACTGCTGGCAGTGAAGAACGCTGTACTTACAAGGGGGCAACACTTCCTAGGAGAAGGTATCGGCACTAATCGACTATTAGCAATGTATATTAGTAATTGTGCCATGACATGAATATTAGCGCCACTAACACAAATTGCTAAACTGGGCCTGAACTTGCCATTGTCTTAAGCTGCAAATCCAGATCCACCATACTAATCTGCAGTAAAGTTCAAGAGCCAGCAGCGGCCGGTCATGTTCATATCATGGCAGTCTTGGTGTTACAGTACAGTAGTTTTTAGCACATTTGGTAAAATAAATATAAAGTGATCAACCCCTTTAACTTGTGTATTCCTTAATGCTGAGTGCAGGAAACCAAAAAATTGGAGTATGACCAAGGGTGAGGCCCAGTAGAGAAAGGGTTAGAAGCCCCGATGTAGAGTTGTGAAGACTTGAAAGTTTATAATTTTTTTTTTTTTTTATTTAATTGATCTCAGTTTTATTCCTGAAGTATCAGAGTATAATTGCTGTAAAGTGATGTCCATATATCTTCTAGATCCTTCCAACATGCAATTTACTCATCCACTTAAAATGCATTATCTCCTTCCAATTGGTTCCATGTGCAGAGATTCTCTCTTGCAGATGGAATAAAAGGCTGACATCAGCAGAAGTCTCTTATGTATAGTCTGGTTTACTTCCTAGGATTGTAGTTATGGAGAAACAAAAGTAAAGGTTATGAAAGGTCGATGTACTTACAAGAAATAGCCATGGGGGATTGAAGACACCGGGGGGGGGGGGGTTATAAAATTAGCGGAAAAACCGTGTTGTTGCAATTGTACGTAGGACTCATACAGTGCCGTGTGCAATGAGCCTGTACAGCGGCACAAAAACCACAGGAACTCCAAGTGATGTCACATGGTGCCTCCATATGGTACCATAGTATTGTATGGTGCCTCCAAAACAGCACATGAATATAATGACAACTCCCTCTGTATATCTGCATAAAATCAGAGGGTCAATACATGGAGGGACAGTATAGGCTCATATACGTCCTTGCCAGAGCTTGTTTAGAGCTTTAAAGGGGTATTCCGGTCAAAACAAGTTACTTGATAACCGTCAGTTGGATTCCCACCGATCATCAGATCTGGGGTGTTTTGCACCCCAGTTTATATGGAGTGGCCAGAAATGGCTAAGAGCTGTACTTGATGGCTGAAGATGTTGGTTTCCAAGTTCTGACTAACTTTTAGTATACATAGAGTTAAAACGTCCATCTAAGGTCAAGTCCACGCACAATGCACACACATACATAAATTTCACTTTGCGTTTCCCTGCAGCAATCTGCAGTTTTCTCTGCGGGTCCCCAACAGCATTCAAAGATTGAAAGCCGCAGTTCCCACAGCAATAATGGACATGCTGCAAGTCAGGGTGGGTTCACACTTGCGCCGGAGTCCGTTCGCAGGGAATCCGACTGAAAATCTTGGGAAACTGTATAGGGACTGGATAGCGAAAGGTTAGCGACACATTGCTTAAAAACCCATTCATTTGAATGGGTTTTTAAATCATTGCTCGGATGTGCGCTTACACCTTCTGCGCCGCAAATCCAGTTTTTTTTTTTGCTGGAAACAAAGTCCTGCATGTCCGACGAAAAAAACTGGATTCGTGGCGCAGAGAGTGTAAACGCACACCGGAGCATTGATTTAAAAACCCATTCAAATGAATGGGTTTTTAAGCAATGCGTCGCTAACCTTTCGCTATCCAGTCCCTATACAGTTTCCCGAGATTTTCCGTCGGATTCGCGGCGGACGGACTCTGGCGCAAGTGTGAACCCACCCTTAAAAACACACAGCACAAGTCACTTGGCTCTACAGGTTTTAGGCTAAAGCCCCACGTTGCGGAAACGCTGCTTTTTTGTTGCAGATTTTGCTGCATTTTTTTAAACCAATCATACAAGAAGACTGCACCATGACTGCTCCTCCATAAATAATAATAGCCATACAGGTCATAAAGCAACCAACAAGTAAAAGGCTTTGTAGTCTAGTGCTATAAGTATCAATATACAGGTAGGAGGATTTAGCGAAATGTTTACCTATAGTTGTTGGGATGAAGACAACATATACCCATCGAGTTCAACTTTACAATTTGAAAGACCCCGGTGATCCCGAATAAAAAAAAAAAAAAAAAGTGTTACAAATAATAACCTATTTCATCTTATAAGCCAAGAAATACAAAAAGTGTGGAAAAGGAGGAAAAGAATACTTTTAGAATAGCTCCTGAACTGTCTGTTTTAGTCAAAATTTGTGTTTCTCTTGAAATGACAATTCTGACGCCTCTTTTCTTACATCTCTGTTAATCCTCTTAGAAATGTATGAATACATTAGCAACTGGGTGTTACCAGAACCTCTACACACTTGGATATTGCCCAACCAGTGCTGACAGGGGCACTGTACAGACACACCCCTTTCACAAGGAAAATGGTAACACCCAGTTGCCACTTTATTATATATATTTCTAGGAGGAGTAACAGAGGAACGACACAACAGAGTTATAAGAAAAGATGCTCCAGAATCGATATTTCATGCACTAATACGGACATGTCAGAAGTGACCGCTTTAATGCAATAGTTTTACATCCTCCAGCTATGGTCTGTATCAATGGATCTTTCTTGATTCAGCATACTGTATATGTGTGTCCTATAAACACGCTGCAAAATAAATGAGAATTCTAATATGGACTGTAATACAGTCGACAAATGACTAGACGTATGTACCAGGTCACTATATCATGGACATGGCTGAAATGTCATGGGGAACAGGCACCTCTAAAAATCACGCTGTAACCACATATAGAGTACTGTGCAAAAAGTTTTAGGCAGGTGTGAAAAAATGCTGCAAAGTAAGAATGCTGTCAAAAATAGAAGACGGACAATATTCTCAGCCGTCACACGGCTGCATTAATATCAACTAATGGGAATGGAGATATTCATGTAACCGATTCTTCGAAAGTCCATTTTAATGGACCGTCAAAAAATAGGACATGTTCTGTTTAAGGCTGAGGCCCCACGTTTCGGAAACGCAGCTTTTTTTGTTGCAGATTTTGGTGCTTTTTTTGAGCCAAAGCCAGTAGTGTATTGAGCAGATGGGAGAAGTTTCTATATATTTCCCATTCCTTTTGTAGCCATTCTTGGCTTTGGCTTAAAAAAAAGCAACTAAATCTGCAACAAAAAAAAGCTGCGTTTCTGCAACGTGGGACCTCAGCCTAATACTTTATTTTTGGCAGATAACAAATTTAAGTGAATGAAGAAAAGAGAAATCTAAATCCCATCAATATTTGGTGTGACCACCTATTGGAATATGAGTCCTGGAAGTGATGATCCGGCCCCCACCGAGCTCTAATCTCATCATCCAGTCTGTCTGGGATGACATGAAGAGACAGAAGGATTGGAGCAAGCCTACATCCACAGAAGATCTGTGCTTAGTGCTCCAAGATGGTGGCGGGAACAACCTCCCTGCCGAGTTCCTCCACAATACTGTCTGCAAGTACCGAGAAGAACTGATGGAAGGCAAAGGGCAAAGGTCACACCAAATATTGATGGGATTTCTCTTTTCTTTATTTACTTCATTTCGTTAATGGACAAAAATAAACTTTTAACACTTATGTTACTTTGCAGCAATTTTTGGCACACATGACTAAAACTTTTGCACAGCACTAATACACTTATATATATATATATATATATATATATATATATATATATACACACACTAGTTTACTAAACTGTCCATTTCATCATACTTTATCATAAGAAGTCAGATTGCTCGCTACTACATGATGTAGTCCTGTCTTCTCTATATCTGACTACCTAAGAATATATGATCACAACCATATAAAAGCTGCAAGACGAATGTGCACAAGGTTCTTCATAAAGATCTACAGAACTACATATAGTGAGAAGAAGACATTTGTACATGTGCGGGGCAGAGCGTCTGTACTGCATACATGTTTGCTGCATTGCTCAGGCTGTCTCACAGTCACCAGCTAAAACCTCGAACCCCCCAGCACCTCCTTCCCAGTCTAGAGATCTGCAGAACACTGTGTAGTCAATGCACTCAATTTAATTATATGTGCCTTCAATTAAGGGGAAGACAAGGTCTTGGTCACTTTGCAGCAGTGCAATTTTCTACCAAGACCTGAGTGCCCATTGACAGCATAGAAAGCATTAACCAGAACACGATAATGTACGCTCGTAATACACAAGTAGCCTCAGGATATAAGAAATAAACCTTGCTTACAGGAGCTGCAGAGATGGGATATGAGAAAAACTCCCTTCTGGGATTTCTGTAAATTCAGACCTGACAAAGGACCTGCAAAAAACACATATATAGACATAGGTTGTAAAACAGCGGCAGCAAAAAGACAATAGCAATAGATAATAGCAACAGCATAGTCAGTGCTATCCAAGACTAGGATATCTGATAAAATATCGTATGTAAAATGAATATCAGATCACAAAAAGGCACAATAGCATCTAATAGGTTGTAAGGCGGCATGCAGGAGTAGGGATGGTGTGCACGGCGCCTAATACATAAACCCTGTACAGTAAGAAGGAAATGCTTACAGCCCTTACAGTGAGATAACATCAGGAAGGAAGGTGCGAGGAATAGTCTTGGCGTTCTCACATAAGGCATTGTCTTTGGTACAGGTGCACCAGGTTGGGCATTTTGACTTGCTCGGTTTTCTCCCTTCAATCTGATGTATCAATAGGAGAACAACTGCAATGCAATAGAAAAGAGCAAATCTTCTATGTAGCCTGGTGCCATTCCCCATCCTCCAGGTAATTTCTGACAGCAGCCAGTAAGACGGATATCCCAAACCATTAACAGCAGCTGTGGTCTTTTGTAAGGCCAAGGCAAGGGTCTCTGCTCGCCCCTAGGCTGTCTTCCTCCCCTTTCTCAGTCACTGGGTTGCTTTGAGGAACCTGCAGCTTTATCTGTATGCCGTGTGTGTGTGAGTGTGTGTGGTGTGTGCAGAGGAAAGACTAGTGCTGTGCTCTGAGATGGGGAATATCCCACTGCCTCGCAATAAGGGCGAGAACAAGGGATACATGCATTGCCATGTAAATATCAAGCTCGCACAGCAGTAGAATGCCAAGTGATGTCATTTAGAAAATGCACAGCCTGCTGCTTTCAAAGGGAGGCCCTTTCCTTGGGAACCAAAAATAGTACAGCATTATGTCTTGCTGGGGCTTCGAGGAGGGGAGTGAATTCATCAATTTTCACTGGATCCTTCCAGTGTTAAGTCCTATAGGGACAGTGTTTCCTATAGGACGGGACATAGAGAAAGCAATGTAGAGAAGGTTTGAATAGGAATGCAAATACAAGGCACGCTGGGCATATAAGTGGGCACTGAGGAAGTCATCTTTATAGCCGGCTCATCACTATGCAGCATAGTACCAGCGGAGATAATCAGATGCCTGTATTGAGAGGCAAGCAAGGGCTTTTAGTAAATTGCTGGTATAAGAGATTAGCTGCAAGACATTCACCTTCCCTTTAGAAATGACGGTGGGCGACTTTTTTTCTTATTTGCGGTTGACAAGATGCAATTCAACACAGTACCAGGACATAATGGGTTAAAAGGATTAACACTGAATTATCCAGGATTTGTTTAGCTTCGGGTTGGGGTGGCTCGGGTCCCAGATTCGTTTCAGGTCGAACAAGTTCAGGTAGAACTGGAAGTGAAATGATTATACTCTGAGGACTCTTCAGACCCCAGAATATAATAGGTGGAGGCCCAGGGGAGCTAAAAAAAAATTAAACATTTACACTCCCCTTCCCTCACCTCTTTTGGGCTTCATCGCAGCGACCAGCACTCTCTTGGTGATGTCATGCACCCAGGATCACCTCTGAGGCCTGTGATTGGGCCACAGTGGACACACCAAATGTCGTGATGTCCTGATGCTCAGCGTACCCATGTCACCGCTGAGGTGTGTGATTAGGCGCATTATGTCACCAAGGAGAACGAGAAAGAGAGCGCTGGGTGCGGCATGAAGACCCAAAAGAGGTGAGGGAAGGTGAGTATAAATGTTTTTCAACTTTTAACACCTCTCCTGGGACTCTACCTATTATACTCTGGGGTCTGAAGAGACCTGAGAGTATAATAATTCACCACAATACATGTCGCGTCAGCCATTTTAGTTAATCCTAGCTGAATCCCCAATTGTTTGGTTTCATTAAAGATCTAACAATTTGGTATATGTGGGTTGAACCTGGCTCGTGGCGAAGCGGTTTGCCCATCTATAGTCAAAATGGACAAAGATGGGGCATATTCCTTTTTTTTTTTTTTAACTGACCATCACAAAACCGAACCTGTGAACACAATAATTTACAATACAATACAATGTGAACACAGTCATATATAATACAGTGTGAATACAATCATATACAATACAATGTGAATACAGCCATTTACTATCATTGTTTTTGCAATGGTTGTGTGACCATAAAATAAACCGAATAGATATCAAACATCCTATGCACAGAAAGGTTTGGCCGACCTTAGTGTAACATGTATGGCCACCATTATCCTGACTTCTTAGTAAATTTTCCCTTCATTGAACATAATGTGGTTCTCTATTCTGTTAATCTTTTACAGTAAAATCACTTATTGGCGTAGACGTCTGTAATATTGTACACCCGGGTCCTAGAAACGCCATGACCGCAGAGGCCAGCTGGGAAAAAGTCTGAGCTGTTCTCATTACCTGGGCTAAGCACATGAGATAAAAAGTGGGTAACACACTGGATCACTCAAATAAACAAAAACACCCCAAAACAATAGTGCCATAACCATCTCATCGGCCGATAACCTGCTGATAAAATGGCCATAAAGTGAAGAAGTGTAGGGTTTACAAACATGTGTATAATTTTACTGTATAGAATTGGAGGCACGTGGTGGTCCAGGATGGACAACTACAATTACAGGGAGCCGGACCTGCATCTGCATCCCGTTGCGGGTAGCCCGCTGGTGGAAACCACAAAAAAAAAATTTCCACTTCATTTTCCGCTGCGTGAACTTACCCTTAGGACGAGGCACCATGTTGTGGAAACACAGCTTTTTTTTGTTGTAGATTTTGTTGCATTTTTTTTTAACCAAAGAATGGCTACAAAAGGAATGGAAAATATATAGTAAGCTCTTATACTTCTCCCTTCTGCTCCTGGCTTTGGCTCAAAAAACCGCAACAAAATCTACAACAAAAAAGCTGCGTTTCCAGAATGTGGGGCCTCAGCCTTATAGTGGATCAAATTAGTCCATGGTCATGTGATGGACACACAGGTGCACGGCTCGTTACAGTCACGGCACAGTGATCAGACAGCTGTATTGAAACGAGCTGTGCACCTGTGTGTCCATCACATGATCTGGAGCTGATTTTTATCCACTGGGAGTAAGTAGAATGAATGACAGCAAGCAGAGAGCTAGGAAACTGCAAGGAATTGATATAGAAAGTATATTGGAAAACTACAACTTTTCACTATACAAACAATAACATTTATTTGCTGATATTGGACAACCCCTTTAAGCATAACATACAGGTTACAAATCATAAAGCAGTTTCCAGCTGGATGTATTTTTAGAAAAATCTGATTAATAATGCAGTCATGTCATTTGGACGAGACTATTGCCAAATGGCTTTTCGCCTTCAGTGCCAATCTAGCATTGAGTTGAGTTAAAATTTACGGGATTGATTGCTAAGGATAATCTGCCTAAGGCTACGGCCCCATATAGTGAACTGCAGCTAAAAACAACAGCAGCGAAAAAACAATCCTGCAAAAACACAGATTTTTTTTGCATTTTTCACTGTTTTATATTTTTTTTATACATTGAGCTTTTAAAATATACATTTTATTTTTATATATTAAATGGGAGAGTTGCAGGAATTTCTTCAACAAATCTATAATATGTAAATATATCCTAAAAGTCCTGAAAACACAGGTATGAAAAATAATGTTTAGGCTCTGTTCACATTGGGGGGCATACATTAATCTGTCATCCCCCTGGCTAGGAGGAGATTTCAGGTATTACACCAAAAAGTGGAATTTTTGGCTCAAATTTGGCATACATCAATTCACATCTGCACATTGCAGAGCAAAATTTGCAGTGGAAAAAATCGCAACGTGTCAATTATACCAATGGAAACACTGGCGTTTTCCATATAGGTATAATAGGGGCAGAAAGTACACAGCGGAAAACTCTACTTTGGGGCCTTAGCCTAAAACATAGAAAGAATAAAAAACTTTTACAGAAAAACATTAAATACAAAGAGTTAGAAAACTAAAGATGAACAGAAATGAATAACATTGTAGACTCGGTTTCTGAACGTGGCGGTGCAGATGGTTCCCAATGGGTATAATGTTTAAGTGGTTTCAAGGTTTCTGCCCTTAATGCGGAGACGTGGACATTAACTGGTATTAAGATTTCATATGAAGACGCAAGTGTAAGGTGAGAAAAGGAAATACATGCAGGCGCCAGAAACATTAGACCATAGATTTACTAAAAAGGCCAAGTTCAGAACCACAGTAACAGATGCTGCAGCAGCTGGGGATTTTGGATTGCTGCTCTCCGAGGGTGGTCGCTACTATTAACATCTCGTGCCCCTGAGTATACAGGCATCTGATTTCATAGTCTCACAATGACCTTCACAGGTTGTAGCACTATGTAAAACGCTTCCTCGTACTGGGTGTCAGGGCGGGGATAAACATCCTCTACAATCTACGTACTCTGCAATCCCATCACCCTCTACAAGACTCTACAAAGTTTTACAAATGATGGCGGGAGCTGCAATGCTCACTCACCTACAAGTTACTGGTGCGTTGTCCCATTAAGGAGTATTAGATATTGCAGCAGTAGCTCATAACCACCCCTGCGAAAGAAACCCCCCCCATCAACTGAGGTCCCCCCCACCGATCTAGAATTGATGTTCTACCTTAGGCCTTATTCACATGACCATGAAAACTGACAGCAGCCGACAAAACCAACATGTTTTGACAGACACAAGGACCAATAGAAATCAATGGACATAAAAATTTTGAGTCCGAGCTATGACTGTTAAAAATGGATTAGTGGGTTGGGTAAAAAAATTTATAATTTTTTTTAAAGGGGTTTTAAAATTCAAAACGGATGACACTTGGCTATCAAAAACAGACACACAACAGACAGATGGACACACAACGGACTCAAAACGGATGTGCAATGTCTGTTCGATTGACTCGGCCATTTTTCACAGCCAAGAAATGGACACGGTTGTGTGAATATAGCCTTAAGGATTGGTCATCGGATAACAAAAAGTTGATAACCCCTTTAAGGCCAGGTCCCCACGTGGCATGAATGCCACAGAAAAAAAGGGAGAAGCATAAGAACTTCCTATATATTTTCCATTCCTTTTGCATCCACTCTTGGCTTTGGCTGAAAAAAACCCAACAAAATCTGCAACAAAAAAAGCTGCGTTTCCGCAACGTGGGGCCTCAGCCTTACAGTCAGAACAAAGTGGATGCTACCGTAGCAAATCTCATCCACACTTTACAGAAAAATACGTGCAGCAGACACACTGCGATTTCAAAAACTGTCATGTTTAGGAAATCGCAGCATGTCAATTATACCTACCGAAACGCCTGCGGTTTCCCTATAGGTATAATTGAAGCAGACCTCTGTGGACTTTCTGCGAAAAGCACTGCGGGAAAATCCGCATGTGACTTAGGCTGGTTGATCTTGAACCAGCTGCTCATCCATATTGCTCCTGAGAAAAGCAGTTAATAGTAATTTACTACATATACTTTATATCTACATGCGAATTGTATCCAGAAATCAATAGGATTTTTGCTGGAAATGTTGTTTATCCTATTAGGCACCTAATAACTTTCCAGTAGAAGTGGTGAAGTGCTTTGTCGGCAAAGGTTCTGGAAGTAGGTTTCTTGGATCCTCTCCAGCTCCATATCCATTGAATCGGGAAGTCTATTGGGAAACCATGTGTCCGAAATATGATGACTGTGTCACTGTATAAGGAAGATTTACCATTCAGGACGTCCGATAATGTGTTCTTCTATCAATTAAAACATCTAGGGGATGTCTGCACAGGAGGTAGTCGCAGCTGCTGCAGACTCGGCTATTCTGCTGCCATGCATAGTACATGATATTTTTCCAAAGCTCATGCACTACATGCAACAAAAACCTACAGCACAAGGTGTTTTCAATATACAGGATGTAAATTATGTTTTGGGTTTTGCCCATGGCTTTCAATTCAAAGGCTGACCCGCTTGCGATTCCACAAAACCACCCGATTTCAGGTGCTTTTTCTTAAGTGTCAGCTTTGAGACGAATCTGCTGCTGAATTTCCATGGTGGAAATTCAGCAGTACAGTCATCCCATGTGGATGTACCCTTAGAATTCCTCTTCATTTTCAGGGCATCAGCATTCCATTGCAGCTTCCTGGGCCTAATCAGTAGGGAGTCTCGAGACACGGAATCCGAAGCTGAATCAACTGTGGAATCTGTGACAAGATCGAACAGGACACTTATTTTTCAGTGTACTGCCGCGATCTCTGCCTCCCATTAAAAACAATGGGTTGCAGAATCTAGGTGGGACCTGCCATAGATTAGGGAGCGGAATCCGACCCCAAATCCATGGCAAATATCAGCCCTGCAGATAGATAGGTTAGGGTCACCGGAATCAAATAATGTTTTCGCTTGTGAATTGTTGCCTACATTGGGATCCACCCTGGCCTGCTCCAACCACAATATGGCTGTCAAGGCGCAGAATGGGGGTTGTGGTGCATATTTGCGCAAGAAAGGGCTTTGCATCAAATGTACACCACAATGTCATCGCTATAGACTAGAAAACTTGTGTAGATTGAATGAATAATCCCCCCCAATGTATATAAAAAATAAATCTGCGGTTCATGTTTTTTTTTTTTTTCTACAATTGTGGTGAGATAAATAATATATTATAATTTCTCTGGGAAGACATTTGGTGATAGATTTTTTTTCTGGCTTCACATTAAATTAATTTGTTTTTATGTAGCCGGCCAAACTGCAAGATGGATGCCAAATATCTGCCGTACTGAATAGAACATGAGTTGTATTTCTGTTCTAGCTTGTTGAAAGCTTCACATCAACTTTCATTAAAAGTTCTGCCAACTTAATTAGTAGAAAACCAACAAAGGATTCTGCTAAGGACATCTGCGTTAGCGCTCCGGGTATAGACCACGCCCAGCCATACAATAACATAAAAGGAGTTCTCCTGTAAGTAATGTACACATCCTTGACTTATTCACTGTGCTATTCCATGCATTAAAGAACAAAGAACATTCACGCCAAATAAACACAGGAATCTCTGCATCAAACCTGTTTGAATTTACCTTTATTTTGATGAAGTTAAAAAAGTCTTGAAACTTTTTGATCTTGATTCACATTGATGACCAATCCTTAGTATCAAATCAGTGGAGGACCCACCAGGGTGAATGGGAGCAGAGCAGGAGTAACCCAGCAAAGCTACTATACAGTGGATAGAGCCATCTTATTCCAATTGTGTAGTTCTAGCAGTGTCGGACCACCACTGACTGGTCTTATATGGATGATTTATCCTCCTGAGTATAGGTCATCAATGTCTAAAGGCTGGACGTCAACATTAAAGGGGATCTGTCAGATGCTTTGTCAGACGAGGACAAGAAGGATGTTGGCTTGGTTGGGGACATATGCTGGCAAAAAAAAAATACACTCTTCGGGTAGGTTCACATGTAGGAATTTGTTGTGGATTTGAGGGGCAGATTCCGCCACTGAATTCTTGGCAGATTCAGCCCCGAATCTTCCTCTGATTGTTTTCAATGGGAGGCAGAGAACGCAGCAGAACGCTGAAAAAAAAATCAGTATCCAGCTTCATTTTGCCATGGATTCTGCAGCTGATTCAGCCACAGATTCTGCGGTTCGGGACTCCCTGCTGATCAGGCCCATTCATCCGGGCCAAGAGCAGAGGAAAGCACGACATTCCGTCACAGCAACATGGCGAGCCTCTTAGTAATTCTAGCGAGTCGTGCACCGATTGGGGAATCCATTAAGATTGGAGTAAGAATCACCAGTCTTAATAATCCCCCTTCCCCAATGATATTGACGAACTATAACTTTGGTATACCTCATCTTCGACCTAGAATAAGGAATTCCAAAGAGACACAAGGTCAGATGATCACACAGGTCTCAATAACTAATAATTACAGATATAGGCAGCACCCTTGGGACTTCCTATGAATGCAGAATTGATTTACTGCTAAACCAGTGCCGGAGTATTGCTTGATGCTCATGTCCGACACTATTACAATAGAACTATAGATATGACAAAGCACATAGAAAGATCAACCAGCCAAGTAAACCAAGACCAGGCATTGGAGAGGTGACGCTGAATCGGTGAGAGATTCAACGTGTTGTAACCCTCTATGCTATATACAGTGCTGCCATGCTCCAACTATGACTGAAGGGTAAGACACATGGAGGAATCTGCCTCAAAATCAGCTCCACACTGTCCATTGTATTTAGTGTGAGACGCAGACTGAAGTAGGACACTGAAAAAAAGTGCCCTGATCTTGACTTGGATTCGAGCCAACAGCCACAAGTCACTCTACTGATTGTTCCCACACCTTGGTGGAAAGGGAAAGGAATTGAGGTGGAAGTCTGCCTCAAACTCCACCTGCCGTCAACAGCCCCCCAAAGCCCTGTGCACAGACCATGTTCTTGTCAATGTGTTAGCCATATTCAAAAGCTAGCACACTGACCAACCAGGCCTCAGCACAGCCCGGTAACACCGCCAGAGGGGGCCGGAGCCTGGGGGCAAAATTCAGGGCAGGTCAATAGTGGGCTATCCAATGGATAGTGGCTGTGTCCACACTTAAGCCACGCCAAGTGGCACTCAGGAGTTGATCGGTCCCAGCCCAGATGTCGGACATCCACTCCATCAATATAACGTTCTGGAAAACCCCACAACCGCCGTAGATGGTCCAGATAGGGTTCCTCAGTCTAGACCTCCCCGGAATAAGCCGATAAGTAAGCATGGCTACTACTGAGGCGAAATCATTCAACAGGCATCATGTACTGTGCTTGTAACTGGACCAAACCAGGGGTTACGGGAACTCTTGGTTACTCTAAAAGAAAAAAAAAGGAGTGCAATGGGGTACCTGCAAGTGTAGACAAGATGGTACAATGATGAGCAGAGGCGCAGACAGTCTCCACTCCATAGAGTCTCCATATATTGTACTGTGTCTGCTCTAATACCATAGGACTCCTGTACATCTGTATGTAAGCATCTCATTAATGTGCCCACTTTAGGCTGACATGTCAATAGAAAATGGTTTATAGCAAAGAATTCCTAACTAACAATTTTATTGACTGGTATTGAATAGGGGTATTAAGAATATCCACACAGCAAAATGACATGATTGCATTCCAGGCTGATCCTGCACATCCAATAAATACTAGTTATCTCCAGCGCCGGACACAATAATGATGTCTGTAACAGAATATGTAGTACCAAAAAACCTAAATGTAGTTACCCAATATAATAACAACAGTGCGAAGAGGAGTCTGTGTGCAGTCAAGGGACCCATATGATAAAAGGAATATATATAGTTACTGTAAAAGAATAAGAGGTGGGCGAACCGCCGTCACAAGCCAGGTTCAACCAAAATATCTCTAATTGTTGGATTGTGACAAAACCAAACAACGGGGATCGTCCCGGATGAACTAAAATGGCCATGCATGCATTAAATGTTATACCTGGGGCTCCTGATCACAATAGGTGGAGGCCCAGGGGAGGTGGAAAAAATAAACAACCACCCCCACCTCTATGGGCCTGCCACGGCACCGATGCTCTCCTGCTCCGGTGATGTCTGGAACCCCGGGGCAGGGTATGCCAAGCATCATGATGTAGGGAACTTGTCAACCCAAAGCAAATCAGGGAACCGAGCCACCCGAAACTAAACAAAGGGGTCGCCACCTATAGTATTATATTCATTATAAATAGAGGTGAGTGAGTCCATTTGGATTAAATGTTTTGGCCTCAACACAAACAAGAAACTTGGGGGTCAACACCCAGAACCACTAATACTCGGGTCCCAGACCCCAGATATAATAAGTGGAGGTGCAGAAACATAATAAACTAGAAGTGATGATACGGCCCCACAGAGTCCTGATCTCTCATATCCAGTCTGTCTGGGATTACATGAAGAAACAGAAGGATTCCCGACAGCCTTCGGCAACTCACTCTTACAACCTCTTTAAATAGTTAGGGGTCACCAGAAGGTGGTGGTCTAGGTTCTACTGTTCATTATCATATCATTACTCTGTAATTTGTTATGCTGTTCAAAAAGTATTCTATTTCACACACAGTAGGGGGAGTGCCACCCAGTGGCGTAACTAGGAATGGCTGGGCCCAGAGGTGAACATTTGACATGGCCCCCCCACCAACCCGCCAACCCCCCTGGCCAATCGCCCCCCCCCCCACAAACCGCATTCCCCACATTTCTGCACACACTATTATGCCCCTAGTGGCCCCTGCACACACTATTATGCGCCATAGTGGCTCCGGCGCTTTACCAGCTTCTTTTGGCTCTCTTCAATGTTGGACCAGGCGTCACATGAGCGAGTCCTGTGTCACGACGCATAATGACGCCGGCCTGGCCCACGTGACGTTTGTTACGTCACCAGAAGTCGCCCAAAGCTTGCCGGAGCATAGGGGAGGTAAGTAACATTGTTTTTATGTTTCTCACCTCCCCTGGGCCTCCAATCATTATACACTGGAGTCTGAAAAGACCCCAGAGTATAATGATATCAGTGTTTGTGGGGTTCCTTGGCCTACGGACTTACTTACCAATCCCCGCTCCTGTTCACAGCCGCCTTCGCTTCCGCAGAAGGGGAAGTGCAGGTGGCCGTGAGCAGGAGCGGGGATCGGTAAGTATATAGGGCCCGTTGCCTGCTGGGGTTACTCCAGTAGGTAACGGCTTATTAAAAAAAATCAGGGGCCCGCCAGGCCCCCTAATGTCTAGGGCCCTGTGGCAGCCGCTACCGCTACAACCACAGTATTTACGCCACTGGTGCCACCCCTCTCAGCACAACCCAGGCTTCTGCTCACCACATGTTGCTTATGTGCACTGGTCACCGTTCTCATGGCTAGCACACTGACCGATTCTTTTCTATGGCCACATACACATACCCACGTATGGGGCCATGAGCCCGGGGCAAAATTTAGGACAGGTTCTATATCTGTCCTGTTTTGGATCCCAGGTTCATTAGATGAAGTGAATGGGTCCATGGAGCCACTGCCGGTATACACAGGTTATCTATGTGCCATCTGTGTCCTTTTACCATAGACAGGGCACATGCACACGGTCTGGTGTATGTAATCTGAGGCTGCCATCCTTGACCCAACAAAAAGAAACTCTACTTTATCCTTTTTTTCCTAACCCATTCAGGGACTATAAATGGGTGAGGAGAACCGTAATGTGACTTTTCCAATCTCATTGACTCTCTCTCTTATTGAGTCTTCTTCCACCTCATTGCTGGTCTGGTCACATCTCTTATCCCATGACCTTTGTGTTCACATTTCACTGCCAAGTTCTTTCTTCATCCAACTCTATTACATCACCGTCAGAGCATAATAGTTAATAAAACGTTTTTGACCAACTCCTCCGGTCTTGTCTCTTCCTCCACTGTTGTATCTATACACGGCGTGCCTCAGCATACTGCCAGCACCAGAACATCAATTATCACAAACTGAGGATTGTGCTCCATTTCTCAGCAGTCTCAGCACGGTTTCCATGGCAACTCCAACACCATTGTCCTACTAATCAATTACCGGAGTCAAGCTAGATTTTTTTTTTTCACCAGGATGTTGGCGTCTTAATATCAACGGCAGACGTCTTGACAGACACGACACAATTATTTAGTACAGATGCCATTTTGGTGAATTTTCATGGCATCAATGTCTAAAGAGATGACAGATGAGTGCTCTAAGCTAAACTGGCAATTTTTAGCACTGCAAAGTTTCATGTTATTATCAGTATTTTTTAACCACCAAAAATAGTAGGAAAAAAACTTCTTAAGCTGCTATTATCACAGTGTATTGTAGTCTGCATCAGACTGTCCCATCATCTTTTCACTTTTGCTAGATACTATTCAGTGCTACAGTCGGGGAGTTTTTGTACGGCACTATTGAAGTCCTAGGCCATGTTCACACAGTGTGCAAATCAGAAAAACGTGTATTGGCAGTGAAATCCAATGCCAAAAACAGCGGCAAGAACTGACCTTCCACTCTTTTTTCCATGCAACATGGTATTCAATTGTGCTTGAGGGAGAATCCACACCCTAAGAGCTACAGACTGGTTTTCCAATGGGGACACCAGAAAATTGCCATACAAACATTGCAAATTGTGGTGCCATTTGAGCTAAATTTGCTCTAAAATTTGCATTTTTTTTTTGCTGCATTTCCCTCTAAACTGCACCAACCTTTCAGAAATGTAGGAAAACATGGCCTCCCAAAACCCAACCCAAATCAGAAACTGGTGTAACTTGCAGCCCAAATCTACGTCGGGTCCTCTTAATGAATTTGTCATGTCTTACTGCAACACACTTTGGAGTAAGACCAACGCATGAAGCACAGGTCGTAATATCAGCACTGCTGCCTGCACTTGCTGAGTGCATTTGTAAGCTTGTGCGGGGGTATTAGTGGATGTCTCCTTCAGAAAGTGCTCTACTATGTGCAGTAAAAGAGAGAAATCTACCAAGCTCCATAAAAAGGCATCACATCACATGTAGCTACCCATATAACCCTCACAGTGTTGTTGATTGCCCAAAATACATCAGTCTGCAGATGGATGTCTATGGTTGGGTTATACTTGAGTTACATATTTTGGGCAGAAAATAACTCATGAATAAGTTACTTATAGGTGGCACTGTGGACAGAATATTTCTTTTTGAAGGAATAGGACATGATTATTTTTAATGTGGGGTGCAGTCTTAAGGACCCTAAAAAGTAGTCTGTTCTCTTGGTCCACACAAAAAGTTGCATAGATAGGCCCAGGAAAGGTTCAGCTGCTGTTCACACTGCATGTGCAGTTTGGTAGAGGCACAGTCTGGATGGACTATGCCACAGCCTGGCATGTTCAAAGCTAATAGTTATAAAGGATGTATTGCATGATATATTGTAGTTGCATATTTGCATTGTGTGTTGTATTGTGGAGTACAAGTCACTGGGTCATTGCCTTAGAGGTTTCTGGAAGCTGGAAGAGTTGCACCATAGGATAAATTAAGTATTGCTCTCCTGCAGTGCAACACACTGATCACAGGGGCGACCCAGGGCAGGAAGGGACACAAAATTTAAGAAGTAGGGGTAGTCAGAGAGCATGAGAGGCCTCTATAGCTTGGGGAAGAAGGCACCATTACACCGGCTCTTCAACTGGTTCTTAGAACCGGAGCTCTTCCAGTGTCCTACGCAGTAGTGACACTGGTGGCGTCTGTCACATGGGCACGGATATGTGCCCACTCGATCTGCTTCCACAGTATTAAACTGATCAACTGCTTGTGTCATCTTGTCTGCTCTTGTGAACACCTCAACACAGTTAACACCTCTGCAGAGATGTCCAGAGTATGTGTTCCTTCTTCTGCCAGTGGGAAACTCTATGACTGGGTGGCTGCTCCATGAAGGTTGACTGGATAAGCAGCACATCGGCCTCTGAGTAATATGGCGTTTGCCACCATCCCTCATCAGGTTCCGCACCCCCTTGGCAACCTATGGACTTCTGTTTAGAGGGGTCATTCAGTTCTTGAAGCCTGGTGGCCCACAATGATTCAAGTCAGGCAGACCCCAGGGCACAGTACCTCAATAAGCTTCAGAAAGGGGAGGAAAGACCCTTGCGACACATTGTTTCAGAAGGTCAAGTGATGGTGGCAGCCTGTCTCCTTATGGAGAGGCGCTAGGATCTGCTGCCATAAAGTGTAGTTTTTGTTTGATAGATGATGGCGCGCTTTTTGCACTTGGGTAAAAACGCGCAGTTTCTGGTTTTCAGAAGAATAAGTCAGTGATTTCAGTCCACCGCTGATTTTCAGAATAAAATGTCTCTTTAGAGTAATTGATTTCCCCTGACACTGCTTAGAGATTTCTGTTACTGGAAATCTGACATCGATCTATACAAGGGACCATTAGAATCAACGGCGTTTTACTTAGAACTTTGTGTCAAGTTTCCAGTAACAGAAGTCTAGAGAAGTTTTAGGTTTTGGACATGGAATAAATCCTTTTCTCTCCAAAAAATTGTGGAGGTGTGATATCAGATAATTTGGAATTTTAATTTCCCATCAGGTATTTCACCATATGGGAAAAAAAATTCCCCCAAAAATGTAGAAATTACTATTTTAAACAACGGGGTTATTTTTCAGTGATTACAATGGCATATTTTCTATTTTTGTTGCACCAGAATCCACAATTTTGGCAAAATCACTATTATTGATTTTCACCAAAAAGAACAGATATTTGCCCCTTTCTAGGCACATTTAAAAAAAAGGGTCCAGTATAGAGAATGGGGCTGTGCCAATGGCAAAACATGCCAGATTTATTACTATTTTGCGTGCTTTTTGACCCGAAGCCAGGAGTCCATTGGGCACAAGGGAAAAGTATAAGTGCTTCCGTTATATCTCCCATTCCTTTAGAAGCCAATCTCGGATTTGGCTCAAAAAAAATGTGGCATAATCTACAACAAAAAAATGCAACTTTTCAACATCATGTGGCCTCAGCCCTAGGTCTTCAAACAAACATAAAAAATGGACGTGTTATGGCACTTTATGTAATGGCCCTCACATGGCTGTTTTTAGAACACAGTGGAGCAGATTTATTAAGACTGGTGTATTGTATGCCAGTCTTAATAAAGGGCTTTGACTGGGGCAGGGAACGAGAGATTTATAAAGAGGCCACAGCCTAAAATCAGTTGGCCTGTCCACTATAAAGTGGTTACCTGTGGGCACCATAGGCTATAATGGGGTCCAACGGGTTTCCGATGGTTTTACTGTATACTGAAGCGGGCAGAGAGAAAAGCCCTCCTTGCAGGACTTTTCTTTCCAGCGGAATCTCCTACGGTGACTCCAACACAGATGTGAGTCCTATTTTTGTCTGTATTCACAAATCCCTCAAAAGACTCAAGTCTATGAGGGATATGTAAAAACGGATGAACCACGGTTCCTGTGAACGTAGCCTAAGTTTGCCCCAGCTCCTTTATTGAATATGAAATGTCTATTTCTTTACAGTACATCTCATCCATGACCAAGAGATGTATTCATAGGAAAAACCATCTGGACAATCCCTTCTCCAAATAAACACCAGATGGCTAGAATTTGATCATTGTGGGTACTGTAGATGAAGCGGCAGATGAAAACGCTCCTAGATCTGCTAGAGAAATGTGGTAATGGTCTGGAATCACAAGTGACAATTTTGAGACAAAGCCAGGAGTGGATCCAGAGAGTGAGAAGAGATAAAACATTTCCTATTTGTATCAACTCCTGAGTTTGGCTGAAAAAATTGCCATACCTGGAGCTCAATGGAGCTTGTACAGCGGAGGCCTATATAGACATTCACCTGGCCTATGTTTTAAAGGGGTTTTATGGCCCCAAATCGCTTTTTCAATCTGATGACCTATCCACTGGTCATCACCGGTCACATGGACCCCATTGACTATAAAGGGATCTATCAGGTGTCCGTTCTTTTCGACTTGTAGCACTTTTTGGGACAGCCTCAGTACTATCAGTGTAAGGCTTTGTGCAGACGACCGGGGCCGTGTTCAGTGTGCTATCTGTGTATTTCATTGATAGCACACTGACCCATTCTTTTCTATGGGCCCTTACACATGACCCTGAATTTCACGGTTTCTGCGTGCGGACTGACAGTCCGGGCCGCAAAATATAGAACAGGTCCTATTCCTGTCCTATTTTGAGGCCCTTGCTTCCGTGGCTCCTAGTCATTTAATGAAAGGAGCCATGAAAGCACGACCCGTGGACTTTGTTTACGACAAAAAAACTGGATTTGCGGCGCAGAGGATGTAAGCGCACACCCACGCATTGCTTTAAAAACCCATTCAAATGAATGGGTTTTTAAGCAATGCATCGCTAACCTGTCGCTATCCGGTGCCGATCCTGTTTCCCAAGATTTTCAGTCGGATTGGCGTCGGACGGACTCAAGCGCAAGTGTGAACCCACCCTTAGTAGTAGTAGTAAAAGTGCTAAGAACAGAGGAATGGCACAACATAGAGTTCTTAGTAAAGATGCTCCAGAATTATTTCATGGAGAAGACAAGTATTTATTAAGACAGACATGTCCGCAGAGGTGACAGGTCCTCTTTAAGACAATAACTGGAAGATCTGACAATTTGTCTGCACCAGTTATTGTGAGCTATTTTGGGGTGGATCACTATAGTGCACTGTTCACACATAAATGACTTTATTATTCTGATGATTTCACTTGTTACAGCTTGTAATACACAGCCCTTATCACCTCCATGTCATTTATTATATCCACACAACAGGCAGTGGTATTGCAGCCAAGCTAATGTGAAACAGCTTGTTGTAGCTGTAAGACCGGCAGAACCATCCAGATGCCTTAAGGCGTATTCACATGACAGTCCATCATACGTCTGTTTTGAGGGCACATTGGGACACATTTATTAAGCTACCTGCTCTTTTTTTAGCATCTATTGCACCTCTTTGTGGACTTTTTCGCAAAGTAGGTGTAAATGCACTCCAGTCCATCGTAAAAGAGCCCTGGATAGGAGGATGGCAGAGCAGGGACTTTTTAGATGGGGGGCTGACACCCCAGTCCTGTGCTTGCAGTGCGTGGCTGGTGCTCGCCTCTGCTGGCAGGTGAGGTGGAGGAGGAGATGGGATACCGGGTGGAGGACACTGTAGGGCATATGTAGAGGTCACAGTGAGTGGAGTAGCCGGGGACAGCTGAGAAGCTGCAGCTGTAGGGTCCGGTAGTTCGGCACGCGGTGCGGCAAGATGTCCGCCGGCCATGAGGCACAGTCAGAGAGGACTGAGGAGTCTCCCATGGGAGAGTAGTATCGCTCCCCAAAGCAGTGCCGGCATCAGAGGGAGGCAGGGACGCAGCAGAGGCAACTGAATGTGGCTGCTTGTGCCGGGAAAGCTCAGGCTGTAAGTCCTGTGTCAGCTCCTGCACTCCGCCAGCCAGCTCCGAACCAGCATCAGCTGTCTCCCAGGGGGAGGAAAAAATTGGAGATAGGCACGTTGGGTGCTTGAACTGTAAGTGAGCCCCCTGGGGCTTTCATCAAGCAAGTTTTACCCATATTTCAACAGTTGTGCCTTTTTGCACGAGGGTGAACATACTGTAATGGAGTTTACTCTCTTAAAGCAGACACAGCTGCCAAGTTACCTTTTCATGCTTCCCTGCACGTTGCCCTGCTGCTGCTGCAGCACCTGTAGGATGTGTAAGGGGGTGCACACCCTTCCTCCCTGCAACTTAAAGTCCTAACATGCACACTTGTTAACCTTCCCAGCCAATCCACATCTATTTATATATTCTATGCTCTCTGGATCTGTTTCGCTAGGTTCACACCTGCGTTGGGGTTTCTGTTCTTCAGGTCTGCTTCGGGACCCAAAAACGGAAACCCAATCCACTTAAAAAGCAGTTACCCGTGGAAACCCATGGACCCCATAGACTATAATGGGGTCCGCCGGGTTTCTGCACGGTTTCCACCCTCCATACATTTCAGTGTATGGAGGGATCTTTGAAAACGTCCAAAAATAGGACATGACCTATATTTTGTCTCAGTGTCTAACTGGTTAGGTGGTCCACAACCCACTGCCCCTTATATCTACCCCTAAAAAAATGAATAAATAAGGATATATTCACATGTGATAGATTATCATGTGGCTGCTTTTGCAGCTTGTGCATGAATATCTGCAGATCTGATTCTGTTGAATGGGACAACCAAACAGATCTCTGCCATGTGTGAACACAGCCTGGAGACAGTAATCTCCATTTTCTATGATCTCAGATATATGTAGATTTTCCCAGTTGATTAAGGGTTAAAGAGAAGACAGCCGGGACCAAATTAGCATGTCCTGTAGGCGTTCACCAACTGTTCTGCGAAGGGTAATTGTGATTCCAAGAAATCTCATCCATCTTCTTGTTATGCAGCATCAATTTGGCATGTGTTGTATTTGTTACAAGACTTCTACGAGAGGACATTGTGATATTACTGACCCCATCCTGTCACTTCTCGCCCTTTGCGCAGCAGATAAGCTAAAGGACACATTGCTAGGTGACCAAAAGAGTATTACCTGGATACTTTGTAGTCCTGAAACCAGTAATGGTGCTTTCTGTGCTTTTCTTTAGCCATCTATGGATATCATGTAGCTTTGTTTATTTTCGCTGTCCAGGGATATGACATAAAGCGGCCCCCTGGACACGGTTTTATCAAATGCAGACACAGCAAGACAGGGTTAAAAATATCGGAAAAAATATTCAATGCCGCTGGAGCACACCATCAGTAATCCAAGGCATGGAGGAAGAGAAATGTATCCAGGATACAACAGGTGTAATAGTAAGGATGGGGCCCCACGCGGAGGAAACACCGCCGAAAAAATCTCAGCGTTTTACAGTCAGAGCAAAGTGGATGAATCCCATCCCCACTTTGCGGAAAAAAAAGCACTGCGGACACGCAGTGATTTCCAAAACCGTCACGGTTTTGGAAATCGCAGCATGTCAGTTATACCTACGGAAACGCCGGCAGTTTCCCTATAGATATAATTGAAACAGAAAGTCCGCAGAGGAAAACTCTGCAAACTTTCTGTCTAAAGCGCTGTGGGAAGAACCGCGATGCGGGACGCCACGTGGGGCCTTTGCCTAAGGGTGTGTTCACACGGAGGAATTTGCAGCGGATTTGAGGGTGGATTTTGCCCCCGACTCCAGAGCAGATACCTCCTGGAATCCGCCTCCCATTCTTTTCATTGGGAGACAGAGATCGCAGCAGGACGTGGAAAAAAGAAGCTCGATCTTGCCAGGGATTCCACAGCGCAGGGTCCGCGGCTCGAGACTCCCTCCTGATTAGGCCCATTCATCGGCATCCCATCACGGCTAGACGCAGCGAAAATGTCGGAGGCAGAAAATGAAGAAAATATTATAGCCCTCAAATCTGCACATACAAAAAAAAAAAACCCTAAAAATGTGTCCGGCCATGAACCAGTGAAAATACGCCGGTCATGAAGTGGTTAATGTGTGCCAGCTTTTGAAGTCCCCATAAGGATCAAATACCCCATAAACCACACAGGAGGCCTGCTATTGTTCTCTGTTAGCTGCTATTCTAGGCTATTGAGGCACAAACATGAACTTTACTACTTATAGACGATGGGACATGTCACAGCCGGTACTAGTCAGGCTGAGGACCCCTAGTGGCTCTCTGCAGGTACTGCAAGCCGCGGAACTAAGTGCTGAAGTGATTTGTTTCCGGCGGGAATGTTTATGGTGAGGCGCACACCGTACTGTGTACAGGAAGGAGGGGAGGATTGTGCAGCTGATATAAACATGTCCAATTACGTGAGTATATAGGGAGAGGTGGTGAGGCTTGGCTGTGACATGCTGCTAGGGCATGCTGCGACTTGTGGTTCATCCATAGTTGTGTAGTTGCTGATCTGTGGACTGTATAAGTATGTAATCCACCTATATATGAGGCGGCAGCTCCAGCTGTTATAAGGGAGGGACACCCTAAGGCTGAGTTCACATTTATGTTAGTCACAGAGTCCGCCGAAAATTGGCGGAGAAAAAAGTTCTGCACAGACTTTTTTTTCTGTCTTTCAGTTTCAAAACACCGGACCCCATTATGGGGTACGCCGGTCTCTGTGTGTCACCACTGGTTTAGCGGTCTGCCTCGCTGTTATTGGGGTCCCTGAAGGAACTGAACAACGTAGAGCCGGCGCTAGTGTGAACTTAGCCTAAGTGTGTGCATAAGGTGCACCCCAGACAGTCATAATGGTGGAAATCCTTCACAAAAACAGTTCTGTACTGGGATGTAAGGGGCTTTCCCAAAATCTGAGATGTCTAAATGCTGGGGCCCCGACCATAAGACCTGGGGCCACATGTACCCAGCCCTGCGCATTAACCTCTATGGGATTGATGAAAAGAGCCAAGTACAACACTCGACTATCTATGCCAGTCCCATAGAGCTAGATGGAGTGGCGGTCTGCCATCGCGCCATGTAGACGGGGGACCCCTGTTTTCATGATTGGTGGGGGGTCCAGTGGTCGGGCCCCAGTTGATCAAAAACAAGATCGGTGACACTTTAAAATTTTGCAAAAACCCTTTTAAAGGGTCTGTCAACAGAGTGAAACATATTAATCCAGTAACAGAGTTAGACAGGTTAGGCTTACTTTTTTCTCCTTGAAAATTCACGTCTCCATTACGGAGATATTCAGTATGTGAATAAGCAGTCTGGCGCACCGAGGCCGGCTCTGTTGCTCCAAACTGCTATGCCCCACAATGTGAGAACACAGGAGCAGGCAAGATTTCAGCACCACTCCCTGGCCCCTGGGAAGGGGGAAGAAGCGCGTATTGTAGCCGTGTGCGGCGTAGCAGTTTGGAGCAACGGAGCCGACCTCAGTGCTCCAGACTGCTCATTCGCATATTGTGAAATAAATGAATATCTTGGAAAGGGAAGTGCGAGCTTTCATGGGTAGAAAGGCGCTATAATCAGGTGACTCTGATCTATCTGTAGCTGGTTTAATATGCTTTACCCTATTGATAGACTCCCTTTAAAGGGGTTATCTGGGTTCTTCTATTGATGGCCTCTCCTTAGGCCATCAATATTAGATCTGCAGGGTCTGACACCCGGGACACCTGCAGATCAGCTGTACGGAGACAGCGTGGCTCCCGATCATGTGTATATGGTGGGAGCCCCGCGCTCACTTACTATACAAAGTGTAACGGCGGGTTTTGGTCCTGCATCTCTGCCCCACTGAAGTCTATAGGCTGGAATATGAACATCCCGGGAGCGGCACTGTTCTGGTACAGCTGATCTGTAACCCCCACAGATCTAAAGATAGGCCATCAATAGCAGAAACTATATAATCCCTTGAAGGCTGAGGCCACACACTGCGTAAAAGCTGCATTTTTTAAATCCAAAGACAGGAGTGGGTTTAGCAGAAGGGAAAGGTAGAAGTGCGTATTTTTATATTTTCCCATTCCTTTTGAAGCCTCTTTTGGTGTTGGCTTAAAAAATTGCAGCAAAATCTTCAAAATGCGCAGCTTTCCCACAACGTGCGGCTTCAGCCTTAAAGGGGATCTCCAAGGAGGGCTTCAATACTTCCCCCCTAGGATCCATTGCAGATGACCAATCGGGTTCCCGGCTGGTTCTGACCCTAGATCACGTGATTGGAGCTAGCACTGAGCCCCTTAGTCGCTCTTCCTCCTCTCCTGAGTTACCTGTACTATACTGTACTATTGTAATGTATTCGGTCAGCCTCCATAGTACAGGTAACTAGCAGTGAACACGGGAGAGGAGGCGAAGGCAGAGCGACTCTGGGGTAGGGAGATGGATCTGATAGTGTTACACAGGGTCGGAATAAGCCCTGAAACCTATGGTTTGTCTGTAGTAGAACCCGGGGCAAGCAAGTATTAAGACCCTCCCTTAAGAACCCCTTTAAGGGGATATTCGGGGACTAAATTTTTCCTGTTGTCGACATGGCAGGTTTCTAGGCTGGTTCCAACTCAGGATCACATGATCAGAATCAGCACCCGAGTCGATGCTCAGTATGTATAAGTTCACACCTGTGCTGGAGTCGCCAAAAATCGGTGGAGAGAAAAGTCCTGCGTGGAGGACGTTTTTCTCCATTGGTTAAAGTTTTGAAATGACAGAAACCCATTATAGTTAATGGAGTCTGCCGGTATCCACAGGTAACCGCTAAAACAGTGGTCCAGCTCTCCGTCGTTCGGGGTGTCCCGGTGGTCCAGAATGTCGGAGAGCCCGGCGCAGATGTGAACCTAGCCTAACCTGTACTACAGGGGCTGGCAGAAAGATACCAAAGTCAGCCCCCATAGTACACTGTACACAGAGAGGAGGAAAACCGGGCATGCAGCAACCACAGAACCTGCACTGGGAATAGCACCTTTAAGGAGGTTAAATGGAGTCGTTCCCCATGGCAATGTTTGGTCACATAAAGACTGCGGATGACAACGCTGCAGAGGAGTCGTGCGACTGTCACAAGATTCCCATTAACATACTCATTATGGTTATGACATATCCACATAGGGAAACATTATGGTCAAGAATCGCTCGTGGTAACCCATGATTTTAACGCAGAGTAGTTGCCGTGAACCCCTAGCCTTAAAGGGATTTCCAGAATTAGAAAAATATGGCTGCTTCCATTGTGAAACAGCTCCACACCTGTCCACAGGTTGTGTATGGTACTACAGCTTAGCTCTATTGAAGTCAGTGGGACTAAGATGTTATACTAGCAACCTCTGACTGTGATGAAACTACAACTCCCAGCATACTTGCTTTGCTGTTCTTGGAAGTGAAGCCCACCGAAGTGAATGGAGCATGCTGGGAGTGGTATTTTCACAGCAGCGGAGTGCCGAAGTTTGCTGACCCCTGTACTTTTTATTGTACTGATGGTGAAGGGTTAATTCTGAACCTTTTTCCTGTTTATCGTGCAGGCCCGAGGTTACGATGCCTATGACTCAGATTTTAGTGATGAGGAAGAAGATCCTGAGAAAACTGTCAAGAAAAAACGGTGAGTGTTCATGTCACATGATATGAGTGTCTCTGAGCAAGGGGCGAGGGGGTCCAGTCAGTGCCGGAGAGGTGGCAAGAGCAGCCCTGGCTCTGGAGACTTCGCTGTGACCGTCTGTTGCCCATTGTATGACTTAGCTGTCCTAATTCTAATTTATTGACCCCTATTGACTAAAATGTGGCTGTCCTGGGCAGCCAGCCTCTTTAAATACCTTTGTTTCTTTACAAAATGGCTGCTGAGATCATGAACTCTTACTCTGTGTTTGTTCCACCTACAATGGTTTTATTATCCTCACAAGGTGGCAATAGAAAAGGGCATATCAGTGTCCAGAAACACGCCGCGCCATCCGCCCGACCCAAGGGTTTCACCATTCCGCCTTCTTCTGGAGATGCCTTAGTGGAAGCCAAGAGGGAGAAAACGTTGGGTCGCTTTAATGGCACGGCATGTTTTTGGAATGTGATATGCTTGTTTTTAATGCCGCCCTGTGTCACAATTCGGAGGTAAAGGAAGTAATTCTACAAGTATTTACTAAGACATGTGAGGAGGGGTGACAGGTCCTCTTTAAAGGGGTTATCCCATCTTTACACTTCTGCTAGGTTCACACTAGCGTCGGCCTATCCGTTGTTCTTGTCCGTCGCAGGACCTGAACAACAGATAGGCAGAACAGCAGACGCATACAGAGCCCATCGGACCCTATTAACTATAATGGGATCCGTCGGTTTTCCATTCTTTTAAGATGAAACCACCGGATGAAAAACTCGGTTTGCAGCACTTTTTTTGTCTAGTGATTTTCAACATACACTGCAGCAGAGTCTCCAATGCAGAGGTGAACATAGCCTTATTTTATTTCCACAGGATAGAGAGTACCTGTCTGATGGTTGGGACCTCCAGTAGAATGCGGGTCTGCAAGTGCCCCATGTGTGGTCACCACGTCACTCACTTATGTGGTACTTGCGGAGCATCGATCTCCAGCAATCCTATAGGGTTGCCTGGAGCAGTGGTCACATATATGCACTATGGCTCCATTTACGCAGGGCTCTTGGAGGTAATTCCAGGCCCCTTTTCACATGATTGATGGGGGTCCGACTGCTGCATGCAAACACTAGAATGGTCCTCCATGTGATAGCACATGCACGTGTTGTCTGTTTTTGAATCCACAATAAAATTAATTTCCTATTTTATTTTATTCTTTATTTTTTTTTCTTTTTTACACACAACTTTTTGTTAACTATTTTTAACTTCTGAGTTACATAATACCAGAAAACGCATTGAAGTTATCTGTTCTACATGGCCTGTTATCGTGTTCGTACCTTACAGGGGAAGGGCTCCTTCTTTGGCAGACCTTCTATATGGGGTATAAGTTGCTGTATAGCCAGGGGTTAGAGAGACTGGACCCCCATAGATCAGCTGACCACTTGGGTGTATTCATTCATAGAAGGGTTGTCTAGATATGATGTTCGTGTAGGATTATTCCTATAATCTAGTAATGCAAGGAAATATCTTGTGTTGTGGCTTCTCCGATGACCAGACTGTTGAATGCAAACTCTTCATTAAAGGGATTTTCCAGGACTTGTTTATTGATGGCTTATATTTTGTATAGGTCATCAGTATGTGATCTGTGGGGGTCTGACACACAGGACCTCCACAGATCAGCTGTTTGAAGAGGCTGCTGTGCTCACAGGTGCTGCTGTCTCTTCCCTGTGCTGACAACATCACATTCATCAGTTACATGGTATAGAAGCAGCCCAGTCCCATTCAAGTGAATGTGGCTGAGGTACAATACCAAGTGCGGACCCTGCGCAACGTAGTGTTTGGTATTCAGTGAAGAGGCCACAGCAATCCACCTAGACTCTTCAACTTCTTGAGCCAGTTGATCGGTGGGGGTCTCAGGTGTTGGACTACCCTGATCACATATTGATGACCCATCCCAAGGTTAGGTCATGAGTATATAAGTTCCAGAAAACCCCTTTAGGCTTAGGCTTTTCCGCTGCAGATTTTTTTTTCTGCAATGTGTGGATGGTATTAGCCAGAATCCCATCCACTTTGCAGGTACTGTAAAACGCAGCTTTTTTTGCTGCGGAGCTTCCACCGTGGCCAAAGCGCTGCGTTTTCGCACAATGTGGCTTCAGCCTAAAAGTCTTTTGTGGTGTTGCTTAACATTTGGCTTCACAATTAGCTTTGTGGTTACTAATGCACTTCGGGGATCTGTTATCCTGCCAGTTACGACCCACATAAATCGCTTTTCATTTTTTTTTCTTATTTTATTGGTCAATTATATTTCATTATTTATTAAAAAACATAATTTACTTTGTAATTAGGAATTAGCCTCCGATTATGAAACATTGGCCACGACGTTGTCATCACGTGGAAACTTGCAGTTTCAGGATTCTGATGTGTCTATTTTTTATAATCGTTCTCATGATATTCTTCTAGTCTGGAGCATTTGCTTGATGGAAGGAGGGACAAGACACAGTGTAGTTCTGTACATAGTCGTCGGAGCCTGGTGTACTGCTGTGGTCTGTTTTGGGATTTATTATGGGAGTTTTATGTCCTCCTTAATGGTTGTGTACAACTGTACGATTACAGAATGCGGACCCTGTTTCCCGGAAGGTTCTCAGTCGTGTGTATATGGCCTGCCACGTGAGAAGAAGCTGCTTCTGGTGTGATTCATGACCTGCTCAATGGTTAGAGTCACTCCTCAATCTATGTGCAAGAGAATCAGTTTGCGGGGCTGAACTACTGAGCACGTGCGACCGCCAGAACAGGACACACTGGAGCAGATTTATTAAGACTGGAGTTTCATACGCCAGTCTTAATAAAGGCTTCAACTGTCCTCTTCATAAATCAGTTACATGCCCATGTGCCTGAATGGAGATCTACGCCATTTCCTAACCGAAAACTGGCGTGAGTTGTAATATGTTGGGCCGAGGCGCCCTTGGTCCTCCCCGTTCCGCCTACATTTGCACAGTGTGGCGAGCGAGGCACAGAATGGGGGTTGTAGTGCAAGAAAGGCCCTTGTATCAAATGTATGCCACATCATCATTAATACATTACCCCATTAGGTGGACATGCTGAGAGTGATTACATTTACAGTTTATTCACATGGTGCAGTCATGTTGTGTGTTTGTTTGTTTTTTGCTTCACCAAATCATAGTAAAAAATGTTTCTTTACCCCTAAACATGGATCAGTATTAACCAGTTCCATACTGTTGGGTTTTTTTTTAGAAGAAAAGAAGATGAGGAGCTGCTTAAGAAGCCCTTCCAGAAGGATAGACGTGGGAAGGTGGCGCACAGACAGGTGGCGGAGCAGGAATGGGACAGGTATGACACGAGCGTCTTATAAATCATTCCATACAGCTTATGTATAGTACTGAATGGACTCTCCTTCTGTTTACCAATAGGGAGGAGGCCCGAAACCAGCGCTTCCATCTCATCTCTATGGACGCCGTATCCTTGGTCAGATATATCGATGGTCATTATAGGAAGGGCTGCTCCAGGTTATGTAGCCGAAAATTGCAGATTTGGGAGATTGTACAACATAAGTAATAAAGAATAACAAGTAATAATATTGTGTAATAATGCCAGGCAGATTGTAGAACCCCGTTATCTTGTCTGGATTTTCTTTCTTTATTCCGAATCTATGGCAGATTCCTGCCTGAATCTGCCTCCCATTGCTTGCAGCAGAACGCAGAAAAAAAAAAATCAGCATCCTGCTCGATCTTACCGCGGCTCGGGAGTCCCTGCCGATTTAAGCCCATTCATCAACAGGGGAAAGCCGCAACAGAATGCCGATGACCCGCATCTGCCAAACACGGTAGTCGAAAATGAAGAGGAAATTCTCTTCATTTTCCGCCGTATGAACCTAGCCTAAGATGTGTACTTGTAGTATTTATTGTTCATATTTATTTTAGCTTTAGTTTATAGTTTTTCATTTAGCTTTATGGATCTAGAATGCTGCTGCTTATTCTAAAGAAAAATGTATTTATTCTTTTTACCCATTATTTCTATACTGTAGCACCAACATATTCAGTATCCCTGTGCACAGAATAGCCTGCATTATTGTAAAGAACCTGAAGCTTTCCAGACATGTCTATTTCTTGCATGACAAGCCTTTCCTCTGTTACTCCTCTTGGAAATATATGGCTATTTTGACAAATGGGTCTTGCTGTTCCCCTTGTCAAAGGGGGGGTGTCCCTACATGCTCTGTCTGCCCCTGCCCGGTCAGCACACCCTTCTGACATGAAGAACGGTTAATGCCCAACATATAGTGCAGGATAATAAGTGTTTTACACGATGAGCCAAATTTGATGATGCCATTTTTATCTATATATATATATATATATATATATATATATATATATATATATGCTGTAAGTAGCACTGCTGCGAGAGGGATGACTGATCCTCCCACACTCCAAAGACATACTGATAGGGAATGTAGATTGTGAGCCCTGTATGGGACAGTGACCTGATTGTAATGACGCCAATATGTTCACCTGTAAAAACCAGATTCACATTGAAGACTAAATGCATGTTTTTGATGGAGTTTCAACTGTAATGTCTGAATACACCCTTTTTGGATCTTACGTCCGATGCAGAGAGACACAGGTAGCACCATTGGCGGTATAGAAGCCAAGGCCACTGTGTGGCACTCAGTGTATTGTGCATGGGTCTTATCATTTAGGATATGACGTTACCATCTATACCACCAAGCGTGTTCCTGCATCTATCCATGATCATCGGATTGGGTGGGAGATTGCATATATAATAACCCTTTAACGCACAACCCAACTGCGGCATCTGCTATCATGAAGTTACCGTCCATGGGTCATGCACTACACGTGATAGCAGCGCGCTCTGCATCTGTTTATTTCCAATTGCTCATAACTTCATCTGGACGACTCCGCTTTCTTCCTCAAGTTTTCTGTTCCACATTATACAGCGTTATGACATGCATAGAAAATCCGTAAAAATGTGCTATTTGTTTGTTACATAAAGATGCCATCATATCCTGTTATTAGATAATGTTCTCCAGAACACGATGATCTCATCGGGATCAGTCTGTAACTCATGTCACTGCCAAACCAGCAAGGCCGGCTTGGAAAACCTCAAAAAGAAATTTTATTGTGATTTTTAATCAAAAAAAAAAAAAAAAAAATCAAGCGATTTATCCAGATTCGTAGCCTACATTATAGGCTCACGTGGTGACCTGAGCTGTCGGCTGTGTAGGTGGGGTTTTTGTTCTACCTTTTTGCATCAGTTTGGGATCACTTGGAACATTCATTATTTATTTCCAGTGGATGGCGATCTGTTCTATAATTAATATATAGCCCCACCCCCCGATGACAATATACAAAATAAAAATTACCGTAACAGAGAGGAAAAACTAAGTTTTATAGTAGCACTTTGTGTCATTAAATTAAAAAAAAAAATTAAAAGTGAAAAACAGACACATTTTCCCTCCTCTTTTGTTTATATTTTCCCGGATATAAAAAAAATTAAAACACATGCAAAAATAAAAACATAAAAATAAAACATAAAAATATGTGTCACTGAAAAAAGACGCAGAAATTTGAATAACGCAAATGATAAAAATGTTATAGCCCTCAAAACCGCACATACAAAAATATAAAGCATCTGGTATGGAAGTGGTTAATGACATTATCATTACATTTATCAGTCTATAACCTCGTTGACTTGCACGGCGGTTTTTAGTCACGTGTCGGACGTCCAGCACCTGCTGCATAAAACCGGGTCCTTATGGGATGATAAGTAACTTTACTGATTGAAATATTTTCCAGAATATTATTTTATTAACATAATTGCTTCCACAAGGCTGAAAATAGAGCGCCTGTTTAATATGGTTTGGGTTTTCTTGGAACTTTTACCATGTACAGGAGGATAAAGGAGGGAATAAAGATCTGGGGCTCTTGCAGGGTGAGCTGGAAGATATTCATTGCTCATAAACTGCTGTTGACATAATAATAGTGCATATCGTTATTATTTGCCTTATTATTTGCACTTTATTATTTTTATTATTATTGTACTTTCCTTGTATGACATTAAGGTCATGTTCACACTATGGGAAATATAGTTGTGGCTTTATAAGGGTTTTCCCACTAAAAACCTATGACTGCTGGGGTCTGTCCGCTGGAGCATTAGAACGAGGGTCTCTGAGTGCCCTATGTAAATGTCGAGGCAGGGTGCATATGCGACGTCTTCTCCATTCACTTCTATAGGACTGATAGAGCACTGTTCTTGGCTATCCCTGTCAGTCTCATAGAAGTGAATGGAGCAGTGGTCACACAGGTCACTTGGGGACCCCCACTCTAGAATAAAATGCCCAGCGGTCAGACACATCATCTTTATACAGTATTGGTGGTGGCAAAACCCTTTTACTGCATATATTGCAGAATTTTTGGTGCAGATTTTGTACATTGAACTTGAATGGATCTGATCCACTTGCATATATAATATTTAAAGGTATAAAACTCGGCATACATTTTGAGCTTCAGCCACACTTTTGACAGAACGCCACAGTGGATTTGCCTATCCTTACTGTGTGAATATATCCTTCAAGTCATCTAGCCCTAGTTCTACACTATATAATATTAGAAGAGCGCAGTAGTAGATGCTCACCCTGTAGCGCTCTATCCCTCCTGTGCATTGCCGTTTACTGATCTCTCCTTTTGGGCGTGCTGCCATCTTGTATTCTACTGTGACTGGCGGATTCCTTAACTTTAAGCATTTCAGTTTGCTAGACATCAGAAGTTTGTGAATGACTACATTCTGTATTATGGAGGAAAACTACAAGACTTCCAGCTTTCCAAGTAAGTGCATTAATCCTGATGTGTTATTAATGGGCAGAGGGGATATCCTTCTCTTCTGCATCTTTATTGCGGGATATTCTGTATATACTAGTTTATTGATCATAAAGTCAGATTTACATATGAATCAAGAGATGTCAATGTTTATAAATAGCCTTGCTTAGAAAAAATGAAACCCTTCATAGTCTAATCCTACAGTTATGTCTTAGGGCCCTATTGGGCCGATTATTTGGTATGAATATTCAATTTCTTTATCAGTTGTTCCTCCTACATGTTCTTTTCATCAGCCTTGTGTAGAACAAGTGATGTATACAAAAATAAAAAAAATTGTTACTATATCTACTATAGCCTTAGCCTGAGTTCAGACCGGGAAACTTAGTCCATGTGTCGGCCCTATTTACTGGCCTAAACAAAGATCGGCATGTCTGTTCAGTTCGTGGGTAACTGCGTTTCCCAGCCTGAACTTGGCTGTGTGAAATTGACTTTTTAGATTTTTATTGACAAGAATGGGAGAAAAACCGTCACATTGACTGCACTTAAATAAGTGTGTGGTGTATGTACATGATTTTTAGGAGTCTAGATCCCAGCGCTTGCCATAAGATTGCAGCTGACCCCAGTTAAAAGTTGCCTTGGTCGGTAGCGGCAGTCTGTACCTGTTGTTTGCATTATAGACACATCATCTACTGTATTTGCCTCTGATAGTGTCTTTACATTGCAGAGGGAATCGCAAAACAGATTTGGATGTTATACGAGAAAACCACAGGTTCCTTTGGCAAGAGGAAGATGAAGAAGACATGACTTGGTAAGTTAAGTAAGGTTCTGTTCACATTTGCTCTGGAGGCTCGGCTTCAAAGTCTGTCATATGTAATGTGCGTGCATCTCCATTTCTCCCATTAAATTATGAACCCCATTGTAAGCCAGTGGGCCTGGGACCCTGCAAAGTGATATTAGAGACACAGCCACACTAGACATGGATATGTCCTTATAGATCTACAACCAACAGTATTTGTTTGCTGGGATAACATAAAACTTGTTGATGTGACCAGTTTATTAGACTTGGAGGGGTTTTTCTGGACTTTAATTTTGATAGCTTATAGGTCATCAATTCCAGATCGATGGGGGTTTGACACCCTGCACCTTCACGGATCAAGTGGTTGAAGCACTTGTACAAGCACTGTTTCTGCTTCACTTGCTATGTGACATCACGTTCATCAGTCACATGGCCTGTTTGCAGCTCAGTCTCATTCAGATGAATGGGACTGAGCTGCAATACCAAGCACAGCCACTATACAATGCTTGGTAAGCAGTGAATTGGTGGCAGCGCTCAACTGAACACTGCAACCTTTTCTAAAATTTGATCAGTAGAGGTTTTGGGGCCAGTCTGATTTTGGTCAGTCCCAGAAAACCTCTTTAAGTTAACCATACACTTTAATTAGTGATCTCACCTTACTCCCCCATACACATACATGCTGCCCTTGCAGTCTGTCCTTTGTTAGGAATGACTTCTTTACCTTTAAAGGAGTTATCCCACAAACAAAATTGCTGGGGGACCTATGACTGGGACACTTTGTGAGCAGGATATTGCATGGGGTCCTATAGACTTTTAATACGGCGTCAGGGCACGTGCTGAAGCACCACTATATGCAAACTCATTGCATGCAGTGTAGAAAAATGGGGGCTCGAGACCCCCAGGATAGGACAGAATAGGTGATAAATGATGGCGTATCTGTGGTTTTAGTGTCCCAGATCACCCTGTTATAAATATTTCTGAGCCTGCATTATAAAAAAAAAAAAATAAAAATAAACCTTTATACTTGCCTTACTGCGCAAGTTCCGGAGGTAAGTGGCATGTGCACTGAAGCTGAGGTGTACTCCTTTGGCTTCAGTGAAGACCTGGGCCGGCGCCAGGAGTACTCCTGGCACTGGGAGGGAAGGGGGGTATAAAGCTATTTTTATTTTTTTTGTGGTCGCAGATGGCTTTATAACAAAGTGATTTGGGACACTAGAACCCTAGTCTATAAGGACCTGTGGGTGGTTTAGTGTCCCAAATCTCCTTGACAGATTCCCTTTAAGATAGGCCATCAATTTTAGATTGGCACCAGCTGTTCGCAGGAGCATGCAGCGTCCAGCATTGTATACTTGCCAGGTGCTTTGCTGCCTACTTACTGGATATAATCTTCTGGATATACTGAAGTGGTGTCCCATGTAAGTCTATGGGAAACTGCTGCAGTGCACATAACCACTGCTACTAAAAGCACAGCGAGTGAACAGTGCAGCACCTGGCATGTGAACAGTTTTCGGAGCTGTGCACTCCCAGCCATGTTGATGGCCCACCTCCATCATTCACCTCCTCCACCATCTCCAACTCTTTGCATCTTTAAATAGCCACCGTTCCATTGATTCCATTACATTTTGGAATGTTTTTTCACTAGCCCCCCGCTGTTCCTGAGCAATTGGTGCTGTTACTTTCAGCACCAAATAAGCTGATTGAGATCTGCACTGTCAGGTGGGTGGTCCCTATTTGTCTGTGCCTGTCCAGGACCGCCCACCTGACAGTATAGAACATATTAAACATATTGGGTGCTGAAAATAACAGCACAAATTGCTCAGGAACGGTGGGGCTAGAGAAAAAATTCCATTGTGATGGAATCAGTGAAACAGCAGCTATGATGTAAAGAGATGGAATTGGTGGAGGTGTGAAAAGTCCTCTAAGGGTAAAGCATCAGTATTTAAAAGATGGATAATCCCTTTAAGCTTCAGTAACATTTAGTACATTTCTCATTTACTTGTCCTAGTACAATATGCAATGTATAAATGACGTTCAGAGACACAAATAGAATCCGTTTAATTAAATATTCATTATTACTTCTGCTTAACATTTCCCCCCACCATAATGCTATGTCAATGCGTACGTGGAAATTCGACTTTTTCAGCTAGAATGTTTATTTTATGTATTTTTTTTTGTGCTGACAGGGAAAAGAAAATCGCAAAGAAATACTATGATAAATTATTTAAAGAATATTGTATTGCGGATCTCAGCAGATACAAGGAAAACAAGGTTTGTGGGTTTTATAGAAATTGTTTCCGTTGTTCCATGTATTATGTAGGAGCTTTACAAAGCCCTGTCACATGGAAGAGGTTTTACTTAAGTAATACAAATTCAGTTTTATATACAGTTTTCTTTAATATGTTACATTATTATATTAATATTTTTGCTTTTTGTTGTCTCTGTAATAAATATGACACCTGGTGATGAATATCTTATTGTAGGGACCCTCAGTGATCAATAGAACGAGGGGGGTCCAGACCACAATGAGGAGGAGATTGAATGGAGCTTTAGTTGAGCATACATGATCCATTGAAAGTCTAAGGGGCTGGCAGAAATGGCACTCTGAGTACAACAGTGAGCTATTTTTGTTGGCCCCATAACCATTGAATGGAGCGGCAGAATGCATGCTAGACCACTCCACCAGTGGGGCCACTACGACTTTGCTGTGACTAGGTGATACTAGAGATGGTGCGTACTTTTTATATATGCCTTTATTGCATTTTCTGAACCAAAGGGTAAGTAAATAAGTTCATACTTTGGAAAATGAAGAGGAATTTGAGACAGATATCTACCTCAGATCCCTTTTCATTTTCTCTCGCCCCCTTTTGGCTTCCTGCATCAGGATGTCGAAGCAGAATGGGCCTAGACAGTGAGGAGTCTCGCGCAACAGACTCTGCGGCTGAATCAACTACAGAATACGTGGCAAGATGGAGCAGAAGGCTTATTGTTTCTGCTTCCTGCTCCGATCTCTCAGGGAGTGTGCAGCCCGTATACCGCTTACAAACCAAATATACATGTGTTTAGTATATATATGGTTGTGCATCTGAGAATCCCAATAGAGAGGATGATTATGTCTTGCAAACAAAGCATTGGGTTTTCCTCTTATGTATGGTTATCCTGTTGCCTGTTGTGTCCAGTCTGTGTCCATGTCAAGTATATTAGATCATTTTTCTGACACAATTCTGTTGTTGCTCTCAAGGACATAGGGAGCAGTAAGCCATCTAGTTTACTGTAAGCCTCTGTTTATATATATATATATATATATTTGGTTTATACTCATTTTTGCGCTCTCTGATTATGCTTCTGTGTTTCTTGCTACAGTTTGGGTTTCGATGGAGAGTAGAAAAAGAAGTGGTCTCCGGGAAAGGTACATATTTTCCTATATGGTGTGATTTATATAGCTGTGTAAAGCAGAGGTAGGCAACCTTTTTTTGTACAACATGCCGATTGTGTTCATATGTACATTGTGTGCCCTTTTAGAATTTTTATTTACCTGCAATGGAAGCGTCTAACGCAAAAGTGCAGCATGCTGCGCTATTTTGTGCGATACAATATCAGGACCCTTATATACAGTGTAATTATCCTTATTGCCCCTGTACACAGTATAATGCTCCTTATTGCCCCTTATACTCAGAAGTTCCCCACACAATATGTGCTTTATTACCATAGAAAGGGGGCGGATCGCTCAATCAGCCTTCCAGCACCTGCACATACATCCATAATTTGGCAGATGGTGGAGGACCATGTGACTGTACACGTCACTCAGCCTCCTCCGCCGCTCCTGCATTAGTTTGCAGTGTGATACTGTAGAGGAGGCTGAGTGACTCTTGGGACGTGTGGTGGGGTTGGCCGATCCCTGGTTTAGAGAAGCTAGTGCATCTTATGTATAGTATCACCTTTCCAATATTCCTTAACTTGTGAAAATGCCTTTAAAGCAAGGTTACATATTCAGTCTGTCTGAGAATAAGTGTCTCATTGCTAAGCCTGATGGGACCCCCAGAGGTCCTGAGAGCGAGGAGTAAGTGAATGGAGCAGTAAGTAATGACTATCTCTATCTGCCCTATAAAAGTGAATGCACGTTGGCGCTTTCTTGGGGACCCCTTTCATTTAATCATTGGGGGTCCTAGCAGTCAGGCCCCCAACAATCGGCCATGTATTCCCTTTCCTGTGGAAAGAAGGTAAGTGTTTGTTGTGAAAAACGCCCTTTAAGAAAAAGTAGTTCTTCTGTGATAGCGATGCCTTTTGCATTATGTAAGAATTTACGATGATAATATTGTACATCTTATTGGGAATATGCATCACTCAGCTGTTTGCGCGCCTCACATTGACTTCAACAAGCGGGTGCCAGAAGCAATAAAAGATGCATTTTACTTCTCTCTGGAGCATTTGCTTTTCTCCTTCAGCTAACTCTACAGAGTCTGTATTTACAGGCTGTACTTGATGAAGGTTTCCATCATCCCCTAGACATTGAATACAGCAGCAGAACACATGATTTACCACCACGCAAATCCCCCTTTACTGTAAACCTGAAGTGAAGTCCATTAGGAGCTCAGAACCCGTGTTCTAGTGATGTTTGGGTGTCCACAATCCATTGTATGAAAACAAAGTATATACTTGATACGTATGTAAAATTAAAAAAAAAAAAAAAAAAAAAAAAAAAATATATATATATATATATATATATATATATATATATATATATATATATGGAACACTAGAGGGCACTATAGTTTAGGACTCTGAAACAGAATATTTTCTTATTTCAGGATTGCAGTGGCCCATTTTGGTACTAGCGTAATCTCCTCAGACATTACATTGATATTGACTCCTGCGACATCTCTGACATGCATCTGTGACTTATATACTAAACTTCCTTCCCCCCAAGATGTCAGTGACAGACAAGAAGGATCTCTGAGGGTCTTAGAAGTGATTCATCTACTGTAGATCTATTTCATGAATCTGCTGTCTGGATGACACTTAAAGGAGGTGTCTGGGGACTTGAAATTAACTTACATGATCTGGCCGTGTTGGTTCTGAATCTGGGTCATGTAACCCCAGGGTCCAGCTGCAACAAAAGCCTGGACCAGGAAAGTTCATTTCAAGTTCCTGGACACCCCCTTTAAGTGTCACCCAGACATCAGACTACAGATTCATGAAACATATCTACATGAGATGAATCACTTCTAAGACCCTCAGAGGTCCTTCCCTTAAGGGTGAATTCACCTTTGCCACATATGTTTCAGAAATTGACAGAAGTCTATTGCTTAAAGGGGTTTTCGCATTTATAATCAGGAGAATCGGGGCCCACTAAAGTATCGCAGTGTCCCATGTGGATGGAGCAATGGTGTGTGTGTACCTAGAGCTCCCTTTACTTCTGTGGAACTGTGGGAGATTGCAGGGTCGTAAATCCTATAGATGTAAATGGAGTGGTGATCATTCACATGGGGCATTTGCAGACCTCCATTCATGATCAGACACTTATCCTGTAAGTTTCTGTAGTGGAAAAAGTACTATATAAACTATAATGTGATTTATAGTGAATCTCCTTTCTGAAGAAGAATATCTGATCAATAATATTTTGTCATTTTTTTGCGGGTTTACACTAAATAAAGAGGTAAGTAGGAAGTTAACTTTTTTATTGTGTTTTTTCATATTTTTTTTTTTTTTTATTGACCCCTCGTAATCGCTGCTGACATTATCATCAGGTAGTGACAAGTCAGATGTTAAACAGGATAAGTGTCTATAAGCAGATTATACGGCCTTCACATACACTAGTCCTGCAAGAGAGCAAATATGCAAAGTAGACCCAGTTAGGCGGCGTTCACACTGCTGAGAAATGTACGTCAGAAACGCTAACAGCGGACTCTGACAAATCCGTTAAAAATCCCATTGATTTCAATAGGATTGGTTATATCGTCCACTGTCATTAAATCTGTCACCGGTCCGTTATTATGGTGGAGATGATAACGGAGGGTGCAGGATGTTCGGTTCCGTTCAAAACAACTTAAGGCACATTGAAAGTGTCCATTATTTTTTTTTTTTGCATTAATGTCTATAGTTAATACACATTTGATGGTTGATAATGTCCATTATACCGTCCGATTCTGTCTGCTTTTTTTTCTGAGCATGCTCAGAAAGCAGAACAAAAAAAAAAAAAAAAAAAAAAAAACTTTGTATAATAATGAAATTTTCTTTTTTTATTTACTATATTTTTGTAAGGATATATTTAACGCAACCTTTAAAAAAAGCAAACATTAACGTCCGTTAGTGTCTGCTTACTGTCCGTTATAGGCATCCATCTTAGTGTGAACCTACCCTTATAGAGATAGATAGCACAGTGATACTGGTGATATCTGCCAAATGTAGTGTTGCTACCCAGAAGATCCTTATTGGTTGTCACACTGCTTTCCCGGAATCAGAAAATGAAAGACTAGGAGTTTCAATAACCCTACTGGTATGTTCTCACAGGACTGCAACGCTGATAAATTTCTGTGCAGCAAGTTACAGCAGCAGCAAAGGGGATAAGATTTAAGAAATCTCATATACAAGCAGCAAAAAAATCCACACTAAGGCATCGTGCACACAACGTGTCGCTGGGCCGTGATTAAACATGTACTGTCCGAGTGCCTCCGCATCCCCCTTCACTGATGTCAGTGAGCACTGGCCACAAAACAGACAAGAATAGGAGCTGTCCTGAGTTTTGTTCATGGCCCCATACATGAGACCATGAAAATACATAGTCATGTGTATGGGACCATAGAAATGAACAGGACAGTGTGCTAGCTGTGAAGAACACGACCAGCACACTGACAGTGAACACAGTCATGTGAATGAGGCCTAAATAAAGTGCGGAAATTGTCCTGCGGTGCACTTCTTTAAATCTGTGATTTTTAGGGTGGATTTTACCCTTTGCATTGCAGCATTTCACAGCGTTTTCCGAAATCCTCGACCATGGTGGTTAGCCGCTATTGACTGTGTGGGGACTAACCAGTTGTGACTTTGTCCCATGTGGAACTGGGCTTAGGGTACATTCACATGCTGCAGATTTGTTGCAGAAATTACTGCGGCTCTCCCTTGATTGCAGAAATCCATGTACACTATGTGCTTCAGAAACAACCCCAAAAGACTTTTCCTATCACAGAAAATTCTGCTAAAAAAATCTGTATGTAAAATTACCCTAAAGCAGTGTATTTATTTTTTTGTGATGTTTGAGACTGCGTAAAAATGCCAAAAAAAGGAAAGCACTGCAAAATGCTGTGTGTGAATGCAACCTTATCACACCCTCTCGCTGACTAGACACGTGTACACACTGGGTTCCAGGCTCTAATGAGATCAGTCTTGTGACGGAGTCTTCTATGTCAGAGGAGACGATGTGTTTGCTGGGGGATTGTCTTAGATCAAAGATCTAGAGATTCAGCGTCCAAAGATCGCCTTAGTGCGTTCTCTTATGTCATTGTGTAAAGACTGTGGCCATCTTCCCACAGAGATCAGTGGTGCCTGAGACCGGGCAGAGCACAAGCACCAGGAATATGGGTCATGTGCACTTACACTTATACTGGATACCTTTAAGATGGAATCATACATGCTGGTTTTGTGGCCAAATACAAGACTGTATATAACAACAGATCAGCGGATTTATACGGTTTTCTACCTTTCGCATTGTCTCAAAAATTGGATATGAGATTTCAGCATTAAAGGGGTATTCCCGATGCACATGAAGTTATGACATGAAACAGCTCCATTTCCTGTGTAGTGGCTGAACCACGTCATTGCAGTTTAGATCCCATTCAAGTGACTAGGAGCTCATGTGCAGTAACCTGATCTGGCCACTACACAGAACAGCGCTGTTTGCTTCGTTCTCTGTGTCTATTTATACCCATGATAGTAGAGCTGGTGATTAATTAGATTAATCTGTCCAGAGTGTTTCAGACGATTATGTTTTTTTTTTTTTTTTTTTTTTCCAATTTTCCCGACATCTGCTGTACATTGTATAGCAGATGCCGGACTTTAAATATGTCACCCAGAAGCCGCTAGCCGAGCGGGTGCCATAGCCTCTCTGTTGTTTCATAGACCTCTCTGATCGCAGTCACTTAACCCTTCAGATGCCTTGGTCAGATATGACTGCAGCACCTGACGGTTTCTATTGCTTTCACCTTCTCCCCCACACCTCCAAACGGCTCCTGCACTTTAAGGTCGCGGGAGCCATTTGGGTGCTATGGCATCCTGCCTGGCAAGCCTGTCATAGTATAGTATATAACTATTGAGGCCTGCCTGTAGCAGAAATTATACAAGATCTTTACCGTAGTATTGAAGTCTATGGTAAAAGCAATCTAATGATCGCTGGTTCAAGCCCCCTGGGGGGAGAAGGGGGCGCTAAAAAAAAAAAAGTAAAAAAAAAACCCAACGCAACATTCACATCTATGGCACTATAATCTCTGTCAGTGCCCGCAGTCCTCATAGAAGTGTATGGAGCACTGATCATACAAGTGCACTAGCACTACATTTACGAGAAGGCTTTAGGGGGACTTTCGGTCCCCATCCTCCTGATTGCTGGGTGACCCAGTGGTTGGACACTTGTCCTGTGTCCGTAACAACACAACCCCTTTACGTCCCCCCGCACACCGTCCGCACAGCCCGTTTAGCCAGTGATCTATTCCATCTTTCTTCACTGGCTATGATTGACAGCTCTTTGCTGTGGTCAATAGTTGGGTTATAGGACGAGGAAGCTGCATCAAATAGATCCGACCCCTCCAGTGCCAGATCACTGAACTTTTAGTTTTCTTCTCTTTAATCAAAAACAAGAAAATCCAGGTTGAAATTGAAAAATCGTTCATAAAATTCATTTTTTGGAGAATTGCCCAGCTCTGCTTGGCAAGGAAAGAATGTTCTGGTGACAAATCTGTGTTATTAGTGATTTTTGTGATTTCTCTCTTTTGGGCTGTATTATGAAAGGAGACAATGTAGTGAGCAAACCAGTTATTACACATTGGGATGCCAATATGGCAAACTCTGCTATACATGTATACTGTATATACCTCGAGCCCTGTATACAAGGCACTGCTTCCTCTTCACCATTACTAAGTCCGCAGTGGGTATTGGTAGTGAGGGTCTGACGTGTCCTGGCATATGCTGCAGACGTAAACCTCCCAGGGGGCTATCTGCCAGACCTACCTGTTAGCCGCTTAATCCCGAGCACTTTCAGGCTAATCTCCCAGAAAAACTGCTGGGATTTCTGCTCATAAGCGGGACGTGGATGTCGCAGCAGCGCTTTGTAATTCTAGTCCCTGCTGCCTCCTGTTCTGTAAGACATGCAGGCAGCATAGAAGACAAGTCATCCAGAACGCTGGCGTAGTAAGCAGACCTAATGAAAGTGTAACAGCGAGTACTGCGGATATCCGCTTAATGTTGTGTATTTACTGCCTCATTGCCCTACTCGGTGATATGTAATTTGTGGCGTTACATGGGACTTCAGGTTATAATATTGTGTATTAAAGGGGGATTCTGAGTTATACATATCGATGACCTGCCCTTAGGATCATCAGTATCCTATTGTTGGGGTCCAAAAACCTGACACCCCAACAGATCAGCTGCTCAGAGCTGGCACTGGAATTCGGCTCACTTGAGTTGCTGCAATGACCTGGTGCAGCCGCTATACAGGGAGTGGTGCTGCTTCCGGCTTTGTTCTGTGTTAGTTCCAGCCTTTGTGAGTGCCGGGTCTCAGACCCTGACTGATCTGATATTGATGACATATTCTAACCCCTCAAAACTGCTGACATTGCTATATTATGGCCTCCTGCACATAGTTAACGTTGGGCAGTAAAATCTGCTCCGCATATCGGCTGAGTTTCCTGGTCCGAAACCAGTTAGGAGACCAAGACAACCATGCATCATAGTGATCTGTGACGCTAGGAATCCCTGCCTCCTTGCAGCTCTACTGTCTTGTATGATATAGTATTGGAGCCACTGGGAGGTAGATGCAAGGAGTCCTGGTCTCTGGCCCACGTTCAGTCTGGGCAATATATATTGTGGATTTTCTGGGCTATATTTACTGTATGCATGGGGCCCAAGGATGGACAGAGAGCAGTGAAGTGATGGTCATGCAGACTGCATGACTGAGAAATGTACATGTTAATGCCCTGAGGGCCACAATCACAAGTGCCCTGGAGGTGATTGCTCCATGTGCACTGGACAGAGCGCTTTGCACTGAAGACACCCCAGAGTGACAGCTGTGGTCTCCTGAGTCAGTGCTAGGGCTGGCATACACAGGGGAGTGACTGGGGAACATTCAGTGTACAGAGCTTACAATTGCAGCGCTAGGGACATTAAAATGTGGGTTTTTCAGTCAAGGAACCTGCATGACAGTCACCTCCGGTATGTTTACACTGATCTACCCATGCTACAGGGTTACAGACTCCATATAGAGAGGACATATGTAGCAGTACGACCGTACGCCATTGTCACCTTCTGTTTCCTGTGTCGGTTGTCTGGACGCAGCTTAGCAGTAAGAATCCATAATGCAGCCCGAAGAGCACGCTGATAAATAATTACAATGGGAGATAAGCGTTTCACTGGGATATTATTTTTTTATTTTTTTGCTTAATTATGAGTATAGATCGGCCACCAGTGAAATACATAGATAAGCTCCAAGCGTTACGATACCTACCGAGCAGTCATGGTGACAGCCTTAATCCGCTCTACCTGTCATTGTGATCACTTCTGTATTCCTAATATAAGGTCAATTTTTCTGTGGGAACAAGCGCTGTGAAGAAAAGGAAGGCCTGAAGAGTTGGGAGGTGAACTTTGGTTACATGGAGCAAGGAGAGAAGAGGAATGCCCTGGTAAAGCTAAGTAAGTATTATTATTATTATTATTATTATTATTATTATTATTATTATTTGGAGATATATAGTTTGGGGAGGCAGAAGGTTAAAGGGGTTTTCCAGAACTTTTCAGCTAATCACTGGCTGTTGTGTGGGTCAGTATTCCCTTTTTGCAGGGTCCCATAACCCTAAGTAATCTAATCCTTCAATCATTCTACCTTTCCTTGTCCCTACTTCTTAGTACCTATGTTTAAGAAGTAGGGGCCAGATAAAAGCGAGCATGACTATAGGATCAGACTACACAAGGTTTGTTGTCTGTTACCATGGAAATGCAAAGGAGCTGTAGCCACAAAACATGCACAAATTTATAGACTATTTGCGTCATTTTAAATGCTTTGGAGCACTGAAAAGGACCCGTCTGAGAAGCCCCATGACATGCATCATCCTCAAGGCATTGTCTCTCTGAGCAGGGCAGAGTAACCACGGTGTTACCGCCCACTTGACTAGTAGACCCTAATCTGCATCATCATTGAAATGGCTTATATCTTTGGAATGGCTGAACGGATTTGGATAAACAAGACCTCTAAATGCTCAGAGTGACAGGTCCGATCAGGTGATGGATGCCATTGGGCCTACCAGACTTGGCGACAGGTCCTTTTTAAAACATTTTGCAAAGCTGGATTTAGCAGCAGGAAACAACATGCAACTTAAAATCAGTGCAAGAAAAGCAAAGCACAGCAAGACTATCCTATCCTGAAGCCTTGTCAGCAGCGTCTGGTTGCTTATGTAACACCGTTACATATACAAAATACTATATACACCAGTGTTATTGGAACCATGCCTGTATTACACTGTGCTGGTCTTCAGCTGTGACAACAAGGGTGACCACAGGACGTCTACCCGCCCGCTCCCCTGCAGTCACTTGTGATCAGTAAACAGATGTCTATATGTTCTGGCACAGAATCCATGGACAGACGTTCCCGCTGCTCCAGATATTTGCTTTACATGATAACATACAGCTCCAGGAAGTAACAATTTCCCGTGTATTAGACTGGGTCTAGTTCTTTCTATTCATTTCTGAATATTGTAATATTTGAGAATATTTCTGGAGATTTGCTACAAGATCCATAGCAGAAATATTCTGGCACATTTGTGCTTACACTAAGTGTTCTTAATATGCGTTGGCTTACAGTATGTTACTTGTAACCAGTTCACACTTATGCAGTATTTGTACTATCTAATACCTTTTTGCTCACTCTGTCACCTTCTTCCAGGGCTGTGTCCAGAATGTTCATACAAGTTGAATTTCCACCACAAGTAAGTGAAAATATATATCAGGTATACGCTGCCCTTTAAATGTGATGTCTCATGTACTTAAAGGCGGGTTTCCAGTTAAACTAGAACTAAAGTTAAAGGGTTTGGGGTAAAATAAAAAATAAAGTAGGAATACTCATCTACCCCTGGTCCACCGTTGCAGCTTACATCCTGATCACTCATAGATCCGGAAGTGAGGCAGCTCAGGTGACCTCTGCGACCAGTCACTGGCCTCAGGGCTTTATTTTACCCCAACCCCTTACTGTAGTTCCATCATATATGGAATCTGCTTGGCTGCTGTATGTTGGGTCGCTAGTTGTTTAATACATGAGGACAGGTGATAACTAAAATTTACTTAATAATCAGTCCAATAGGCAGCTTGTGGACTCAAGCGTGTCTCCAATATGGCCGCCTATAGGAAAGTTTTTTAAAAAGTTAGAAAAAATAAAAATCACAAGCACATGTTAGAATAATGTTTCACAAAGTGTCGCAGCATTTTAACAGTAGAAAACTGGCATAGATGTCTTCATAACTCTTACCGCCCCCCCCAATCCTCACTGTTTTTGGAAGCGGGAAAATCACGTTCACCAGGTTTATAAGCTATAAATAAACAAAAAGAAAAACGGTGGCACTGCTAGCACCTAATTTATATATACCGGTATACATGGAAACATATGAAATCAGACAGGAGTTGCATAATAATTATAACGCCCAAATAGGCGGTGCTCACAACCCATAGAAAAAGAAGCACATGAAAAATAATATAGAGAAAGAATAAAGGGGGCACTCACCCAGGCGTGGATTTTTTCATAAAAACATCTTTTTATTCAGTCCTAGATAAAAACCTATCCATAGGGAGAGAGGAACTGCACATAGAATGGCTAGGCAATGTCCGTTTTGCGCAGGGCGTGCTTTTTCAAGCCTCAAGCACGCCCTGCGCGAAACGGACGTTGCCTAGCCATTCTATGTGCAGTTCCTCTCTCCCTATGGATAGGTTTTTATCTAGGACTGAATAAAAAGATGTTTTTTTGAAAAAATCCACGCCTGGGTGAGTGCCCCCTTTATTCTTTCTCTATATTTTTACCATGTTTATAAGGTATCTGTGGTCATTGTTTATTTGCGGAAGTGTGCGGCATCACAAAAACAGGCAATTGCTGATAAATCTCACAATGTAGTACCTAAATCCAGTCCGGGGTTAGAAAACTTTTCACAGTGCATTCTTAATAATCGGGGGTGCCGGGAGACCCTCCTCTATAGAGTAAGAGGTTTATCCAGTGCAGTCAATGGACTGTGAAATTTTTTCTATCCTCGCATTATCCCTTTAACAAAAACCCAAAGATTCCTGGGTGTCAAGGCGTAAACGGGCAAAATAATGCTAAAATTTGGCAGAGTTTAACTAAAATGATTAAAGTATAATAGCAAGTGCAAAAACCTCATGTTATTAATATTAAAAACGAATACTTTGTTATATTTCATCATTATTTGTCCTGTTAGTTTTAGCGGTCAGGGCTCCCCTCAATGACTATACATCAATATGCTATAGAAGTATTTGGTAAGAGATCTCCTTCAAGAAAGAGACAAAACCGGTTACCAGCTCCTTACAGCCGCACATTCTTATCATGTTATTTTATTACATTTTATTCCTAGGAGAAAAGAGGTCCAGCCAAAATCTCGGAAACGAAAACTAGCCGACGAGGCAGGAGAACCTTCCAGAAAAAAGTCTAAAGGTTCCCGAAAGAAAAGAAAGGTCAAAGGTAATCTAATTCTCTATAGTATTGTTATTTCACATTATTGCGTGATCAGCTCTGTCACTCTGGTCCAAAATACTGGTTCAGCATGGTGGAAAGTTTACATGTGATTTACACAAGACTGTGATTTTTGTGCATTATTGGGTTATTGCTGCGGAATGTGTTGGCGCTATATAAATAACATTATTACTATTATTATCATTTATTGTTTGTATTCATTTTATTATGTATATTTATTATTCATAATATTATTATTATTTATTATTATAGCAGATGGTTGTATCTGTCAGACCAAGCAAATATAACAGGTTGAAATTTTCACTTGGGATAGTAGTGTGCAAAAGTTTTAGACAGGTGTGGAAAAACTGCTGTAATTTAAGAATGCTTTTAGAAATAAAAGGGTTAATAGTTTATTTCTGTCAATGAACAGAATTAAGTGGATGAAGAAAAGAGAAATCTAAATCCCATCAATATTTGGTGTGACCTTTGCCCTTTGGAGGAGGAGGAGTCCTGGAAGTGATGATACGGCCCCCGCAGAGCCCTGATCTCATCATCATCCAGTCTGTCTGGGATGACATGAAGAGACAGATGGATTGGAGCAAGCCTACATCCACAGAAGATCTGTGCTTAGTTCTCCAAGATGGCGGGAACAACCTTCCTGCCGGGTTCTGCCAAAAACTGTCTGCAAGTAGCGAGAAGAATTGATAAAGGGCAAAGGTCACACCAAATATTGATGGGATTTACATTTCTCATTTGTTCATTGACAAAAATAAACTATTAACCCTTCTACCTCTGAAAGCATTCTTACTTTGCAGTGTTATTTCACATCTGCCTAAAACTTTTGCATGGTACTGTATATGAAGTCAGATCTCCAATAAAATTAAGTGTGTGGTTGGTGGGCATTCCAGTGCATTCAAGAGATCTCGATTACAGGGGTCGACCAACTAATCTGAAAAGATCAGAGGGTTGTAAAAAGCTAAATAAAATAATCCATACTCACCTTACCGTTCCCCATCTCTCTTTCCTGGTCTCTCGCCATCTCTATACTTCCTGCTGCAGTGATGATGCCCCCAAGTGGACATAGAGGCCAGAGATGGAGAGGACCAGGAAGCATGGGGGGGGGGGGGGGTTTGGGGATGAATTAAAAAAAAATAAAAATAAAAAATGCTACCATTCTGAGTAGCTTTCAAAAACCTTTTTCTTGGCAGAACATCCCCTGTTTGGAAAAATCAATGTATTTCTTTTGATCGATCTATATCCGCTGCCAGCGTGTAAATGTTGGGGGTTGTTGTGCTCTACTTTTGTAAGCGTACCTGCTGTCTGTATTGTAGGTCAGGGGTATAAACCGTGTTGACCTGTGCACTATTTGTGTCCTCAGGTAGAACTTTGCCCCTTCGCTTTATGTAACATTCCAGAAAGGGTTTTTTTGTTAGGTTTTTGGTCCCTGTGTATAATAGTCTGATTTTTAGGACGGTCAAAGAACAACTACAAGCCCAGCAAACTGTAATAAAATGATGTTTAAAGAGGATCTGTCCTCAAACCTGACGTGTGTTTTAGAAAATACTCTGTGAAATTTACAGCATCTTCTATGATGTGCCGTTCCGCTGTTATTCCTCCTGAATATTTATGAATAAATTTGACAACTGGGCATTACTTATTCCCCCTCGTCAAAGGGGAAGCAATGAAATGGGTAACCCCTCTGTATTATGTACTAATATACTCCCAATTCTTCAGTCAGAAAAAAAGTTACAGACTCCGGGTCCAAAATAAAATTATTTTTAATTACATTATACAATTATTAATGTTATATACTGAATTAGATGTATAGTTTGTTGTATAATTACTTTCATAGGAGCTTTGTACTTGAATTAAAGGAACTTTATTTTCATCAGTCAGTACTCCACAGCCTGTAGATTGACACCCAGCTTTCTGAAGAATCTGAATGGTGTATTCGTGCATGGCTACCAAGAATAATTGTTCCCTACAGGGGTCTGCCATATTGTGTAGCTCTGTTTCGATGCCAGCGTCATGTACATTCACTAACGATAATGCCAGAAAAATGTCATCTTGGGAAGCTTTATCCAACCTGCCTGAGTTAATATATGACTAGTGCAGTTTAGACAGTGACTGACAGGATGGGACATGTAGGTCCATAGATGTCCATTTGTGTTTTTGTATATAGAGCTTGTGACCCCTTAACATGATTGTTAGTTTTCTCTGGGTCTATGGAGAGCTCCGTGTTTACTTACACAGGGCTGGCACTTACTCCGCTGTGTCAGAAAATACATTCATATCCTTAGGGGAAGCGGTTTCATCTCTCCGTACAGTGGCCACGGGGGGCGGCCACCATGGAGTGTCACCCATAGCCTCCGCCTGCTTACATCACTAATTATCACACAGTAGGATATTACTTAGCTCTATGTTCTTGTAAATGTTGTTTTTTATGTATATTACAAACAGAAGAAACGTAAAAAAAAAGCTAAATGGCTCGGTACAATAAATTTATAGCAAAGTGCTAAGGTGGTCATATACATTACCGATCGTGGTGCGACCTGCCGACCATCAAAGTGTATGAGAGTGTCCCAACTTTCTTCCCCACCCAAGGGCAGGAGGACAAAAGTCAAACATGTTGGATTTCAACATGCCCAGTCCTTTGTTCTCATGTAGACAAGCTTCTGCCAGAAGGTTATTTCCCTCTTCCTATTAAAGGAATATTCCGGGACTTTATATGCACTTACTTTCTGATTGAATTTCATTTAGCCCATTATACTTTTTTGGGCCGGTTCTGAATCAAAGTCACCTGATCAGAACCAGCACCTGAGTCGCTCTGCCTCCTTCCTCCTCTGCCTGTTCAGTGTGTATTATTTGTATTAAGGAGGCTGGATTTACCATGAGGTCTGCCTCCCCCATAGTGCAGGTAGTATACACTGAACAGGTAGACGAGGGAGGAGACCGGTCGACTCTGGTAATGGTTCGGGTTAGGTGATCCTGAGTCAGAACCAGCCTGGAAACTCGAAATTCAGGAAAAACAGAACTTGACCCATATGTAAGTATATACAAAGTCCCTGGTCAGAGGCGTAGCTACAGGGGGTGCAACATTAGCAGTCACTACCACCAGGCCTTTTGCCCTAAGGTCCCTCTGATACATAAAATTTACCACTTTTCTAAATGGTTGGTTGGAGCCCAATTACAGATTATGTATTGGGACCCAGGAGCTTCAAGTAATTTTTCTGTTCCTGGATGACCTCTTTTAGTTCACACTCAGCACATGTATAGGAGCAGTAGTGTCTGAGGCTAGGTTCACATCTGCGCTGGGTTCTCTGTTGTTCGGGTCCTCCAGGGGATATAAAACAGCAGACCCCATAGACTATATTGGCGTCTGCCCTTTTCCTCCGTACAGGATTGGTTTCACTGGTTTCTGCGGTGGAGACTCCGGCGCAGATGTGATCTTACCTAAAGTGTACAGCTTGTCATGCCAGCTGTAAGCAGTAGTTTGTCAGGAAGTCATGGGTTACAGTTCCCCTTGAATATTTTGAGCTGACACCTAAAGAGGAATTTGTGCAAAGCTTTAATGCCTGAAGATGGAGGGTCATGTATTTATGGTGAATTTCTTAATATCGTGATAATTAAAAAAATAAAAAATATTCCAGTAATGAACCTTGTTTATGAGAAACCATTGTACATTGCTTTCCGAGGTCACTCACTTTAGTACACATCAGGAATACCCTGATCTGCTCCAAACAGGTTTGTCAAGAAGTTCTGCTGATTTATGTTATAACCTTAAATTGTTCTTTTTATTTCAGCCACATCTTCAGGTAGACGTGACGACTCCAGTGAATCAGGTAGAGACATTTGTTCTAAACTCTTAGATGGTTGGTCACCATCTAGTAAAGACCCTATTACATAGACAAATGATCTGGCCACTTATAAGGAACAGGAGTGCCTAGGAATGCCCATTCCCTTTAGACCTGATGGGGTTTTGAATTGGGCAGATCACAGAAGAATTGGGTCTTTTTGGATAGTGTGGGGTTTTATGTACTTAGGGCAGGCCGAGATGCCACTCAGCCATCTTGTCATGAATAATTTGATCTCCAGGACCTCAGACTTTATCAGTCATTATTTACCTTGACAGAACCAATTCACTGAAGTCTGCCTATACTACTGTCTGTCTGACCTTTCGTAGCATCTACATGTCAGATAGTAGGCCGTTTGTCGACTAATCGGTTATTTCGGCTAACTAAATTCTAACGAATGGCCCACTTTAATGAATGTTTTATCTGGTTATAGCAGCCTTAGCTTTTCTCCACCCCATCGCACTTCCCAGACCATTCCCTATATGCGACGTTGTCATGGCTTAGGTGTATGGACACCATGTAATTGGTCACCATCTGAACCTCCTTATCAGTTTTACCCATGTTGGAAAGATTTTGCCTGGGACCTGAATTCACAGTTGACTTGTGGGTCATTACCAAAGAGATTAAATGACAATTCAACACCTGAGAGAGAGCTTAAAATGTGACCGAGATTGCAGTGAATCCTCTTACTTTTATTGGTATCCTCTATGTTCTGCAGACACAGATGACAGTAAGGAAGACGATGTGGATGATGATGGCGAAGCTTCCAATGAGATCTGGAAAGGCCCCCAGCAAGACACAGATGAGAAGACCAGGTGACTTACCATATGTAAACACCAGGTGTCTTATAAATGTAGTGTTTGTAGTGCAATGAAGTGTCTTAACCCATTCTTATTTTTATTTTAGGGAAGAAGAGTTCGATGAGTACTTCCAAGATATGTTCCTGTAGATTATGTCCATTAGATTGTTATGTTTTAATAAAATCCTATTTTTCTAATTTGGTCTTTTTCTTACTGTGGTCATTTTTTTTTTCTACTGAGGTACAAACCAGAATCTAAGTGAGAAGTCGCCTTAGGTGGGCTAGTGGTGACTTGGGCCTACAAAGCGAAAAGCTCACATGGAACAAGTACTCATATGGCCATAGCCTTAAAGAGCACACCCGCATCAGAAGAATGTATGGCATATCTGTAGGATTTGTCAAAAATGACTGGTAGGTGGGCAGAATGGATACCATCGTCTGGCTCATCCCATACTCTTCAATAGAAATTGCTTTACGTACACTCAGTTTTGCGAGCTTTGCATTTTTTTCTGTATACAGCTGGTGGCCACTGGCAGAGACCCTGATAGATGGGACTACCAGTGGTGAGACACACCCGATCAGAAATCTATGCACATCCTCTATAAACTTTCACAAACATGGGGTGACCATACATCCTACAGATGTTGCCCATGGTCAGAATCGAGAACCCAGGACCCCTCATCTCTGCTACACTATAGCACTAACCACTTTGATTCTCCCGAGAACGTATATTCCGCTTTGTCTTCTTTTTCATATTCCTTCCTATATGAATAAGTTTTCCTTATATATTGTCCTCTCTGCTGTCCTTCACAGCTTGAATTTTCCCTTTTTGCTACAGTATCCACCAGATGGGGATATGTTCAGAACAATGTGATTCGCATTGAAGGAATGTCCGTCTCTAAGGAGAACTTGAGGTTAATTCTTTTCCATCTCGAAAGCCCTGTTAAAAGCCAAATCCAATATACAACAAGCAGCTTATGTTTATGTAAGTCATCTTCTTCAGCTCCTGTACAGCCGCAGCTTCTCCAGGTGCAAAGCGGAGACCTGGAAAATGACATTTATTGCTTTCCCTTAAATTATGATTCAATACATAGTAAATATTTATAGGACGTGATAGAGCGTTCATATAATCTATGCTGTCAATGTTCTGAGGAGGAATGTGGCCTCTCAACTTGTACTGACTAGCACATGCATAGTACATGTGTTTGTGTGTGTATCGAGACCAACAGATATGAGGGAGATAGGGTAGGTATGAGAGACAGAGATAGATAGCAGATACAAGATGGATGGACCACCCTCCATGAAACCGAGGTGAATATACTCTTGTTTTATCTAACAAAGGCCTCCAAAACAACCTGCAAGACCTGAAGACAACTGTATCATTATAAACACCATTGATGGTGCATCATTGCCCCCATTCCTTAGAGATGCTTAGAGACAGTAGAAAGAACATAAATCCCTTTTTGATTCTGCTGTGAGACCCTCCCCAATGTAATTTGATAGAATTTGTTAAAAACACTTAATGCTGGTCCACTGTGGGCATCATCCTGCAGCAAACCCATCTGTGGCAAAAATCATCCAAAATCAGCTGGGTTTCTCTGCAGGTTTTACCGTTGCAGCTGGACCAGTTTTCAATCTTTCCAACCGCATCTTTACTGCTTTTTTTTTTTTTTTTCCGGCAACGTAGATTAGATTTGTAGAAATGGAATATTGCACCATATTAGCCGTCGACCATGTGTAGCCCAAGCCTAAAGGTATTTTTTGGGAATGTAATATTGATGACGTATCTCTTGGATACACACCTGGGATCCCCACAGATCAGCTGGTTGTAGGGTTCAGGTGAGTTCTGCGGCTTCTTTACTGAATACCAAGTACAAGTCCGTGTATGGCTGAGCTGCACCAATAGGTGTTGTTAGGGTCACCTGTAAATACTCATTGGATTAGGGGTTACTAGAAAAGGATTAGACTCACCCACAGTCTTTCAATGTATATTTTTATTACATTTTTCAATAGTCATTTCCTTTGCATGAAGAAAATTGAGGCAATGATGTGTGAAAGTTGAGGTAAAGCAATACCTGGCGATATGCCCATCACTTATAATGGTGGGAAGACCCTATTACTTTTGTCTTTAGATAAATGAGGCCAAAATGTCTTTCCGCTAAAATATGCCCATCAGTTCCTAGATGGAGAGGGACTGGCATAACCCACCCTGGTCCTCAGAATAGTGGAGCCTTGGTAGGGGTTGTACATGAGCCGGAAAAAAGGTCTCACCAACCGTGCTAGGCTTGTCCATGGGTTGACTCTGATAGTGAGCTTAAAGGGCTTTCAGGACTTAGGATCTCATGACCTGTGCTTAGGTTAGGCCATACATATCTGATTGGGGGCTGATAGGTCGGCCTTCTGGCACTCTTACTATACACAATATAAGTAGATAGTCCCGGGCCCTGTATAGTCGCCAGAGCTGCATCTCAGCTCCCATTCATTATACAGGGCATGGAGCCAACACTGTACAGTCCTGTTTTGTTTATAGTATGGATGTTGGCCCCCACCAATAGGATATTTATGGCCTATCCTTAGGATAGGCAATAAACTCCTAAACCCTGGACAACCCCCATAAAGGGGCACTCCAATATTCCCATTGTGCCAGTGACACCCCCCCCCCCCAATACCCTGCACAGCTACTTCCCTGCCATCCAAATAACACACAGACTGGAGGGTTCTGACATTGGGTTATTCCCCACTGAAGCGAAACCTGTCCATTCAGCCAATAGTTCTTTAATATGTATGACCACCTTTACGCAGGTAGACTCACTACAATGGCGGAATATTTTTTCTTGTATATATTACAAAATCAATAATTCTTCTCCCCAAGAACAACATTTCAATAAATCCTTCTCAAGTGTTTTAATAGCAGTTGACGCCCAGTAGATAAAAATAGGTTCCTCACAACTATGCTAAATTCTAATTCCGGGTAACCCGTCCATCTGGGGACATTATAGCGTTGCACTTGGTTTCTTGTTCTCTTAGTTTCGTTTTCTACAAAACTGTACATGTTTTTGATTTGTTTGGTCCGTTGTCTTCACCTGTTTGGTCTCCGTCTGTAAAAGCAAAAAAGAGGAATGTTAAGAGCAGTGTTCAGACTGCCCCCTGTCCTTGTAGATTTTCGAGTCTCTTCCTCGAATTACAATGTTTTCCTAGAAATCAGAATTAACACTCCTTTCCTCCTGGCACATTCCACATTTCTGTCTTAAATACGATCAATTGTAGTTCACCATGTACTGAATAGACACCCTGACATTAAATATACAGTGATCAAGGAGTTTTGGTGCGAAGTCTCGAGTACAAGTCAGATTAAATGTTACCGTAAAATTCCCAATCAGAAGGTAAAAATTATATGTAAGTCATTACCTGTTATTTATTTTCCTCACCTCCTGCTCCTTGGCTGCTTTATACCTAGAGTTGTAATCTGTGACAACAGTTTAGCTATAGTGCCTAGTCTGAGGTAGTCTGAGACACGCCCCCTTCCTCATCATCCGTTTAGGCTGCAGTAGTGCTGCATCCCCTGTAGTTATTGACTTGCATGGGCTCCTGCCAGGATGGTCACTTTAAGGATTGCAGGTTTATTCTGGTATTAAAGGGGTTGTACAGGAATTTTTTAAAAAAAAAGCATACTCGCCTGTCCTCTGCAATTCAATGTCCAGTGCCGGTGTTCGTGTAGTCTCATACTGGTGCCATGTTGCTGGAAGTACTGTGACTCTCATGACCACTGAGACCAGTGGCCTCCGTGGTCGCTGGAGAGGGATTGGTGACATCATTCACAAATGTACTGGTTCCTTACCAGCGACAACCGAGACCAGTGATAGGTCTCAGCTGTCATATGAGGCGCAGGACTGAAAAAACAGTGGAGTCCGGGACTGTTGAGTTCCATTTTTAAATTTTTTTCTACTCCCTAGCCTCCCCCACCCTTTCTAAATTTAGAAAGTCTGTGCCAGATTACTCACAGTGGCTAATGCTGAATGATAAATCTTTAGACTTTCTAGTCTCCTTTTATACCACCTTTTGCTTACTTTGAGACAGAATTTTAAGGCAATTTTGAAGGATTTTGGTACATCTTGGTGTATTTTAAGCTGCGCCCCTTTTTGTAAAACCCCCGTCCACATGTCTAGAAAGTCAGAAAAATTTATCCCACCCTAGATGTGTCAAAGATGCACCACATTTACGCCAAATTCTAGTCATAACCAGTAAATTTGTCCCACTGTGTGCAACAATCCACTCTTTGCTGTCCCATGATTCCTTGTGTCATGTGCTGCCCCCCACAGGCCATGCACTAGGCACAATGAATCAGTTTGTTCTATCCAGAGGGTTCCACCAATTCATATTCATAGTCATCCATTATGTTCTCAGGGTGTTTATACTGAAGAGTTGATGTCCATTTTATGGCCACCTTAATAACTTTCATCAGTTTTCCACGATAGTCTATTGGCCAATGTTTACTGTGCAGTCTCTGCCAGAAAACAGGTTGACGTGACCTGGCCAGCTTGACACAGACATATTAAGAAAGCTGGTATGCTATAAATACAAAACTAAATTTTTTTTCATGACAATTTTCACATTAATAAACTTAAAGGGGTTATCCTGTTTCTAGTATTGATGGCCTATTCATAGGATTGGCCATCAATATTACATCTGCAGGGGTCCCCGGTGTCGGACCCCTTTACCGGGACAGCGTGTTGGACCTCGCAGATCTAATATTGATGGTTTATCCTAAGAATAGGCCATCAATACTAGAAACCGCATAAACCCTTTAACTATAATGTTCTAGAAACTAAACTTAACTTGAAGTTCCTGGGCCCTGATGCAAAATCTGTAATGGGGGTGCCATTTAGAATAATAGTATGTTTTATGTGGCAGAAGGACCTTTGAGGCCCCCTTAGTGTCCAGTGCCTGGTAGTGACTATATCACCAAACCCCCTATACCCCTGTATCTGGCCTCTAGCAGTATATTAGACCTCAACCTATATAATATGTCATCATTTGGTGCATTTTAGACCTCAAAATGTCTATATTTCAATAAAAACCTATCCAAGTATATAGATATTTAAACAGATATTAAACTTTCACGCACTGATCTATAAGCGTACATCTTTGCCAGGACAAAAAATTGAGAGGTATGTAATGGAGTGCATAAAAATTCTGCTGTCAGGATAAATGGGTGCTGGAGGAGTACAGAGAAGTAATCATATCAGCTCCTATACTTATCACTGTGTCTGATCTATTGAACCTGGTGCACGCCTACTGAGTAGAAACAGAGCTGAACGTGTCTGTGGAATGTGGGATAAAGGTATCCGAGGTTTTTTAAAGAAAGTACCAAAGTGCATGAGTTACACAGCAAATTCAGTAGCTGCAATGGGAGCTTCAGGCCAGATTGACACTCCTTCATAGTCTTTCAGCTATTTTTCTAAAGGTGAACACTGACTGGTGTGACCCAGTGAATTCAGTAATGGAAAATGGATAATTCAGGACACCATGTAGAAAATCTGAAAATATTCTAACCGCTTCTAAGACATTACCGCATTTCAGCCTCATTCCAATGCAGGCAGCATACACAGGTTTAAAGGGGGTTTCAATATTGATGACCTTTTCTGAGGATTAGGTCATAAATATCAGATTGGTGAATGACCGTCAACCAGAACCCTTGCTGATCACCTGTTTGAAGAGGCCACGGCTCTTGGATGAGTACAAAACCACACCTTAAATTGGCTTAAAACATAGTGTAGAGCACTGTCAGGGCTCCTAGAAACCTACTTTTAAAAATAGTGTGTCAGGGCTCCTAGATACCTATCTATAAAACATAGTGTAGAACACTGTCAGGGCTCCTAGGAACCTATCTATAAAACATAGTGTAGAACACTGTCAGGGCTCCTAGGAACCTATCTATAAAACATAGTGTAGAACACTGTCAGGGCTCCTAGGAACCTATCTATAAAACATAGTGTATGACACTGTCAGGGCTCCTAGGAACCTATCTATAAAACATAGTGTATGACACTGTCAGGGCTCCTAGGAACCTATCTATAAAACATAGTGTAGAGCACTGTCAAGGCTCCTAGAAACCTACCTATAAAACATAGTGTGTCAGGGCTCCTAGATACCTATCTATAAAACATAGTGTAGAACACTGTCAGGTCTACTAGGAACCTATCTATAAAACATAGTGTAAAATACTCTTAGGACTCCTAGGAATCTAAATATCTAATTTTTAGCTTTCTAGGGCAAACACAGCCGAAGTTATATAAAAATGAATGTGCCATTATTATACTCTGGGGTCCCCAGAGTATAATAGGTAGAGGCCCATGTCACCGCTGAGGTCCAATCCCAGGCCCATGACGTCACAGAAGAGCAATGGATATCACTAGGAGAGACCACAGAGTATAATATGTCAGCCATTTCAGTTCTCCCAAAACAAATCTCCGTTTGTTGGGCTTTGTATTAAAAATGAACAATTTGGGATCTTCGGGTCGAATCTGAGCTGATTCGCCCATCTCTATGTGCAATACCCCCTGTTCCTCAAAATGCCAGCTATTGTCACTTGTCACAAACTGAGACGGACAGGATCCTACAAAAGAGACTGATCTCCAGTCTACACAGAGAGCAAGCTTTGGACTTGGACCACTTATGGTCAGAATGGGAACCACCCAATCATCCCATAATGTAAGGGTTCAAAATTTGGGCTACACTTCTTTAAGTTATTTTGGATTTAACACATTGAGTGCTGGATTCACTGGTGGGTTTTTAATATCGTTCTATAATTTTGCCCCCTTTAAACTTTTATAACTGGCCTTGACTGTGCAGCGTTCTAATGGATTTCCTGGAAACTTCTGAGGGCCCCATGACCTGGATCCCATACTGACAATACTATGTGTTGTATGTATGAGGAGTTCTCATGCTGTGTGTGATGTGTGCCAGGTGTCAATGTTTTGGCTCTTTTATCAATCTCCTGATCACATTTAACAAACAGAATGTATCCCCCGCACTTTAGACTTTGGATCTCTTTGCTGACATCACTTGTTATTGAGACCATGACCTGAATTCATTCTCTCTGTTACCTAACCAAGAAAAACCAGTTACATAGCCGAATGATGGAACATCTGGGCAGAAAACTATTACTATCCTAGAAAATTACCTGCTGTTACATTTGGGCTCTCATGATGACTCTCATGAAAGCCAGCTCAGAATTAGGTAAAAACATAAAAACAAACAAGACTCACCTCTTCTATCCGTGCCGCTTATGTTTCTCTACTTCCTAGGCCTGTCTCAACACATATAGGAAGTGACTGCTTAGCCAACCACTGGCAACATCAAAGACTGGGCATTTCCTTATATTTACTGTACGTCAAGAGGGGACCAGGAAGTAGAAACCAGCGGGAACTCAGTAACTCGGAAGCTAATGGACTATTGATGAGGTAACTACTCACCAATTAACTCACTGAGCCTGTTGTAAAAAAAAAAAAAACCTTTAGGGGGGCCGACTGCTGCAACCCGATCACGAGAACACAAGAACCCGATCAAGAGAACGCAAAAATGTGGGTCCCCTGTGTAAATGGAGCCATAGTATGCATGCATGGCCACCTCTCTATTCACTTCTATGGAGCTGATGGAGCTCTGTACTTGGCTATCTCCATCAGTTCCATACAAGTGAATAGAGAAATGGCTGTAGCACATGGAACTACAGTAGACTCTGTCCAGAGAATTTTGTAGGACAATGCACATGAGCCACATATTAGACACCAATTACCTTTCTTAACCCCCACATCATTTTCATGTTTCTTCTGCTGTTCTTCTAAAGCCTTCATCTTTTCATCATAAGCGTCAGCTTGCGTTTTCCACTGAACTCTGTTATTTTGAAGTCCGTCATACATTGGTGTGATTTCTTTATGAAACCGTGAAAATTCCTACAAGCAGGAATAAAATGATTAGGCATGTCAGCCGTAATCCCACAAACCCAACCCAAGTCCCTTTCATATCACAGTCTGGAGATCTGTAGGTCTTCATCACCTGTATTTCTTGGGCTTGGGATGAGAGTGGAATGCCATGACAGCTGAGATAAGAGGTGGTGGCCTAGCTGTGACTACTGGAGGAAGAGGGCTTAGATATTGGTTGTCTGCTGATAAGGTTGTGTTGCGAGTACAGGGTAATAGGGACACTGCTATGACTACTGGGGGAAATGAGTGCAGGAATGCAGTAACTACTGTTGAGGAAGACGGGTGAGAGCTTTTTTTTAGCATTGTCCTGTCCACTCTTGCGGTCCATTGCAGGACCAGAAAATTGGACCATCAAATGACGGGCATCAACAGATCCCAAAGGACCGGGTTAGGCTTTCATGACTTTGTTGTCTGGGATTTCGGATGAACATTGTGACGGACACTCCAAATGGAGACTCCAATGCAGATGTGAACGTAGCCTTACATTAGTACTGAATCGAAAAAGTAAAGCAATAAGTAAAGTCTCAGCCAAGCTTTGCACATGGAAGCAAGTCCCATAGACTCTGTACTTTGGCACTTCCATATAGGATTGTGTGCATAATATGGTCATGTGAATCAGGTATATATTTCTTCTTCCTTGATCCAAATCTGGTGTTGCCCTTAAAAAAACTGCAACAAAACTGCACTGTATATACAAGGATTATTCTGTCAGTACTTGATGTGTTCTGGTGCTTATTTAAAGGGAGTCCACACCTCCAAAATTGCTTCTAAACCACTTGCATCCTGTTGTTCGTGACATAGTGAGCATACATTTTATGTGTGTCAAAGTGCAGTCTTGCTGCACAGAAAATCAACTTTTAGTTTGTATGCAAAAAAATAGTTTGGTGCACCCGGTGAGGTCACTCCGGGCACCCAGGACCGCCCCCAGTCTTGCTTTGTGGTGACCACAGGTAAAAACAAGAGCTGTATCAGGCGTGGCTACCAACCGAGTGCACCAAACAATACTGTATAACAGTATATAAGTGGTTTGGAAGTGACTTTGGATGCTCCCTTTAACATGGATCTGTCTGGTGATAGGTTCTAAGTGTATTTCTATTATTCTCTATACATGGCTTATAAGTCTAAGGTCTCGGGGCATGGACAGGCTGTAATATATGCTGAGCCCTGATGTGATAGTAAGGTGTAAGGACCAGCGTCTAAAATCTGCAGGTAGCAGGTCTTTAGCTCTTATGGACACATAATACATTAGTGCCTATTGAAGATATGGCCTGTGCTTGCAAAGGTTGTATTTCAATTAACTGTGGACAAGATCTTGATCGATAAACTTGGGTTGGATCCAACGTACCCTAGTCCAACTCGGGAGGGCTGACGCACCTCCGATAGGTTGTAGATGGGTGGCTGGCATAAAATGGGCAAGTTACCAGTATAAACATCTGGTTTATGGTTATTTTCAGAGATTTCTGTAATGAAACTATTTACAAGCATCACTTACCTTATACACAAATGTACATACAAAGTCAATGAAACCAACTTGAAGCTTTGGCAGCTCCTCGCCCTTGTTCCTGTCCATCATTGGCTAAACGAACAAGAAAGATCAAAATTATTCATTGCATTCTGCTAAAAGGGCCTCTAACATGTCCAACACGTCTGTAGTTATAGCATGAAATTAATGGAGCGTCCTCTAACACATACAATAAAAGAGAGAAAAATCTAAGTACTAAAAAATATTGTCTAAAAAATGTAGACAATATTGGATTAAGCGGCTCATCCGATCTAAGTGAGGGGTAAAGTGCATTGGTAATGCCCCTTCCCGTGGCAAAAATTTCGTACATCTTGGTTGCTTAGGATTTTCTTGGTTCATTTGCATATGATAAATGCTTTGTCAACATTTATGGGTCCCATGAGGCTTTTCCAATCCTCATGTGCTTCAGACACATGAGGGGAACTGAATATACAGTATCACATGGGCATATGAGGGGTGTTGCAGTGTTACCACGAGGCGTCTCATGATAACATTATATCATTACTGTATCTTTACATCCCAATAGGTCCTTACTGATAGTTTACATATATTTTTATTCTTATAATTCTATTTTTATGTATTTTTTGTACTTGATACTGTACATATGGGATGAATTAGGTTATCAATAGATAAGTTTTACTGTAGGATGTTCATGAATTAAAGTAAATCCAGTAGTTTACAATTGACCATAATATATTTTGGCCGCCTTTTTGTTAAGGATATCAATATACCCAATGTTTTAAGGGCTGGTGTTAGTAACTCGAAAGGAAAAACTTATGTAAAAAAAACCTGATAATACCAGTTGTAAAATAAAAAATAAAATAATAAAAACAAAATATATATACAGTGCTGGCCAAAAGTATTGGCACCCCTGCAATTCTGTCAGATAATACTCAATTTCTTCCAGAAAATGATTGCAATCACAAATGCTTTGGTAATAATATCTTCATTTATTTTGCTTGCAATGAAAAAACACAAAAGAGAATGAAAAAAAAAGTCAAATCATTGATCATTTTACACAAAACTCCAAAAATGGGCCGGACAAAAGTATTGGCACCCTCAGCCTAATACTTGGTAGCACAACCTTTAGACAAAATAACTGCGAACAACCGCTTCCAGTAACCATCAATGAGTTTCTTACAATGCTCTGCTGGAATTTTAGACCATTCTTCTTTGGCTAATTTCTCCAGGTCCCTGAGATTTGAAGGGTGCCTTCTCCAAACTGCCATTTTGAGATCTCTCCACAGGTGTTCTATGGGATTCAGGTCTGGACTCATTGCTGGCCACTTTAGAAGTCTCCAGTGCTTTCTCTCAAACCATTTTCTAGTGCTTTTTGAAGTGTGATTTGGGTCATTGTCCTGCTGGAAGACCCATGACCTCTGAGGGAGACCCAGCTTTCTCACACTGGACCCTACATTATGCTGCAAAATTTGTTGGTAGTCTTCAGACTTCATAATGCCATGCACACGGTCAAGCAGTCCAGTGCCAGAGGCAGCAAAGCAACCCCAAAACATCAGGGAACCTCCGCCATGTTTGACTGTAGGGACCGTGTTCTTTTCTTTGAAGGCCTCTTTTTTTTTCCTGTAAACGCTATGTTGATGCCTTTTCCCAAAAAGCTCTACTTTTGTCTCATCTGACCAGAGAACATTCTTCCAAAAAGTTTTTGGTTTTCTCAGGTAAGTTTTGGCAAACTCCAGCCTGGCTTTTTTATGTCTCTGGGTCAGAAGTGGGGTCTTCCTGGGTATCCTACCATAGAGTCCCTTTTGATTCAGACGCCGACGGATAGTACGGGTTGACACTGTTGTACCCTCGGACTGCAGGGCAGCTAGAACTTGTTTGGATGTTAGTCGAGGTTCTTTAGCCACCATCCGCACAATCTTTCGTTGAAATCTCTCGTCAATTTTTCTTTTCCGTCCACATCTAGGGAGGTTAGCCACAGTGCCATGGGCTTTAAACTTCTTGATGACACTGCGCACGGTAGACACAGGAACATTCAGGTCTTTGGAGATGGACTTGTAGCCTTGAGATTGCTCATGCTTCCTCACAATTTTGCTTCTCAAGTTCTCAGACAGTTCTTTGGTCTTCTTTCTTTTCTCCATGCTCAATGTGGTACACACAAGGACACAGGACAGAGGTTGAGTCAACTTTAATCCATTTCAACTGGCTGCAAGTGTGATTTAGTTATTGCCACCACCTGTTATGTGCCACAGGTAAGTAACAGGTGCTGTTAATTACACAAATTAGAGAAGCATCAGATGATTTTTCAAAGGGTGCCAATACTTTTGTCCACCCTCTTTTTTATGCTTGGTCTGGAATTATATCCAATTTGGCTTTTTGACAATTCTTTTTGTGGTTTTCCATTGAAGACAAATTAAATGAAGATATTATTACCAAAGCATTTGTGATTGCAATCATTTTCTGGAAGAAATTGAGTATTACCTGACAGAATTGCAGGGGTGCCAATACTTTTGGCCAGCACTGTATTACAGAAATGTACAATATCACTGCGAAAAGCACAAACGGTAATAATAACCTTCTAGGGATAAAATACCAAATCATCTATTACTTATAATAACATTATAATCTTACAATAGGCTGTTGTTGAAGAACTGTCCTCTCCAGGTCTCCTTGTTCCCAGAATTCATTAGCAACCATAAGGGCCACCTAAAGACAAATAATTTCATTGTTATTTACTGAATGAAAGAACAATCCTATTATACAAAAAGTTGTAATGGATATTTTTAGATTGGTCAACTTGAAGTTGTAACCATAGTATTAGGAGACTTACTGACAGCCAATGTTCCATTGTAAAGTTGATGGGTAAGGCCTTTGGCCCTATCCAGTTTTGCGTGGTGCACTTGTGTCCCCCCAGAAGGGCCATAGGACATTACTATAGTTTTACCTTTGTACACTGTAGGGTTCTGTTTACACAGTCTCATAAATGGGAGAAACCCAAGACCAAGCTCAATAAATATATTGCAAAATTTTACAGTACATATAACTCCATATTAAGAGTCTGGAAATCCCATTGAAGTTTCCAGTTGAAAAGTCCCTACTTTTTCCTGTATAATCTTTTTTTTCAGCTGTTGTCTAATTTAGGGGGAACCAACTTTTTTCTGCGGAAATGTTTACCAGCATTTTTAATATTGCGTTCCAGTCACTTTGCATAGAATAATACCAGATGTGCTTTACAAAACATCAAGAGGACAAATTCTAAAGAATTGAATATTTGCTGTTTAGAAATAGATTCTTTGGAATCTTGAGCACAAAAGAGGAAGTCATAAAATACTAGATACAGTAAAGGCTCAGAAATGGACGACTGTTGTTATATTAACCATAAGACAAAGGACTTGGCAGATTATGGTGCAAATAAAAAAAAAACAGCAATATCGCTGCCTCATGTTAGTAGACACCTACCTGACTTTGTACTTCCCAAGGCTTAGTAATGGCTGACAAGTCACATCCTGTCATCATCATGGCCCTGTAATGAAAAACCCCCACTAAATCTAAAGCATAAGACCTTACAATATCAATAATATGAATATATGTCAATGTATCCTAATAAGGACCTCTCATCATTAGGCCGCTCCACGGATTCCATCGCAGTTAGAAATTTTTTGCTAGCCCCGATGGTTCCCAAGTAATCATTGCTGTTCGTTTCAGCACCTAATACGATACTGTCAGGTGGGTGATCCCTGTCTGTCAGCCTAGGATCACTCACCCTAATTATCATATTGGGTGCTGCAATAAATAACATCAATTGCTCAGGAATGGTGGGGGCTAGAGAAAAAATTCCATCTGTGTCAGAACCACTGGAGCGGCACCAGTTGAAGGATGCAAAAAGTTGGAATTGATGAAGGATCCTCTTTAAAGTTTCAGTCTCAAGTCACGACTGATGTCTCTCAAGTCCTGAAGAAGGACATCCCACTATCCCCAATGGCCTATTTACTTAATATTTCCCCACAATTGAAGGACATTAGAAATCATGAACATATGACAACCCTCCAGAATGAAATAGTTTTAATGCCGTATGGGATGTCTTTTGGGACATGCATAATCTGTAATCCATCATCTTGCTTGACAGGAACCTATATCCTGGTGCCATTCCTTTTCTGCACATATTTTCCCTCCGTGTCTTGGCTTGTCTTGTTTTCTTGCTGTCTAGCTGATTGTCATGTGTATATATCTTTGGTTATGTGTATGCTTCTTTTAACTACTCGTGGCTTGTAAATTTTTGAGACTTTTCTTCGATTGTAATATTGACAATTCTTATTTAGTGACATATGGTTGGAGTAGAGTTTTTGTGTTCTTTGCTTGTTCAAGTAGCCATGACTTGCAGTACAGATATGGTGTTTTGTTTTCTTATTGACTTAATATTTTAAAGGGAATTTGTGACCAAAACCCTGCATATCAACCCAAACCCGCAGATAGATAGGCTAGGGTCACCTGAATGGTGTTTTCTCTTTGTAAATCATTGCTCCAAAGAGCTAATTTGCATATTGACAAAAACGGCGATATCTCAGCAACAGAGGCTCCAATTCTCAAGGAAAAAACACCCCTTGATTTAGGTGACCCTAACCTATCTATCTGTGTCTGGATTCTGGTGACTGACTCCCTTCAAAGTGTGATCACTGTGGGCCCAACTACTGGAACTCTCACCACTCTCCAGAATATTAAGTATCCGAATATGGCTAACATAAAGGGAGTCTATCATATTCCCCAAACAAACTCAACTGCGTTACAGAGCACATTACATTGATAAACAACATACCTGTGTTATATATATCATTTCTGTAGATTTGGAGAAAAATATAACCTTGAATTGATATTCAAATGAGGCAGTGTTTGCACTGGGGGCGGGGGGACTCCTTCCTTCTTCTGCTTGAAGATAAACTCACACGTGCAAATTTTTTATTTTTTTTTTAACCTTAGGGCAACCTATGGCTTACTTACTAGGGGAGCTACATAGTTAATCCTGGAGGATGATTTGCCATCAGCCTAGAGAGACATTGGAGCACAGGTTGGCCTCCCTAAGGGTAAGCCATTGACTCTTGGGTTCTTCGTGGAGGGGAATTATTATAGTTTGAATCCTGGGCACTTTTTGGGTCACCATTTTTCATGCTTTAGGGGCCAGGTCTGGAGATACTTGTAGTCCCTTTCTCAGACTGATGTGGAATTATACTGAGCATAGATGACATTATTATATCTGCCACAACTGTAGTTTCAGCTCAGTTTTTGATATGTCTATTAAATCTTTGGCTTTGCTTACCTACACTTATAATTGATAGAATTTACGTAAAGTCTAAAAAAAATCTAAATCTACATCTATCCCTGCACTCCAGGTTGAGAAATACATTGACATAAAAGAAAGAATATTACGGCACTGTCTCCAGCACTCACATGATTATCTCCTTTTTAGTTGGGTCGGCGATAATATATTTTATTATTTCTTCCTCTGACTTCATCTGCTCCGCTGCATCTACTATCTTCTGAAACATCGTCCTCTTCCTGTGTCAAACCAAAGTAATAATGTGTCATTATATTAAGTTAACACCTTAACAACAAAACTAACACGCTCACACGATATAAGCACCATCGTAGAGTGCAGGTGTTAAGTTTTACAACAACAGACGGCCATGTATCAATATCTAGTAGGAGATGGGTTTTGACGTTGCCGCCAACTTCTGCTTATGAAAGAGTGATGGCCGTAGTGTAAAATGTAGTATACACAAAGAATGAATTGCTATATGTTCCTAATACCAACTGGCCTATAATGGGTAAATATTCTGTAGAGGGAGCTGCTACTCTTGGTCCTGTAGAGAGTGGGTCCTACGTCAGGATGGGCACTTCCCAATGAATGTTATTAATATGAACAGGCCCCTCCAGCTCCATAGACACTGAAGGGGACTTGTCCAGTATAGGGGGACCAGTCCTGGGGGTCATGAAGTCTTCTCTCTCATACAATTGATGGTGGGGACCAACAATTCTAGAGCTACCCTTTCCTATAAAGTTGATGTTATGGGCTGGGATCAGAACAATGTTAAAGTATAACTAAACTTTTGAACAACTTTTTATTTTGTGGCAGAATTTGTGTCATTTATACATTTAGTGATGTATTTTATTAACAAATGTTGGCTCCTTTCTGTGAAATCCTGCATTTCTTTATTCTTCCCCTGGCTTCTCATTTGAGAGCTGTCCCTTGCTTCTCATTGTGTACGGTGTACTGGCAGGGAAAATAAGGGTGGGGAAGAGTCACTACAAACAGTTAAATCTTGGGTATTGCAAAACATAGAAACGTACTTCTGGTGTCCTATGAAAGAGAAAGAGGAGATTCTATTTCATATGAACTAAGGTTGAGGTTCTAAATGAATTATTTCCAGGAATATCATACTTGGGATTGGAAGTAGCCACAGCTACATATAAATAACATCAACAATCCTGACTTTATTTTATACTGATGATATTTCTGATGATACTTTAGTATCACACGAGAGATAAGAATCTCCTCTTTCATACGACACCAGAAGCAAGTTTCTATGTTTTCTAATGCCTGAGATATAACTGTAGTGACCCCTCCACCCTGATTTTCCCTGCCTTACACACAATCCTGTACACTATACACAGTGAGAAGCAGGGGCCAGCTCTCAATAGAGATGCAAGGGGTAGAATAAAGAAATGCAGGATTTCATAGAAAGGAGACAAAATTGATTACAAAATATATTGATATCACAAATACTGCCAGAAAGTTTAGTTATGCTTTAATATAGCTATAGAATGTCCCCTATTGTACGTAATGTACTATGCTGTTGCACCATAATAAAACTTCACATACCTATAATGTGTATATTTTGCCTATTATTCAGATATGTTTTGTGCTGCCTATATTCTGCATTGCATTTAACTCCTATAAACAGGTTACATGAGCGGGTTACAGTACCCACCACAAGCAGTTGAGGGGGAATATGGAGTACTGCATCTTACATAAAACCAGTCTATAATCAACTCTCATTGTGTAGTATGACTTCTTATTAGATCTAATGACTTGTACAAAGAGGTCAGGATTAGCAAAGAGATTATACAGGCCTGGGATTAACACAGATTAACATAGCTATCTGGCTCACTCTCTACCTACTAGTTTTGTGTAGGGCTACCAGTAAACGTTATTCCATAGTCAAAGGCACACACCCTTGTGTCCATTGCAACCCGCCAGTCACTACATGGGACCCATAGAAATACCCATATTACTGTAGATGAACATGCTATAAACAGTTTTATGTCCTCCTCCAAATGGAACCACCAAATATATTGCAACGGAAATGAAAAGTTATTATTCACCCTCCATTCCCCCTACAGATTATACAATGTGTAGACTATTGTACATGGGTAGGGAATTAACATGACTAATATTTTACATAAGGATCATCCTATTCCCCTTCCCTTATGTGTCCTACAATGATACATAATGAAATAGGGGACAATGATGGCTCGGGCCACTATATAGATAAGACCTATATATTTTGAATGGTGGTTCAGTCTCCTGATGTTGGATACATAAGAAGTTAACATTTAGGTTTCTAGACCAGTGCTTAGGAACTTATTCACATTCTGTAGAAGCCATGCTGGTCCCACATATGATTGTAAGCCTCTGTTTCTTGCACCAAGGCCATATAGTTAAGGGTTAAACCTGTTACTGTGTATTATATATCAGTGGCGTAGCTTTACAAGTCTTGTGTATTGTATAAAAACACTTGTTACTAAACACGTTATCTAACCAGCTTTACTTGTATCCCTGCCAGCGATCAGCCAGCCTGCGTGTGGTAGCTGGCATCACTGCGTGGCACACGTCCTTGGTAATGGGCACTCACTTGAAGTACAATGCCAGGTCGGTAGCGATGATCGCCACTTCAAACAAATGAATCACATTCTCGAATTGTCTCTTGTTCAGATTCTGGAAAATGTTTAAACTCTGAAAGAAAAAAAAGTCATCACTGCTCAGAGGACAAAGAATGGACGACACAACATCTAGTGTAACTAGTAACATGGGAAGGACAGGGTGATATCCTAATAGGATCAGACAAACGACTCCCTCCTTTACAAAATATCTGGGAAAGTGGGAACTTTTGGTAACTTTGTGAGGTCAGAATTGTTGCAAGACGCAATGACAAGATACACTAACTATACCTCGTCTTCCAGCAAGGTTTTACTAAATTCTAAGTGATGTCGCTCCAAAATAGAGGACCCGTGAAGCCTTGCAAGAGGCGCCGCAGATCTGGAAGAAGACAAAAGGTCTGTAATGTATTACAAGTCACAACATACCTAAAATTTAACTCTTTCAAAGTCATTAAAATGGCACTTACTTCATTTGGTACAAGTTATTGGTTCCTCTATGGTCAATATCATGGCAGAAAGCAGCAGCCACCATGGCAAAGGCCTCCAGATCAGAATAATATTTCTTGAGTTTACCTGTCTTTTAAAAATGAATGGACTTTATTAAAGAGCGTCCGTCATGAGAATGCTGTTTTATATATGTCCACCGAAAGATATGATATCTACAGTATATTTAACACTACAGTATATAGTGGTCATTAATATATCATAATCCCCCTGAGTTTAGGTTTCTTAACCAAAATGTTCCTTGCCTTTCCAGAGTACTGCATCATGTATGTACTAACAGAAATATACTCCATGCACTAGTATAATATATACTAGTGTACTTTACTAGTATAATATACTCCATGCAGTAGTATACTATACTAGTATAATATACTCCAGGCACTAGTATACTATACTAGTATAATATACTCCAGGCACTAGTATACTATACTAGTATAATATACTCCAGGCACTAGTATACTATACTAGTATAATATACTCCAGGCACTAGTATACTATACTAGTATAATATACTCCAGGCACTAGTATACTATACTAGTATAATATACTCCAGGCACTAGTATACTATACTAGTATAATATACTCCAGGCACTAGTATACTATACTAGTATAATATACTCCAGGCACTAGTATACTATACTAGAATAATATACTCCATGCAGTAGTATACTATACTAGTATAATATACTCCAGGCACTAGTATACTATACTAGTATAATATACTCCAGGCACTAGTATACTATACTAGTATAATATACTCCAGGCACTAGTATACTATACTAGTATAATATACTCCAGGCACTAGTATACTATACTAGTATAATATACTCCAGGCACTAGTATACTATACTAGTATAATATACTCCAGGCACTAGTATACTATACTAGTATAATATACTCCAGGCACTAGTATACTATACTAGAATAATATACTCCATGCACTAGTATAATATACTCCAGGCACTAGTATAATATATACTAGTGTACTTTACTAGTATAATATACTCCAGGCACTAGTATACTATACTAGTATAATATACTCCATGCACTAGTATAATATATACTAGTGTACTTTACTAGTATAATATACTCCAGGCACTAGTATACTATACTAGTATAATATACTCCAGGCACTAGTATACTATACTAGAATAATATACTCCATGCACTAGTATAATATACTCCAGGCACTAGTATAATATATACTAGTGTACTTTACTAGTATAATATACTCCAGGCACTAGTATACTATACTAGTATAATATACTCCATGCACTAGTATAATATATACTAGTGTACTTTACTAGTATAATATACTCCAGGCACTAGTATACTATACTAGTATAATATACTCCAGGCACTAGTATACTATACTAGTATAATATACTCCAGGCACTAGTATACTATACTAGTATAATATACTCCAGGCACTAGTATACTATACTAGAATAATATACTCCATGCACTAGTATAATATACTCCAGGCACTAGTATAATATATACTAGTGTACTTTACTAGTATAATATACTCCAGGCACTAGTATACTATACTAGTATAATATACTCCATGCACTAGTATAATATATACTAGTGTACTTTACTAGTATAATATACTCCAGGCACTAGTATACTATACTAGTATAATATACTACATGCACTAGTATACTATACTAGTATAATATACTCCAGGCACTAGTTAATATACTCCATGCACTAGTATAATATACTCCATGCACTACTAGGCAATAGTAAACGTAAAAGCTCTATAATAAATCTACAGGTTTCACCGTATAGTCAGGACTTGATCGAGGTCTATGGAGACCACAGATGGGGGTCCTATGTCCTTTATTTTTGTAAGGATGGAAAGGGAAGATAATAGTGCTATAATATCTCCCTATATAATGATGCAAGTTCCTAAATAATACAAGAACTGTTAGGGCCAATGCACACCTATAGGACCATGTCGGATGACACTTGGTGTGATGTCCGCCTGTCATCCAAGTGCATTCCGTGATGCATTCACTTCTATGGAGCTTCCGGATCCACTATGTTCCGATTCGCAATGAATCTGAAAGCCCCATAGACGTGAATGCATCACGGAATGCACTAGGATGACACACCAACTGCATTCTGTGATAAACTCGGCCCCCAATTCAGATTGTGTGCATGGGCCCTTATTGCCCATACAATAATACATTCCTTAGGCCAATCTTTTGGACTCTATCAGACCTGACTAAAGTTCTCAGAAAAAATGCTACCAGATACAAATAGAGTTGGCAGATCATTTATTAGAATATCTGCGATTATTTATATTATTCATAGTTACCAACAAATTGTGGGAGATTTTAGCTTTTAACTCCTGTATAGATTTAACTCCTTTTGCGGCCAAAGTCACTGTGTAGCCCCAGCCTGACTTATACATTTCCAGGAGAAAGAACAGAGGTACAAGACTCCACATCAACTGAAACATTACATACCATTAGCAGGGTAAACATTGTTTGTCCTACGTTAAATCCATGCCGCCAGTTGTGGTACGTTATGTCCCGGTAGCCTTTCCTTACTGTATACATCCATTTTGTCAAGACCTAGTAAGAAAGATATGTATGATATGGTTCTTTGGCTAGTGTTTATGTATTGGTAGCCATACCCATTATGGTCAAAGAGACTTACAATCTAGTATGCCAATAATATACACACTGGGACAACTAGAGATACTAAACTGTGGAAGGAAAACAGAACTGCATAAAATGAAATATTGTGTAAGAACATATGAGCCTCCAGGCAAATCTTACAAATATTCTTTCAAAAACATCATCGCACTTGTAGACAGGTTGTGTAATTCTGGGGGTCCCTGCCTTCTTGCGACTCCCCTGTACTTAATATGGTAAGGACAGTGAAGCCGTGAATAGGAATGGACTTCGAGATCCCTAGGGATCCCTATGATACAATGAGTCCTGTCTCCTGACTAGGTTTGGAATGTGAAATCCGTCCGAACCAAGTACATCAGCCGAATTTCTTGGTCCAGAATTTTGCTGCGGTTCTTGCCACTTGGTGAAGATTAAAGTTGTACGTGGTCCTAAATATTATTGAGGCTCCCTATCTCTAAATCCACAGGGTGCCATGGTGGTTCACAAGTTATGTATTTTCATTGGGTGTGCAGCACCCTAGTTGTTATACAATGGGGCTTCATAAGAAAACATTAGTAGTATTGTACTTCTTTCCATGGATGATTTTTTTTTCCTTAAGTGGCATTAAAAATCTGCCCTGATCTTCCTTGTTTCATGTGAATGGGCATGTGGAAACCCTATTCACATGCATGGTATGTGAACTGTCCACTATTTGCAGATGGTGACCACACCAGAACATCACATGATACCATAGCAGGACAAATATCTGCATGTAAAACTTGACATGAAAATACATTTCTTTTCAGAAAGTTTCATTTCATGTTGGTTATAATTAGAGATGGGTGAACCTTTCAGGATGCGTTTCTTTTCAGGTTTGGATGACTCAAGTCGAAGATTTGCTTCAGGTACCAGTTTATTTAGTACGAGCCACAGCTTAAATTGGCTTAAAACATAGTGTAGAATACTCTTAGGGCTCCTAGGAACCTACCTATAAAACATAGTGTAGAACACTGTCAGGACTCCTAGGAACCTATCTATAAAACATAGTGTAGAACCCTGTCAGGGCTCCTAGGAACCTATCTATAAAACATAGTGTAGAATACTGTCAGGGCTCCTAGGAACCTATCTATAAAACATAGTGTAGAACACTGTCAAGGCTCCTAGGAACCTATCTATAAAACATAGTGTAGAACACTGTCAAGGCTCTTAGGAACCTATCTATAAAACAGTGTAGAACACTGTCAAGGCTCCTAGGAACCTATCTATAAAACATAGTGTAGAACACTGTCAAGGCTCCTAGGAACCTATCTATAAAACATAGTGTAGAATACTGTCAGGGCTCCTAGGAACCTATCTATAAAACATATGTTCATAGGAGCCCTGACAGTGTTCTACACTATGTTTTATAGATAGGTTCCTAGGAGCTCTGACAGTGTTCTACACTATCTATAAAACATAGTGTAGAGCACTCTTAGGGCTCCTAGGAACCTACCTATAAAACATAGTGTAGAACACTCTTAGGACTCCTAGCAATCTATCTATAAAACATTGTGTAGAATACTCTTAGGGTTCCTAGGAACCTATCTATAAAACATAATGTATAACACCACATTATTAAACTGAGGGGTCTCTTCATTCCCCAGGGTATAATAGATGGAGGCTCAGGATAGGTGTAAAAAATTAAAACAAAAAAAACATTCATACTCACCTTCCCTTACCTCCTTTGGGCCTCCTAGCAGCGTCTGGTGCTATCTCTGCCTCCACGGTGATATCTTGACACTCGGTGTGCCCATGTGAGCGCAAGTGACCCAATCAGAGGCCTCAACGGTGACTCTGGGCTTCACAGAAGAGTGCCAGACATCACCAGGAGAGTGCCGGACGCCACAAACCCCAAAGAGGTAAGGGAAGGTGCGTATGAATGTTTATTTTTTGTTTTTTTTTTTCACCTTCCCTGGGCCTGTCCTTAAGATGAGTAATAATTGTTTGATCAATGGGTCTCTGGTAAGCTCAACCCAAGCATAAAAATCTTTCAGTGTTTACACCAGCATGCATGCAAGTATGGCAAAGTGCAGCTCTGTCGAATGTAGGCACAGCTGACTATACATGCAAGCCAAAGTGCCTTAATGAGATGTGTATTTACTGGAATGGGGCTGAGCTGCAGTAACCAGGCCCCGCCTCTACATAATGTATGTAACAACCCTTTCTATCAGCTTAGTGAGGCTGTCAGGAGTTGCACATCTATATCTGATACTGATGACCCATCCTTAGCATAGGTCATCAATATTAGAGCCCCTATAAGCCCTTGTTTACAACTATACAAACCTATGTGTCTCCATGGTAACAGACCACACTATTGTGTTGTCTGGCCCAACAAATGTATGTTTTCAAGAGTTAGGGAAAAACAATAATACAGAATTAGACTACACAGGGTTTGTTTTGTAGCCATAGACACATAATCGTGCATAGGATCTGTACACAAAACCTGATAAGATATTTTTAAGTCTACTTTCAAAGTTGCTCCTTAAAAATAGGTTGTGAAGGCAGAAAGTGTTTTGTGTGTTTTCAGGTTCCCTTTTCTTCAGGCTATTTCAGAATCGATGCTAACTCTCGCTTTTGGCTCGGTGTATAAACATTGGGCAGAAGGCCCACAAGAGAGGATAAAGTCACATCCCAAGGCTTGCAGAAATCTGATTATTTAGATCATGAAGCTGCCGATCCCTATCCTGGAGCCATTCATTTGTGAATAGATTTAGCTGGTTATTAAATAGCATTTGACAAACCTTCTTTCTCATTCAATGTAAATTAAAACAAGAAGCAGAACATATGGTAGTTAAAGGGGTATTCCCAGACTGTAATACTGATAGTCCAGCCTTATCATAGAACTTAAAGGGATCCTTTCACCACCTCCACCAACTCCAGCTCTTTGTAGTCTTTAAAAGGCACCTCTCCATTAAATCTGACGCAGTTGGAATTTTTTCTCTAGGCCCCACCATTCCTGAGCAATCAGTATTGATATTTTGAGCATGTAATATGCTAATTAGGCTTTCTACTGTCAGGTGGGCGGTCCCAGGTTGTCTGCTTCAACCCAGCACTGCCCACCTGACAGTACAAAGCCTAGTTAGCATATTAGGTGCTGAAACTAACAGCACTATTGCTTGGGAACAGTGGGGGTTAGAAAAAAAATTCCAACTATACTGGAATCAGTGGATTGGTATCTATTGAGGGATACAAAGAGTAAGAGTTGGTCAAGGTGGCAAAAGGTCCTCTTTAATATCTGACAGTGGGGGTCTTACTCCCAGTGTCATTACTTAGTAGGTGAGTAAAGGTGCAGCAATCCTACAGCAAGTGCCATGTCCCCTTCATTGTTCAGCTCTCACAGCACCATGCAAAAGAATGTGGGCCCTTCATCCAGCTGTTCACCAATAATGCCAGGAATGGGACCCCCAATAAAATATTGATGGCTTATCCCAAGGATAATTCCAGTAGAGTTGGCAAATATGGCACTCAGCTGTTTCCCTGGTCATCCTATAAACATGCTTATCACCCCAAAAAAACAAAGCGTTGACATATTGAAACCCAAGATACCTGAACCTCATTGCTCTTGGCATCTGCCATTGGTGGACAATCTGGAGGACTTCATACATATTAGATAATGGGATTATTGACTGAAATTGATTTTAAGCCTATTCTTAATGCAGTTGCTGTTGCATTAAATTTTATGTAGACTGTGGTTTACTAAGTGGAATTATTTATAAGAAGGCAAGGACAATATCTTCTCCAAGATCACGGCTTCGTCTTATAGATCTACATTTTGCAAAAGAATTTCCAGGGTGATTTTATGTGCTTTACTTTAGGTTTCCAAAAAACAAACCCAAATTATAATGTAATAAATAATATATCAGGACAAAAAGTGAGCAGTATCCAGTCTGTTACCTCTGCAGGCACCTTAAACTTGTCCACAGCGTTTAGTTCTACAAAGAGCCGTATGCCGCTCTTGATAAGCTCGTGTTCGGACACCGGTAGGTCACTAAAGTGGAATTCATAGAGTTCCAGCGCCGCTGGGTCTGGCAGCTCCTCTTTCTGTTCAAAAGAAGATAAACACTTGTGAGCAGATGGATCCTATTAGTCGGGTCTAAGACTTATCATAACCTATGGATTTGTTTTCCAAAGGTGTGTCGCTGCTTTTATAGGCTATTTGATGCAACAGCACAAAAACATCCACAATGTGTTAGAGTGATGGACTGAGAAGAACACTGTATGTCTGTGCCAAAATTGTGTTACACAGTAGATATTGTTAATATTTAATTTACTGCATATCTAGGCTCTGTTCACACTTCTGTCCTTATCCAACAGGTTTCATTTCCTTAAAGCATCAGTGCAAGGAAAATGAAGAATTGTACAGTTTCCATTTACATCAGTAGGTTGCAATGCAGGACCTCCAGAGAGAGATGTTCCTGGTAGTCTCTCACCCCTCTGGAGAACTCTGTCTAATAAGGGTGGGTTCACAATTGCGCCGGCACTCCGTCCGCCGTGAATCCAACCTGAATGTCGGAAAACTGGAGAGGGAAAGGTTTGCGATTCTTTGCTTTGCATTCATTTGAATGGGTTTTTAAAGCAATGTGCGGGTGTGCACTTACACCCTCTGCGTCACGAAGCCAGTTTTTTTTCATCGATCACAAAGTCCTGCATGTCTGACTTTGTTTCCCTATCCAGTCCCTATCCAGTTTTCCAACATTTAGGTCGGATTCGCGGCGGACGGAGTGCCGCCGCAAGTGTGAACCCACCCTAACTCTAATTCTAAATTTATAATGGGGGATTTATCAAAGGATAAGTATGAGATAAGTGATAAGTATGAGATCATTGGGGGACCTATCGCTAGGTCCACTGGTGATCAGGAGGATGGGGGACTGAAAGTGTACTAGTACTTCATTCACATGGAAGAGGCACCTCCTATGGCACCATATAGTAGCCACAACAAGGTCTTGTGCATGACCCCAAAAGAGGCTCTTGCAAGTGCTTTAGTATAGTTCCAGCTTAAAGGGGACCTTTCACCACCTCCACCAACTTCAACTCTTTGCAAATTTCAATAGGTGCCTCTCCACTGATTCTGGTGCATTTTTTCCCTAGCCCCACCATTCCTAAACAATTGGTCCTGTTATTTGTAGTACCCAGTATGCTAATTAGGTTCCCTACTGTCAGGCGGACGGTCCTGGGCTACAGCAAGAAGACAGGGACCTCCCACCTGGCGCTGAAACTAGCTAGTTGTGAAAGGTCATCTTTAAAAAAGATCTATAATCCTCCTGACATGCCAAATTTAGTACATAATTGCATTCCTCATGAAATAAAAATTCTGGATCATCTTTATTTATAACTTTATTTTGTGCTCTTTCTGACTAGGAAGGAGCATTGATCATGGTTTAATGGGTACATTTTCATTAAAAACAGCCACTGCTGTAGCTTCTCCTTCACATATTAGACTTAAAGAGGACATGTTTCCGGGTCTGAAAAGCCCAATGACATACATCATCTGATAGGCGCTGTCACCCTGAGCATCTTGGTGTTTTGTTTATCTACATCTGTTGAGCCATTCCACAGATATAAGCCCTTTTAGTGATGATTCAAATTATGATGTACTAGCCGAGTGGACGATAACCCTGAGGTTTCTCTGGGTGTGAGGTCTCTGGGTGCTGTATATCATGCAATGTTACCACCCACTTGGCTAGTAGACCCTAATCTACATCAACATTCAAAGGGCTTATATCTTTGGAATAGCTGAATGGATTTGGATAAACAAAACACCAAAATGCTGAGGGTGACAGTGCCTATCAATTGATGTATGTAATTGGGCTTTTAATTACCTGGAGACTGTCTTTTGCTATGCTATGTTCACATCTCTGTTGAAGGTTCAGTCACAGATTCTGTTGTCTGTTCTCATTAGTATTTTCCATTAAAGTCTATGTTACACTGTATTATCCACTGTTATCTTTTTTTGTCAATCCAAGCATTGTACCAACCATACTGTCTTCCACGCATGGGGTGAGGATGGAAAACGAGACAATATCTGAGCCATCCACTGTCATATTCTTGCAAGCATCTTACCAATATCTTCACTAGCTCTTTCGGCTCACAGTCGTCTACGTTCTTATTTAACTTTTCTTTTGTTTTCTAAAAAGCAGACATTATTTCGGTTAGACGTCAAACTTCAATCTTCTTCCAAACTAAAGAACAACCTGAAGACATTTACCAGGATAGACTGGAGTTCATTGGGTGTGCACTTCATCTGGTACATCAGCATCTCCTGGGCAATGTCTTTTCTGTTTTCTAGTTTATTCATTTTGTCATATGTGTCAGTGTTTAATACCGACCATCCTAAAAACTGGGTCAGGGTCTGGAATAGAAAAGATATTATATCACAAAGTAATATCCTATATGTGTCTATGTTCAGCCCACCCAGTGCTTGTGTTGTGTATTGCGTCCAGCCAAGGGGCTTGATAGTATGTCATAATATTGTATTGAATTGGTTTCATTAGGAATTGGAGTCCTTAACTAAGGTAAGATTGGATACATCTATCATATCATGTAGCTACTACTACTAATCTTCAGTTAACATGACCTAAATTAGAAGGGGATCCTATCTCATTGCAGTGACCATAGCAGGTTTTCTTGCTATGTGCACCATGTCTTTTAAATTTTAAATTGATTTCTAATGGTTACTAGAGATGAGCAAACCGGTTCAGATCAAACCAGATTCAACGCAAATTTTCCAAAAGTTTCAGGTTCGACCAGAACCAGATGTTCTCCATTTCATAACTGCATTGCAGTAAATGCTATATGGACTCTTTAATACATTTCAACACGGTCAAGGAACGCAGGTTCATAGTAAAGTTCCAGCCAAGACTTCTATCACAAATATCTGGGCCAATATAAGGAAATGACAGAACCTTTGAACTCCATGAAAACTAAGAATATCTTCACTAGAAATGAGCAAAGTATTCAAAATTTCAATTCGGCAACTTTGCCGAATTTCACGATATGATTCTATTCGATCCGAATTAAATTGCAGTGAATCGTGTACCAAAAACAGCTATTTATTGGCTGCAGAGAGCCGGGGTGGGCGGCAAAATGGCGGAAAACCTTGGATGATGCAGTCATTTTTGACCGCGGCATCCAAGTTGTTAAAACCCCGGATCTGTTATGGAGCAGGGTGTTAGGTGTCAGTTACAGCTAACACCCTGCTCCATAACCGATCAGGGGGATTTAACACCTTAGATGCAGCGGTCAAACATGCCTTGTGTGCTCGTGAAGGGGTTAAAGGGATGTAACATCACAGGGCTGGTTGCTGATTGGCTGCTTGAATGGCATTGTGGGTGATTCCACGTTCCCAGAGTTCCTTGCCCCATGTACAGCAGCCATTTTGAACTAAATGCGAATCGTTAGCACGAAGTGTGAGAAAATTTGGATTTGATGCGAATCGAATATTTCCTGAAATTCGGATTGAGTTCAACTTCTGCAGCTTCGATTCACTCATCTCTAATCATCACACATATGTTTCTAATGTTTCTAGTTACTTGACTGGAGAGTGAACAAATATGAAAATCTTCTCTACGTAAGCTTGTACTAAAACCAGCTCGTTCTTCAGTAGCATTATGGAGGCTGGGCATATCACAGAAGTCTTGTGTGTGACAACACCCTTGAACTATATGGTAAGTAAGAAGTATGGAAATGATCTCTCTAGTGCCGCCTATAGGTAGCCACCCTGTAAGTCCATGTTGGACCCATTAGAGAGTCTTGAGCATGGCAACTTTTTATGGGGCAATAACTTTGAAACAACTGTCTACAGATGGGTGTCTCTAATGTGGATGATATCCATAGTCATGTTTTGAAGCTCTTTAATGGGTCAGAAATTGACTTACAGGGTATCTAGGGGGGGCATTTTTCTTTCTTCTGGAGGATATTTAATTTGCATAAAATTAACATAGACAGTTGCCAAGATTTTTTAACATTGGCTTATAGAGCTCACCTAAGATTTCTGTCTACAAAGATACATTTAAATATCTATCTATCTATCTATCTATCTATCTATCTATCTATCTATCTGTCTATCTAATTATATAATGTATAAAATAATAATAATGTATCTAGAGAGAGAGATCTACTGTAGCGGAGTTAGCTCCTTACTTCAGTGATTTGCTCATCATACTCATCGAATGGTCTTCCGTCCTTCCTGTTGTAAAAGGTAGCCACGCCCACAATCTCCTCCTTTTTGTTCACGATGGGAAGGGACAAGACATTTTTAATAGCCCATCCCGTCTCATCCACTGGCCCTTTCTAAAAAGACAAAACAAACTGACCTTTTATTGTTTTGACGCCAACATATTCTATAGAGAAAGAACCCACAGTGAATATACTGATGTATGTGCAGACTCTATATGATCACTCACCGCTCTAAGCCTTTATCTCAATAGTGCGAAAATAGAATTGTGTACAGTAAGCAAAATAAAAGAAATACATTTCTTACCTGAAATGTAAAGTATTCATCTGCCGGGGCATTCATCATGTTGCAAATCTGGTATGTGGGAAAATAACATAAAGTAAGTGATCACTATGATAACCTTTATGGAGTCCTCCATCTAAATGTATACGATTATGGAAAATCTGATTTTAAGCAGACTCTATCATAAAATAGTCTCTCCTTGCTAGGAAACAGTTCCTCTACTTAAAGGGATATGCCAAGACTTTAAAATTGAGAACCTTTACTGAGGATAAGGTATTAATATCAGATTACTAGAAGTCTAACTCCTGTCCAAGTTGCAATACACCATAACTAGCACAGCCCCATATACTGTGTAGTGGCCAAGAAACATACCGTAAGCTCAGTCCTATTCAAGTGGGACTATGCTTGCAGTACCTTTACTGGCCACTACATAATGTATGAAGCTGTTCTCATTCCACTGCACTGCGGCTTGTTTGAACAGCTGATGGGCAGGGGTGCCAGGAGTCAGAACGTTGCTAATCTCATATTTATGGCCTATCTTAAGGATAGGTCATTCATTTTTAATCTATGAAATACCCCTTTAACACGAGTGGCGAAAAACAGACTTCTACTGCACTAATGCCTTACTACAATGAACAATTAAACATTAACACAAAAAGATGGGAATTGATACACTTTTTTAGCCCTAACCCTAGCACTTGCCCTAACCCTAGCACTTGCCCTAACCTTTAACCAACTGCTTACAAATCTACAAGCAGTATGAAGAGGACTCCTGAATACCATCAGATTTCAGGTATGAAGAAGAAAGAGTCTGCCTATGTAATAATGTTATATAGATGCAGACCCTACAAATTATATCCCTGAATAATGTATAATGAGAAATGCAACTTACAAATCCATTTTCAGCAACATAGGTGGGCAGTCCGCTCACAAGACACCAATGATCCTCAGGGGGTGTGCTATAGTGAGAAAACATAAGAGTAAATGTAGAGTAATTAACAATAATGCTCATTATGGTGCAAGGGGTTAATGTCTTAATGTCTTACGGGATGACTTTGATTTCTTCTTTCCCATGTAAAATATAATCAATAATCTTGTAAAAAATAACTTCCTGAGCAAGAAAGAGAAAGAGCAGTTGAGTTTTGCTCATGAAAACTTCTGAAGACAATAAAAGCGAAAAAAATAAGATTATTTCAACATCTACATAGTTTTATACATGTGCAATTATCATCTAGGACAGTGGTCTGTAATCTTTGGCTCTCCACATACTGTTGGCCCCTTAAAGGGGTTTTCTGGGGAGTTAAAATGACCTTAATTCATCTGGTGGATTATTGATGATGGACCTGGGGTCCAACCACCAGGTCATGTGATCGGAAGCAGTCCCCTCCCCCTACCCTGATCTCACAGGTAATTTCCTGTGCTATGGGGGCTGACTACAGTAAAGGCAGATTGAATAGCTGTGAGATCAAGAGAGGAGGGAGGGGGCAAAGCAACCTGGGGTTGGAGGATGATGCCGATTATATGTCCCAAGGGTCCAAACCAGGCTGGAACCTCCAGGTCCATCATCATGAATCTGTCGGATGAATTAAGGCAATTTTAACTCCTTGGACAACCCCTTTAAGTCAGCTTTGGTGGAGTTACCAGAGGTCCAACACCTTCTGATATGATAATGATGACCTATCTTAAAGACAGGCCATAAATATCAAAGTCCAAAAACTCCTTGGGGGCTTTCCAGGTCCTGCATATTCTATTAGGGCATACTATAAGGCATAGTATAAGGATCCCCATTCTTCTGAATAGTTTCTATGTAATAGTACTTGCCCCCTGCAAAGGTCGCTGGGAAATGCCTGTCTGGTGGCAAGTACAAGTCTGCTGCTTGCCATGTTTGCCAGAAACGAATATCGGTCCTGTTCATGTGATGATCACACAAGTGCAGAACGGACTACAGTTACCGTATGTGTATCAGAGCTGTGTCTTATAATAGGCCATGTAGTTGTAGGATCATCATGTGACCGACCAGGACAAATTTTCCACCATGGAAAGTAAACAATGAACGTTCCTTCTAAATGAAATCAAGCATCTTGAGATCTATATTACAAAATTGCACACAAAAATAAGTTGAAATCAGAATACCCCTAAATTGACATTTATGTGCTTTATTCGTAGCATAGAACAAAGGCCTTACAAACCCTTCCATCAGGGGTCTTTGGTCCTTTATAAGGTGGTACTTCTCCTAGTAAGATTGGCCATTGTTCGTAGAACTCCTAAATGGAAGAAAAAGAAAAATTATATATGCACAAGGAATTTATTTAGTCTGGTATCTACATTTATTAAAAGGTCTATTCTGGGGTCTACATTAAGTTAGAGGGTCTGGTCTGGGGTTTGGAATAATGTATGTGATCTGAGGTCTAGATTCATTTTGGGTCTGGCCTGGATTTATGAAGAGATTATTTTAATTTAGGGGTTTGGCCCAAATTTATTTATATTGCCCTAGAGCCGTGATGGCACGCAGAGCCCTTTCAGTTGGCACGCGCGCTGTCGCCATGATCGCTCGCTAACGGGGAATCCGGTACAGGAATCCCGGTTAGTGAGCGATCGCTTCTTTCAGCTGTATGTGCAAATGTACATGCAGATGAAAGCTGTCAGTATAGGCCGCGGAACCGCGGCTTACACTGACTGCAGAGTGTGACCTCTGCCCCGACGCAGGCGCGATAATGTAAGTCATCAGCGCGCGCGATCAGAAGAAGAAGGAGGACGCTCTTCGTGGGACTAGGTAAGTAACATAAACTACTGTGTGGGGGACACTGAAGCATATACTACTGTGTGGGGGCCTACTGTGGAGCATATATTACTGTGTGGGGGCCTACTGTGGAGCATATAGTACTGTATGGGGACACTGAAGCATCTAATACTGTGTGAGGGACACTGAAGCATATACTACTGTATGGGGGACATTGAAGCATATAATACTGTGTGGGGGCAATTCTGGAGCATATAATACTGTCTGGGGGCCACTGTGGAGCGCATTGTACTGTCTGGGGGCCACTTCGGAGTGCATTGTACTGTCTGGGGGCCCTTCACTATTTATATCACAGTATATGTTTTACAGCAGACATGTGATATTATTACAGGCTGTAATAACATTGCACAGTCAATATAAAACAGATCCTGGTTAATTTAAGGTTAAATTGCCGTGTTGGCACTTTGCGATAATTTAGTGGGTTTTGGGTTGCAGTTTGGGCACTCGGTCTCTAAAAGTTTCGCCATTACTGCCCTAGAGAGTAGAATGGACTACAGAAGCTAGGGCTAAAAAAGGTTGGGCAGCAAATTCTGCAGTTTGAGGGAGAAGGTGTTATAATGGTCTGGGCTAAATGGAGTTGAAAAGAAAGAGAACAACCAAAATGAGAGATGTTACTAGTAAGTCACTGGATTTATTGTTATGTTTTCTACCATTAACTACATCTGATCAGTACTGTATTCTCTTGTGGCATGATCTTGTTGTGTAGAACTGTTATCCAACCGCTAGTCACTCTATGGTGGTATTAGACTTTGTATGGTGGTAGCGTAGACTTTATCCTGACTGAAAGAGCAAATGTATGCGTGTCCCTGAGTATGTGTCAATGTTCCTGTTATTGAGTTGATGACCATATTCATAGTATATCTGTAGAAGTCACCTTTTCTTTTGTCATGTCCAGCAATGCTACAGAGTAACGTTCACAGTTCAGATATATCCTGACAGTGTAGAGAGCTTTGTGAAACTGACGCTCAATGTCAGTAAGTTCCTCAAACACTTTGTTGGCGCACCAAAGCAGGATCTGTGAAGAGGAAGCATGGTGAGTGGTCACTGTGACATGCAAGACAAGAAACACCTTCCCGATCACAATCAGCTTCATATGTTTTTCTAGATTTTACCTAACTTTAGTCATAATATATTTTGTATGGTTATACTCCCAATATACAGAGGCAGGACTACATCTAGAATACCTGAGGCAAACGATAGAAAAGCGCCCCCCACCCCTCAAAAAAAAAAAAAGATAAGATTGTGTGATGAACCCCCCATTTTGGCCCCCACACGGCACCCAACCTCTTTTTTTGCCACCACACGGTATGCAACCCCCTTTTTTGGCCCCACATGGTATACAACCCTCCTTTTTTGGCCCCACATGATATACGACTCCCTTTTTCTGGCCCCCAAATATTTTATGGTCCCCACACAGTATATGACCCTCTTTCACTTGCCCCCTACACAGTATATAGCCTCCTTATACTGGTCCCCCACACACTATATGACCCCCTTTTTCTGGCTCCCACACAGTATATGTTCCTGTTCCCCTTTTTTGGCCCACACACAGTATATCACCCCTTTTTTTGTACCCCCCCGCAGTATATGATCCCCCTTTTTATGGGAATCACTGTATATGACCCCTTTTTTATGGCCCCCCCTACAATATATGACCCCTTTTTATGGCCTCCCCACAGTATATGACCCCCTTTTTTGTCCCCCCCACATTATACAATCCCCTTTTTGGACCCTCCCCAATATATGATCCCCCCTGGAGTAAACCCACGGAAAAACGGGGAGAACATACATTCTCCTTGTGGATGTTGTGCTTAGCTAACTACTTACCTGACTTTTCCTGGATTCAACGTTATGAAGGTAGTTGACATGGTAGTTTTTAAGGACAATTGATATAAAATCCAAATATTTGGTGAAGACCTGCAAGAATGATAAAAATATACACCATATATAATACATGAGTATATTACTTGGCTGTATAATACTTTATAATAAATTATGTATGATTTTGTTATCTTACCGCTTCATCTTCCTTAGTAAAGGCTGTGTCGTTCTGTTTGTTAAGAGCCATTATGACCGCTAGAACCTCCTTTCCGTGCATAATGGGTGTTGCCAGTAGATTAGTTGTAGTAAAGCTGGTCTGCTTGTCCACAAAGTCAGAAAAGTGGGTGTTCTGCAGGGAGACACACTCATGTTTCAGCATAGTAATAGTAACTCTGTTCAGGTATGGCTGCTAGATCAGTCGAGGAGTCATTGATCTGTAAAGGTCCTACAAAAGTGTTATGCACATTTTTTTATGGGCATTACAGTTAGGGTGGATGTGCTGTACAAATAATACTGTTGAAACTTGACCCCAATATAATATTACATTTTCACTTTTGGTAGTATTCATGGAGGATCATGACTGGTGGAAAATCCTTGGCAACATCAAGAATTTCCCTCCAAATTTTTGGTGGGAGGAAAATGGTAAGTTGTAATACTTCCTAAATAACTGTACGTTGTACTGTCTATAGAAGGTTACTATAGTGAGCTTTCGAGAGTGCTAGCTCTCTTCTTCAGACATGAAGAGCTAGCACTCTCGAAAGCTCACTATCAAATATACTTAGCCTCTAAAAGGTATCGCCTGGTTTCTTCACTCTTCCATTAGTCATAACTTTAGCACTTAATACATATCACATTAAATCGAATTCCCAATCTGGTGAGAAGGTTGGACCACAACGTAAGTGTAAGAGTGTAAGAACCGCAGTCTACTAAGCCTGAGTCTTTGGTTTAACAGGCACTTCACACTCAATGAAGGAACAATGGGTTTAACTCATGACCCTCTCACATACTCTCTACTCCTGGGAACTACTTAGATTTTCTCTTTTAGTCACTGATGCAAAGGTAGTTCTTTTAATGTGTCAGTGACTAAAAGCGAAACCCTAAGTAGTTACCAGGAGTAGAGAGTATGTGAGAGGGTTGCAAGTTTAACCCATTGTTGTTGCATTATCAAACCAAAGACTTTACAATTACTAGCCCAGTACTTTTGTTATTTGCTAAGTTATTCTACAAAGACACTTTCTGGTATAAGTTATCAAAGAGTTTCCTAACTATACAAAGAGTTGCCAAGGTAACACCAAGAGACTATGCGTGGGAGGAGAGGGAGACTCCCTGCCTAGAGGGCTGTGCCAAAGATAGGGTATTACATACAGGTTTGCCATTTGCTTCCCTTTGTGCTTTAGTAAACAATTATAAATTGCAGCCAAGTGTCTCCAGAGTCTGTTGGCCGCTGCACCTGCACTACATGTTCTTAAAGGTGAAGGTGGAGTCAGCTGTCAATAGACACCTCTCCCTTGAGAACAAAGGGTAAGGCATGTTGAAATCCATGTCTTGAGGTGAACCGGGACACCCCAACATTACCAGGTTTGGACAATTTAATGCATCTGGAACCCTTAAACAATAAAATTAATTGAAAATAAGCAGAGATCTTGAAAACCATGAGGAATTGATTGAGATGGTGCACTGGAAATTGTATGCCTTTTCATTGTACCAAAAAAATAATATGATTTATCTGCAGAATACCCCTTTAAAAAGTTCAAGCAGCACTGCTCCAAGTTTAATAGTATGAAGGAAATGAACAACAGACAGCTGGCCATCCTGTAGATAAGCGATGAGTCCTAGGAGAATCTGAGATAATCTGAATATTACTAGGATTACCGACAGTCCATACAATTATCTTGTTACCAGATTTCATATCTGATATTCAGCCATCTGCAGAAGTCACGGAGAAGTCTTCTCTTAGAGGATATCATTGTAATTCTGGTTATATTAATTAAATGCGCCCTGATTAAATTAAAACGAGAGCGGGGACAGAAATAATCTAGATTTAGGGTCAGATTATATCATTTACTGATTGATATTCTCAGAGAGAAGACAGCAATATAGTACAGTATATAAAACGTCTGTCCTAAAACCCAGGATATCTCCTGGACTCCATGTTGCTAAAATGTACAGATGTGGACACGGCTGATGGTTATGAGAAGTTGTGCAGGAGGCCTAAGCTGAGTTTTGGCACCAGGGCCCGTGAGTCTTTAGTTACACCCCTGAGCAGTTGCTGCTAAAGTTGCTTTTGAATTCCAGAAATGTATGACAACTCCTGAGAACCGGACTACTACTTCCATGACTGTTCACACACAGGGCATGTTGCTTCATAACTTCCTTTTTTACATTTATGCTCCAAGATACATTTCGGAGTGTCACATCGTGAGAAAGCTATTACCATCCTGTATGACACCACCAGCATATTAGATGTCAGGTTCCCTTTAAAAATCAGATTTATGACTTTACATGCGGCTTGAAAACAATATATAGAGTATATGGGAAAGTCAGTGTTTAGTAGGAGATTCATCTCCCTTATGTTACTGTATAACATTAGATGGAGCACATACAGTGAACGGTATCCAGCCTGTGTGTGAGCTGAAGTCTGCAGAACCCTGTGACATTATACACTACAGATTCTACTTGATCTTTACCCCTATAATCAGCCTTATGCACTTACCGGGATTATCTCCAGCTTGCCATGTGCCGGAGGGACGGACAAGGACTACAATCTACTGCAATATGCACCACATAGAAGAAACTAATAAAGATGATAACATCATCATCACTATTATGTATAGTATATAGTAACATCATCATTGCTGACATACAGTGTCATTCATTTATACGTGATACTCCTATAATAGACATACATAAAACAATGATAGATACAGCAGGAGAGAAAACACACAGGAGCAAAAGTCCTAAGAACATAAGAACAGATAGAAGAGATAGATAGATAGATAGATAGATAGATAGATAGATAGATAGATAGATAGATGTGAGATACATATGATAGATGAGATAGATAGATAGATAGATAGATAGATAGATAGATAGATAGATATTAGATAGATAGATGCGAGATACATTTGATAGATAGATAGATAGATAGATGATAGATAGATAGATGCGAGATACATTTGATAGATAGATAGATGATAGATAGATAGATAGATAGATAGATAGATAGATAGATAGATGTGAGATACATATGATAGATAGATATTAGATAGATAGATAGATGCGAGATACATTAGATAGATAGATAGATGATAGATAGATAGATAGATGCGAGATACATATGATAGAAAGATAGATAGATAGATAGATAGATAGATAGATATTAAATAGATAGATAGATGCGAGATACATATGATAGATGGATAGATAGATAGATATTAGATAGATAGATAGATGCGAGATACATTTGATAGATGATAGATAGATAGATGTGAGATACATATGATAGATAGAAAGATGCGAGATACATTAGATAGATAGATAGATGATAGATAGATGTGATATACATATGATAGCTAGATAGATGATAGATAGATAGATAGATAGACAGATGATAGATAGATAGATAGATAGATAGATGTGAGATACATATGATAGATAGATAGATAGATAGATAGATAGATGTGAGATACATATGATAGATAGATAGATAGATAGATATTAAATAGATAGATAGATAGATAGATGCGAGATACATATGATAGATGGATAGATAGATAGATATTAGATAGATAGATAGATAGATAGATGTGAGATACATATGATAGATGGATAGATAGATAGATAGATAGATAGATATTAGATAGATAGATAGATGCAAGATACATTTGATAGATAGATAGATAGATAGATAGATAGATGATAGATAGATAGATGTGAGATACATATGATAGATAGATAGATGATAGATAGATAGATGTGAGATACATATGATAGAAAGATAGATAGATAGATATTAAATAGATAGATAGATGCGAGATACATATGATAGATGATAGATAGATAGATAGATAGATAGATAGATAGATAGATATTAGATAGATAGATAGATGCGAGATACATTTGATAGATGATAGATAGATAGATAGATAGATAGATAGATAGATGTGTGATACATATGATAGAAAGATGCGAGATACATTAGATAGATAGATAGATGATAGATAGATAGATAGATAGATAGATGTGAGATACATATGATAGATAGATAGATAGATAGATATTAAATAGATAGATAGATAGATAGATGCGAGATACATATGATAGATGGATAGATAGATAGATAGATATTAGATAGATAGATAGATATTAGATAGATAGATAGATGCGAGATACATTTGATAGATAGATAGAGAGATAGATGATAGATAGATGTGAGATACATATGATAGATAGATGATAGATAGATGTGAGATACATATGATAGATAGATAGATAGAAAGACAGACATAGATAGATAGATAGATAGATAGATAGATAGATAGATAGATAGATAGATTAGGCTAGGTTCACATCTGTGTCGGAGTCTCCATGCGGAGAGAAAAGTCTGACAATGTCTTCATAGACACCCAGCGGCTCCCATTATAGTCTATAGGGTGCGCAGGTAACCACTGTTTTAGTGAACAGGCTTTCCGTCGTTCGGGTCCCCCAGCGGACCTGAATCTGTAATTAAATGATTTATCCCCTATGCATATTATAGGGTTAGGGGTCTTTAGTGCTGTGCTGTACTTCAGCTGTTACCTCCACTCCCATTGAAATTAATGGAGGGGGGTGCCCAGCAGTCAGACCCCCACCAATCAGCAATTTATTATCCTAGGATAAATTGGATAGAATAAGTAATAGGATAATAACAAAGAAATAGGGAATAAATTATTTTTGTGGCAGAAACGTCTTTATAACCTGCAGGACTACTTGTGACCATTGTTAGTAAATCTGTTCCAGCGATAACAATGTATCAATGCCGCCTGCTACAGTATATCATAATCCATACAACACCATGACAATCCAAATGTATTCTGCAGAAATAACAGTCTTAATATTTAGGGGAAATTGTGAGCGCCCTCTCCTGTTTGGAAACTGAGGATTGTAATGTCTTAAAGGGGCATTACAAGGAGTTAGATATTTAGGTTGTCTATTTGCTCTGTCCAGGTTTACGTAATCTGTCTGCCGCAAGGCGGGCCTGGTGGAAGTAGGTTAAAAGGATCTTCATTTAACAGGTTCAGATCACTGACAGCATGAATGGCGTCATCTCCTACATCAGAGCACATATGTCTTCTACAAGATTATACTTTTACCAGGAAACCACGAGACGGGGAGGGACAATGGCTACCTATCTGTGTTTGAGGTTTTGGGGGGAAACTTTTAAAAGATTGTCTTTCATAATTTGTCTATTATAGACTGAGCACAGTAAAGGTTACCAATTTTAGGTTTGTATTTGGCTATAATGTATCTAGGCTTTTGCACTGCCGGTTCCATGTATTTTCATGGTACTATAAAGATTTCCTCCAGTGAATACCTTAAAAATGATATGTAAGCTTACGTTCAGACAAATGTGGTCTAAAAGATATTGCACCAGAGGATTGTCCGTTTTTAGTGATCCTTTATACAGTTGAGTGTATTGAGGGATCCATAAAAATGGATAAAAATAGAACATGACCTATTTTTGACGTTCCGTTTCATGGATGCATTAAATTCAGTGTATGTTAATGGGGGCTATTCACATCGGTCATGGCAATAGCCCCCATTCAAATACAGTGAATTTAATGCAGTTGTGCCCGATTTTCGTGTGAATGCAGGTTAAGTCAGTAGTTATGGGGGGGGGGGGGGTGATTACTGGCTATTAATTTTTCACGGATCTTATACCTTGGCTGCTCTTTAGCTTAGTTCCATTAGGGAAGAGCTGTGGTCTGTGATGTCAGTTTTACTACAGTGCCTAGTCTGTGGCTTCAGTTTTACTACAGTGCCTAGTTTGTGGCTTCAGTTTTACAACAGTGCCTAGTCTGTGGCTTCAGTTTTACTACAGTGCCTAGTCTGTGGCTTCAGTTTTACTACAGTGCCTAGTCTGTGGCTTCAGTTTTACTATAGTGCCTAGTCTGTGGTGGTCTCATACGCCCTGCTCCATCATTGGAGCAGTCTACTTTTTTGCTGCAGTCTACTCTAAACCAATGATAAGACAGGAGGTGTGTCTCAGACTACCTGATGATGATAATGACGGACCCCTGGGTCGCTCCACCCCCTCCTTCCCTGATTTTTTTCTATAGTAGCCAGCCGTCATAACACAGGTAATTATATGTGAGATTGGGGAAGGAGCGAGGGGGCGGAGTGACCCGGGATTGGAGCACTGCTTCCAATCACGTGACCCAGAGGTAGATCCAGGTATACTGAAGTATAGTTCTATATGCAAAGAACTCGTTGGCACCACCATATGGACTGGGTCCTGCCCACTTACTCTATATGGAGGCTTTGCTCAAGTCTAAGGCTGGCCATACTCATTAGATAGCTTACATAGTTGGCAGAGCATTACAGGATACCATCATATCAACAGAAAACAAAACCACTTATGTAATAGTTTGCAGACTATGGAGGGAATTTATCATCCCCAGAAATATCTGTAAATTTTTGAGCAAATCTTTTTTTTTTTTTTTTGCAAAAGAAATTTGCAACATTTTGCTTTTGGCTCTTTTTTGAAAACTGGGTGGGGCATGGGCGAGAGGGGGTGTGGCCTCTTACAACCCAATAAATCTAAAATCATTAGATAATCTAATATTACCCCAGAAACTGAGGTAAATTGTAACTTAAATCTATGCCAGTTAGTAGCTGGTGTAGAATTGAGTTTCTGGTGCTGGGAGGGCAAGAGCTGGAATGAGGATATGTTTTTGTAACAAAAACTCCCTCTGAGGCAAGGGTCACCCATATCCTTCATACTATAGTTGTGTCCTTTCACATTACTATGTCACCAGGATACCACTAGTAAACTAAAGTTATGTATTAAAAGTGAATATTTTGCAACACATTGGGGAAATTTATCATTCTGGCGTAGAGTATACTGATGATACTGAGGCGTATGTTTGGTGCAAGGCCCTTTCTCGTGCCAAATGTGCACCTCAAGCACCGATCTGCACCTACATTCTGCAAATGTGGGCGTGGCAGGGCGGGAATGGGGCTGAGCCGAGAAGGGGATGTCTCAGCCTGGCTGATTTACTAAAACACATGCCAGAATGGAAATCTACCCCAGCCTCTTCATAATTTTCTTGGTCCCTGCACCATCTATTAAAACTGGCATACACTATGCCAGTCTTAATAAATTTGCACCATTGGGGCAGATAAACTAATAAATATGCACCAGATGTTTGATAAAATTTGCACCAAAAACTGGTGCATGACTCATATGGTATGTATTGTGTTTAAATCTGACTATATGCTTTGTTTAATGTGGTGTGTATATGTACTGTGAGTATATACATTATATTATAAGCAAATTACAATTTACAGGTGGCATTTCCACTATCGGAAAGCTGCGAGGCCTATCTAGTAACAGATAAGTAGTTCACATAGTATAAGTCTGTGTAGAGGGAAAGCTGTCAATCACCGTGTGGGGGATCAGGAAGCCATATTCACAGGATCAGCCATAAGTCTGGCAGGCAAGGTCATTGACTCCAGCTCTATCCTATGCTATTTTCAGAAAGGACTGCAGGGTCAAGTGACAGGTCCACAAAAACTGAGGTAAAGTTGAAGTCAATGTCCAACCCAGTCCATAGTCTTGAAATCTGTATTTTTAAGTTCACATTCCTCATTTTGTTAAACCCAAGATCTACCCAAGGAAGGAACTGTATCTCTTAGCCCAAGGTACCAGAGGTTACACCCCAACAATCACAAGAACGTGGGTCCCTTAGTGCCCCATGTGAACATAGCAGTAGTGCACATGCTGGGTCACTACTTCATTAATTACTATGGGGTTGAAAAATTGTTGATACAGTATACTCCAGCCACATAGTAGTGAATGGAGTGGTAGCCACAAATGCAAACCGCTGCTCTAATAATATGGGACACCATGGAATGGTCCTTTTATACAATTTTACCAACATTTCCGAATACCACAGTATTAGCCACTTACCTTTTTCACATCTGGGACATTGAAGGTCTTCTTAGTATGAGCCACCCACCCCACGATACCAATATCTAAAGGAAAAACTATTTCACTTTCAGGTGCTACAAGGTTGTCTTCAAATTTAGAGTCCTTGGTGACATTGAAGAGCCTCGTGGCCAACTCTGCGATTCCGTTCCGGGATCTACAGAGGAATAAGCTACAATAAGTGGCTTGAAGGAAGAATGCCAGCCTTTGAAGGACTTTATGAACGGTCTTCTCCATGTTACTGGCATCTTGGATCTCCCGCACCAACTCCAACAAAATGTCAGTCTCTTCCAGTTTTGTTAGGTCATGAAATGACACCCCATCTTTTAGGTCCAGTTGCTTATTGTTGAACAAGGCTCCGACAGCCTCACCTCTCAATTTTCTGTCAAAATATTCCTTGGCAAATTGAGGGTTGTTTTCCAGATATTTCTCAACATCTTCTTTCTTCAGCTCTCCCATTTTCTCAATGGCTATTTTTTTGTTAACAATTCATATTTTTTTGACTAAAAATATTTAGATATTTTTAGTCATAAAAGACATGGCAAATTGGTCATTCTGTGGACTCTCTCTATGAACACTCTGTATCCTTGAGAGCTTAAAAAATCCTTGCCAACCTTCTTGAGGTTTGACAGAAGGCACTAGCTTAGTGTCTTCTTAGCCTCGGATTCTGAAGACAGCTAATTAAACAGATGTCAGGACACTAAACCCCTGGCACGCCTTTAGCTTGTAAATCCCACAGGAACCATTTTAGACAGAGCAATCCATTTTAAGATCATGGCTCTGTTCCTTGGTAAGGTACCAAAGTAGAACGTGCGTCTACAATGAACATTTAATTCATGATTAACGTCCAGTCCCGTGACTTGCTTACGTATTTGTGAATGGAGGTAGTAATCACATATTAGAGAGTAGAAAATAATGGAACAGATTAAAGGTTCATTGTCTTTAAGATCATCAGCTGTCCTACCTTCTGTGCTTGTGCTATCTATGGGTGAAATGATATTCAAGATAGTCCATAATAAAAAAATATAACTCAAATATGACTTGTGTTTTATTGCTTTTTTGCACAATTTTTAATATTAAAAAAAAAATAAAAAATTGTAAAACATAAAGTTTTTTATTGATGTGGACAAAATCTATTAAGAATGTAGCTAATGATACCGTTCACACCAAGTTTGACAACTACGTTTAGTATACAATACTATAAAATAATTAAATATATTCTTTAAACATATACAACTAAATGTATATACAGTTGCATATGAGTGCCGTTGACTTATCTTAAAGGGGACCTTTCACGTCCTCTGACACCCACGGTTTTTATATACCGCTAGAAAGCTGACATTGCGCTGTCAGCTTTGACGGTACACACCCGGGTGTTGGAGGTATTGGTGCCATTAGTTTCGGCACCGATATCCCTTCACCATCAAAAGGGCGGGCCTTAATGCTCAGGGTCATCGCTGGGCAGTAAGGAATGCCCCCACTGACAGTACAAGTCTATGGAAGAGTACTGTCGGGGGGGGCCTTCCCTATCGCCCAGGGATGACGCTAGGCTGTAAGGCCCGCCCTTCTGACAGTGGAGAGATATCAGTGCTGAAACTAATGGCACCGATATCTCCAGCACCCGGGCGCACATAGGGAAAGCTGACAGTGCGCTGAATTCAGCTTTTTAGCGGTATATAATACTGCGGGTGCCGGAGGATGTGAAAGGTCCTCTTTAAAGGGGTCCTCTGCTTTGGTCAATTCCTGCTTGCTCCTTAGGGAGATATGATTTAACCCTTTCTCGCTGCAGTCATTTTTCACTTTTTAATTTTCTTTTTTTACTCCCCGCATTCCAAAACTCATACTTTTTAAATTTTTCTGTTTACAGAGCAGGACGAGGGCTTTCTTTTTGTGGGACAGATTGTACAAGATACTGCTGCCTTTTTAAAAATGGGTTTGGGGTTTTATGAGATTTATAGCAAAAACATATGGGTTTTACTTTTACGGCGTCCACTGTGCAGCCAAAATAGCATGTTACCTATATACTGTTAGCTGCCTGTAATAGATATGTATGAAAGACAGGCCTGGGATCCTTCAATAGTATCCCAGCTGTCATGGATATAGGACACCATCACCAGATCTCATTCCAGCGGTACCCATAGTCCGATAGTTAATACCTACCATCAGAAAGGACTCTGATGGTTGGCATTGCTGCCTGGTTTAAGCTATGTAATACAGCAGCGAACCAGCAGTTATGACACCCACTCAACATCTGAGCGGGCACCATCTTTAAAGTGCTGACATCAGCCGTATTAGTATGGCTGATAAGACTAGTAAAGCATTAAATGTAGAGTTTGCTTTCAGTTATCTACCCTACAGTAGCAGCTTGTACCCTTCTTATTTAACCCAAACCTCTCCTACAACTAGACCTCAGCAATGTACCACCATTGGTACAGAGCAGGGCTTTTACATCGTAGAGACCTATCGGACCAAAGAAGTTTCTCCTTTTCCCAACAATTCAGGAGAAATACTCTAGCCCTCCAACTGCATTTTAGGGCTACGAACAAGTTGCCAAATTTCTTTGCCTCTATGCTAGGGAACTCACCTGCCCCACGATTTACCTCCTATGTGGTCCATCTTCCAAAGTAAACTAAGCATTACACAGTGACCATTGAACTCAATGGGTCGTCTATGTAATGAAGGAAAGGAAGGTCCTCCAGAGTGAGACGTGCCCTTCGTAACCACTCTTCACCAAGAGATCAGGATCTTTAATATACTTTATGACTTTCCCATTAGCTCATATTTCATTAATAGAGTATATGAAAAAAAAAAAATTTCTAAACTTTTTGTAGTGTGTTGTCACCATATTTTTTTTACCTTCCAGACATATAAGCCAAATGTAGTCATTGAACATGGTGAACAGGGCACACTCCGGGGCATGATGTAAATGGGATTTTAGGCCTGGTACCAATCTCAGTGATACAGTCGTGGCCAAAAGCTTTGAGACTGCCACAAATTTTGGTTTTCACAAGATTTGCTGCTTCAATGTTTTAGATCTTTTAGTCAGATGTTTGTCAGATGAAGTACAAGCATTTCATAAGTCTTTACATTTTTATTGACAAATACATCAAGTTTATGCAAATAGCCTATATTTACAGTGTTGAACCTTTTTTTTGAAAGACTTCTGCAAATCGCCCTGACATGCTGGATATCATCTTCTGGACCAAATCCTAACCAACCGACAACCTATTCTTCACTCACCAGTACTTGGAGTTTATTGCAGTGTCTTTGTTTTTGTTTGTGTACCCGCTTTTTGAGGATTAACCACAGGTTCTCAATAGATCTGGGGAGCTTCTTGGCTAAGGACAGAAAATTTCAATGTTTGGTTCACCGAGTTATCACTTTTGTCTTGTGACATGGTGTCCATCATTCTTGGTAAAATCATTGTTCATGACCAAATTTCTCCAGGATGGTTGGGAGAAGTTGCTCTTGGTTTAGATAAGATTCTTTATTTTTAGGTAAAATTGTGAGTGAGCCCACTGTCTTAGATAAAAAGCCACCCCACACATGAATGGTCGCAGGATGCTTTACTGTTGGCATGACATAGGACTCATGGTAGTGGTCACATTTTCTTCTCTGGACAATCATTCTTCTAGATGCCCCAAGGGGCTTCATCAGAGAAGATAACTTTACCCCAGGTAATGATTGTAGGTAAGAGGGTTTTTGGTATATTCTAATAAGCATGTATTTCTTACTTTTGACTAGCAGCTCATAAAAATAGTAATGTTCTAGTAGTCCCCTGTTGTATTTTGCATGCATATTTATATTATAGATGGTGACACAAATGTGTACTCTACTTACACATACAGTGAAACCACTTTGAGAAAACCACCCAAAATTGCATGAAAAAGTGGACATCTAGAGAGGATGGTTTTCTCAAAGAAGGTGTCTAGTATGGAAAGCTGAAAATCTGTCACAGAACAGAAAATATGGTCTGGTTAAGGAGTTAGTCTTCGCAAAGAGGTGGTTTTTTGGAGATGTTTCACTGTATTTATAATACAAAAGCCAAAAAATACAATACAAAATGTTACCGAAAGACTACAGTATTGCACATTATATAAATGAACTTTAGCACATTTCAGCATTTCATCAGCTGGGACTCAATCCCATCTGTCTAATTGTAGATATAATTATAAATGATCGTCTATATTCAGTGCTGGTAGGCATATCTGTCCTTACAGATCCATCGCCGCACCCACCACAAAGATGTAGATCTGCGATTATATAAAATAGATCATTAGCAAAATAATAACTGAACCTTGGATAGACTCGCCTACTGAGGTTATTTTTACATATTCTGCATTAAGTCAGTCACTGTCCTCATCTATTTTCCCTATTTGAGACACATACTAGGGTCAATTTCATAGTAAGTCACCCAATCTCTGGAGAGGAAATCCATAAAAATGCAAGAAGATACAACTCCATACAAATGTTGCCCTTGATCAGATCCTGGTCACCCTGTATCCCAGTCCTGCAAGGTAACAATGCTAACCACCGGACCACCATGTGATATCCTAATCTTCAACTTAACCCATTGAAGTATATCATAGGGGCTGTATCTGCATTACAGTAATATTATTGGAAACGCTCCCATTACAACAAAAATATACAGAACGGCAGTTAGTAAATTCTCATTGTTGATCCTTGTGCTAGAATTTTATGATCCAAAGACTGTCTTGAAGTCCCTGAGCCATTGTGCAAAAGCTATAGCTAGTTCTGACGCCTAACATCACAAAATACAGTGCATATGGGTATGTAAAGACTACTACTCCAAACATGTTCTCACATAAATATTTCCGCCACCGCACATTGTTATGCATGAAGCTATAATTGTCTATGGCAAAGGCATAGGGATGAGAGGACTAGTCTTTGTTCCATGGTAGTTGAGGACATGGTCTAGTAGTGGGAATACTGTACTGGATCAGTGTCTTTCACTCCATACTCTTTTTTGCAGCTTTTTTGGAAAATGTTTAACAGAACAAGAACACTCCGTGACATGATGAAACAACAAAGCTAATATTGACTGTGAGGCGCGGAGAGGTGCCTGGCTCGCAGCATAAACACTGACTTACACAGATTCCTAAACCTGATTTAAGAATAGTGCTGAAGCATTAAGTCTGCTCATATTCCCAGAGTTCCCTTGACTTTACTTCATAGTGAGGAGTGTCTTTGCATTATCATAAAGGGAACTTGTCACATTGAACACCTTAAAGAGGACCTTTCATCACCTCCACCAAATCAAGTTCTTAGCATCTGTTAATAGTCGCTGCTCCACTGATTCCAGCACTGTTGGAATTTTCTCTCTAGCCCCCACAGTTCCCAAGTAACAAGTGCAGTTGGTTTTGGTGCCTGATGTACTATTTAAGCTCTGTAATGTCAGGAGGGCAGTGTCAGGCAGGGGGTGTGACTCAGAGCTCCAATCAGAGGCAGCCAGTGTCAGAGCTCAGAATTACACCCCTTGCCTGCTCCTGCCTGACACCGCCCTCTTGACAGTACAGAACCTAAATAGTATAATAGGCACCAAAACTAACAGCATTGATTGCTCAGGAACGGTGGGGGCTAGAGAGAAAATTACAACTGAGCCAGAATCAGTGAAGTGGTAGCTATTTAATGATGTAAAGACTTGTTGGTGGTGAAAGATCCTCTTTAAGTAGTATGTTATAGAGCAGGAGGAGCTGAGCAGATTGATACATAGTTTTGAGGGATAAAATTCAGTATAATTTAATCATTCGAGTTTAGGAGTCCAGTGGGTGGTCTCAATAATTGAGAACACTCGCTGTATGAGGGTGTATACAATGATAGCTGAGAATTACTGGTCCAGCCACAAAACTATACATTATACTGTATTGATATATTCCACCTGCTCGATAATATACTGCCTGAAACTCAACCAGTAATGTGACCGGTTCACTTTTTTATTCCAGGTAAATAAAACCAGTGACAAGCTGGAAAAAAAGGAGAGAAGAAACTTGTAAGTTGGGTGTAGACTGATCATAAAAGCTCACCAAGGTTGCAGTGGACAGGGGGACACACCACTAGATTTTTTTTGTTAGAGGCCAGCCTCCTATTATTATGGTCATTGGCCTAGACTTCATACCTCATGGACTACTACTTTGTCTACTCTGTGTTTTTACATTTTGTTTTTAACCCCTAGTTCCACTCATGACGCTGGCAAAACTGTCTGGAGAAACATGTTTGGGACAATTTTTTTCAGTGAATCCAGGAACAGAAGAGCAAAGAGGATGGGACCAACATTGGTTCCTTTCTTTCCGGTGTCTCAATATGGTATGTATATCTTTCCTTGAAGTTGATAGTAAGACATATTTGCTCAGTAAGCTTAGTTATCATTACACACACAGAACATATCAACAAGAGCTTCATGGCAAGTCATCCTGGTGGCAAGTGACTGACTCCAAAGCTCCAAATGTGGTTGTTTTCTGCTGGACCTTTGGAGCCTATTATTATGTCAGAGATTGAGTCCCCAGAGGTTATTCTAATACTCTGGTGGGTCAGCCTGACCCTGCCCCCATTTGCCACTTTTGAGGGGCACGTACTGGAAGCATCTTGTAGACCTCCTGCCACTTACTGAATAAATAACACACCAATTTCTGACGCCACTAATGGGCCGTGATGGGATCCCATTAATATTCGGCCTGACATTGCAGACACCGAAGGGACCTCAGATTTAATATGTATCGGATTCAATGCCAAAGCAAATCATCCAGCGAAGAGCCTGAACTTGTCCTGAGAGAAGCCAAAGTGAAGCCTGATGGAAAGTCGTGTTTGTATGTGAAGTACAGGACAGAATAGAGCAGCTTTTACAGGACTGTACATGAATGGAGTTTGTGTGCCCTCCCGGAGAGCTGGGTCCCTGCCAAACACCTCCGAGCCACAGACTATGCTCCCAAATATGTTTTGGCAAACCCTTTTCCCTCTCTCTATGTTCTCTCGGAGGGTGTCATATTTTCTCTCCTTATGAGATTGCTGTAGGGTTTTTGTTTTTTTTCTTCTCTTTACAAGTGATGGGTTGGGGTTAAAGTGCACGGTTTGATGTTATGCAAGTTTGTTGAAGTGGGCCCCTATCCAGCTAGGACTGGATGCAGTGGCAGCTTATAACATAGGTCTTTTACCTTGGGCTGATGATGTTACGAAACCGTGTGACTGCGGAGCTGTATATAAACCTCCCAGACACTGCATTCCAGGGTTTCTTACATCTGCAAGCAGCTGGACTCTCTGTAAGCTTCTCCTCTATCTAACATGTATTCATGACAGCTTTACCTTACACACACCTACTATAGTACTTAGATTTTACATTGCAAGCTTCATTGTACAGATTAACAGCTTCTTGCGTTGCATACCTTTTACCCAACTTTTTGATATCTTTTTGGTACAGTTTCTATAGCTGATCTTGAGGAGCCGAAAGGATGGACCTAAAGGTTTTTGGGCTGCTAATTGCCCTGAGCTATTTTGGGAGCTCTGCAGCCTTCAGTTTTCATCAAAAGGATTGCCGTGTGAGCAACTTCAGGGTGATGCCAAATTTTGACAAATATCGGGTATGTGCATTTTTTTTTTATTATATCTGTGTTCTTAACTTTTGGGAAATGTTTAAAGGGAGTCAGTCTCCAGAACATAGCCATGCAGATAGATAGGTTAGTGTCACCAGAACCCATCATATCACCCCAGCCCTGCAGATAGATAGGTTAGTGTCACCAGAGCTAAGCATATCAACCCAGCCCTGCAGATAGATAGGTTAGTGTTACCAGAACCCATCATATCACCCCAGCCCTGCAGATAGATAGGTTAGTGTCACCAGAGCTAAGCATATCAACCCAGCCCTGCAGATAGATAGGTTAGTGTCACCAGAACCAGCTTATCACCCCAGCCCTGCAGATAGATAGGTTAGTGTCACCAGAAGCCAGTATATCAACCCAGCCCTGCAGATAGATAGGTTAGTGTCACCAGAGCTAAGCATATCAACCCAGCCCTGCAGATAGATAGGTTAGTGTCACCAGAGCTAAGCATATCAACCCAGCCCTGCAGATAGATAGGTTAGTGTTACCAGAACCCAGAATATCACCCCAACCCTGCAGATAGATAGGTTAGTGTCACCAGAACCCAGCATATCAACCCAGTCCCGCAGATAGATAGGTTAGTGTCACCTGAATCTAACGGTAGACCCCTTGTTTCACTGTTGTCATTTCTCCTATTCACAAAAACAGAGAAATCTCGGCAATAGAGTCACCGATTGACAAATTGGAAACACCATTTGATTCAGGTCACCCTAATATATCTAATGTTTCTAATGTTTCCATTTAAGAAACAGGAGAATTCTATACACATACATACACATTTGTATTACTTATTGAAATATCCATACACATTCATGTAATACTGTCCTCATGTGAGTAACAAAAAATCTGCTAATTTGCAAAATTCTGGTAAAAAAATTAGCTCTGTTCAGATGTGACAGCGGTAAGCCACAATGGCCTTCTTCCACCATGTGATATTCATAGGGGACTTGAAAGCTCGGGTCGGAGGAGTTGTTTGGTGGGATTCCCACACTTCAGTTATGCTTTATCAGTGATATCCGTTGTAAATTTCTTTCTTTGAAACTGCATGTCCAAAATTGATTTTTGTAGAGACGTTGTTTCACCTATATCACATATACAGTTTACACCAGTTTTTGTTGCAAATCCAACAATTTTGCACAAAAAATGTGATTTCAGGGTATGCCACCAGATGTCTGAGAGAGGCTGATTCTTCTCTCTCTATTGAGAACACGTGCACACTTGGCCCAAGCTGACCATAGGGGGAGATCAGGAAGAACAAGTGAACAAGTATTCAGCGACATCTATCTAAAGAGTATAGTCAGTTTTTGAAATCCTAAATGTGTACAATAACATGTAGTTGAATATATATATATATATATATATATATATATACTGCTATCACTGGTGGCATTTACATATTTATTACAGTCATTGATAATAGATATAACAAGGTTTGTTATCTGACATAACTCGTGCTGTGGTTTTCCGTAGTACTGCAAGTAAACCTACTGAACATCAACTCTAAGATGTCACAATGATAAACTTAGCTCTGCAACATTTGTTGACCCGAATGTATGCAGTCTAATTATATTATCTGACTAATTTATTGATTATCCTTATTAGTTATCATCTAATATATTACTAATCTTACTTGCCCATGTGTTATGTCTAGTACTGCAGCTTAGCCCTATTCAAGACAGCCTGTAAACACAAGTGGCACTGTTTCATGAAAATCCCTTATCTCTTATCTCATTGTCACCTCTGACACGCATCATCTGATCGGCGCTGTCACCCTCAGCGCTTGGTTTATCCAAATCTGTTCAGCTATTCCATAGATATAATCCCTTTTAATGTTGATACAAATTAGGCTATACTAGCCAAGTGGGCGGTAACACTGTGAATTCTCTGGGGGCGGGGTCTCTCTATGTTGTATACCTGAAAGTGTTAGTGCCTACGTGGCTAGAATACCCTAATTTGCTCCAACAATAAAAGGGCTTATATCTTTGGAATGGTTGAACAGATTTGCATAAACAATACTAAAATACTCAGGATGACAGAGTATAATATGTGGAGGCCCAGAGGAGGTCTAAAAAATAACATATAATCACCTTCCTTCACCTCTTCTCGGGCCTAATTGCAGTATCTAACGCTCCTCTTTGGGTCTTCTTATGATCTCTTTTGGCCTCCTGAGTGACATTGAGATCTGTGATTGGGTCTCAGTGGTCACATGGGGCGTGTCAAAGTCATGATGTCAGAACGCTCGACATGCTCTATGTGTCTGCCGAAGCCCAGTCACAGACCTCCTTGTGGCGTCTGGCCTTCTCTCTGGGTCCTCTTCTAGACTCCTGGGTGACATCATGCACACCAGGGTCACCGCTGAGACCAGTGATTGAGCCTCAGCAGTCACAAGGGGCTCATCAACGCCATGGCTTCAGGACTCTCCATGTGACTGCTGGAGCCCAATCATAGGCCTCAGACATGATGTCACACATAAGGCCTGAAGAGGACACAGAGACAGTGCCAGATGCGCTGAAGATGTCCAGAGGAGGTGAGGGAAGGTTAATAATGGTTTGTTATCTTCTGTATGTATGACATGCTCTGCTTTCTATGCTTACAGTATGCTGGGACTTGGTATGCAGTAGCCAAGAAGGATCCAGAAGGACTGTTTCTAATTGACAACATTGTGGCTAATTTTAATGTTGATGAAACTGGAAAAATGACAGCAACAGCCCAAGGCAGAGTTTCGATACTCAAGTAAGAAACTATATCACAGGGGTACTCAGCTACTTTTAGTAAAGGTCCACTGACCTGGGCCTGCCATCAGGTGAAGTCCCAACTGAACAGTAGCTGGATGTGTCCAGTATTTACACATGTAGAGTACATGCAGCAGTCAAGTACCCCTGGTATATTGCATCGTTTTTAATAATTATCCACCCAATTGTCACAAACTATATTCAGTTCAAATATGGGAATTTCCACCACTACCATCACCAAAATGGCTTCAAAACCATTTATATGCTATTGTAGGGGTGGTTACTGACCACCATTCTGTTTTTGTGTGAAAGTACAGTAATTGTTGGAATGTGCAGTTGAGTGGAGGCTCTAAGACCCTGTTGGGCCACCTCTAGCCTGGATAGAAGATGAGATACAGTTGGGCATGGAGGTATACAGGCTCCATATGGTTTCCTGCAGCACATTTGTCCACTAATGTTGCAGCTAGGCCTGTAGATCCTGCACACTGGTAGATTGCCGAAGCTAGCATTCCAGTTGGTCCCACAAATGCTCAATTGGTGATAAATCTGTTAACCGGGCAGACCAAGGAAGTGTTGCAATCCAGTGGAGACATTCCTGGGAAACTGTTGCTGTGTGTGTGTGGGCAAGCAGTATCCTTCTGAAAAATGCCAGTTGGAAGTCCTGCCATTCACATACTGCTGAGCTCTTAGTGTCCTTTGTATCACTACTAGGAGTGACCAACTGTGATATGCGATGGTTCACCAGATCATTGCACAAGCAGTTGGGGCAGTATGTTGCTCCACAGCAAAGAGAGGATTGAAGTGCCCACCAAGATGCCTCCATACTCTAATTTGACCATTTCAAATCTCAAACACAACTTCGATTTGTCACCAAAGACAATAAGATCCTAGTCCGTAACAGTTCAGGTTTCCCATTTATGAACCACTGCAAAACAAAGACGATGGTGGCTGGTTGTCAAAGGCAGGACACGTAATGGGCGCTATAACACAAAATTTTCTTTCTGCTAAATGCCTGGACATGATCCAGATGAGACAGGGGTGTGTAACAAAGATGCCAAATGTGTCTGAATGGTCGATAGGGAAACTAGGAGTTGCTCGTGTTTGTCGACAGATCAATCGATCCTCTCTACTGGTGGTCTGTCCGGGCCTTCTGGAGCTTGTTTGTTATGTGTGCGTACCTTCACATAGACACAGCTCACAACACCTCCTAACACCTAGGTCAGAACAGTCAAGATTGTGGGCAGTGTGTTTAAATAACCATACTGCTTCATTCAGGCAAAGGTGGGCGCTCTGGCTGGTGTGACTAATTTGCATATGGGTTAAAAGTATATGGGTTAAAAGTTGGTGGTAGACCCCCTTTAAAAAGCTTATTTGTTTGCTCCTTATAAAATCATAAAAAGTTACATTCCAATGACCTTTCAATATTTTGTAACTGTTTATAGGGAGACATATAAGGCAAGTTGTATCGTGTTCTTTTTTGGTTTTCTGGTGTAGATCACCTATATTGAAATAGCCTATTGGAGAATTATGAGTCAATATACAGGGGTGGGAGTCCCCAATTGAGTACCATCTATTAGCCAGTGAGTCCAAAAAGTGAGCAGGGCTATAGCCCATCTCCTAACTGCAGAACAACACTGGAGCTGACATGTGTTAGCCTAACAAGGACTCTACCTTCTTCCTTCTCCCTGACTAGAGAGAAAGAGAACTCAGCACACTCTTGCCTCCTAACTGGGGAGGAAGAGAACTCGCTGTCTCTTCCCTCTAACTAGGGATAGAGAAAACTCAGTAAAATATCCTCTGTTGAGAGCTGTAGCATCTCATCAGCGTAACCAAGTGGTAGGTTTCAGTTCCTTTTCTTAGGGTATGTTCATATGGCAGAAATGGAAGAGGAATAGAATTGCTCTTCCATTTCTACTGAACCAGCTTTGGAATCTACGGCAAGACCAACCAGGACGCTTATTTTTTCAGCATCCTGCTTTGAATCAAGGCAGAATTTGGTGCTGATGTTGAGGTGGAATTAGACTCAAAATCAGTGCAATATTCTGCTGTGTGAACAGGTCCTTAGGGTACTTTTGGGATGCTACATATGCAACTCTACTCTAAATCACTGCTGTATATTTAACTGCTGATGTATTTGGATTTTTTAGATTCGTGGATGTGTGTGCTAATATGGTGGGCACATTCCAAGAAACCGAAGACCCTGCTAAATTCAGGATGAAGTACTATGGAGTAGCCTCCTACCTGGAAAAAGGACGTAAGTAAAATATTTCAGAATTCCTACATTTTCTAAAGCGATCAGTAAAATAATGATTTTACATATATGGGCCTTTAAGTGCAGGTTCCTTACATGTTTTCCAGCCAGTTTGTGGTCATAAAATTGCAATGTATCAATTCACTTGGAACCAGTAAGGGTATCACATAAATCAATTGCATCAGTATCAGTTTTTTTTTTTTGATTCATTGGACTCTGTTGATGATCACCAGGTTTTAAAAAAAGCTACTTTGTTTTTTGTATTTTTCTGCAGTGTCTGTGGATGGGATTTGTTTAAATCCCATCTACTACACTGCTACTGCATATCACATCAGGTTAGCAGCCGGTGATCTGAATTATCATCTTCATTACTGTATCTGTTCTGAGGTTACTTGCAGTGAATGACTGTGAGCAACTCCTTCCCAGTGCAATTTCCAGATTCACTGCTGTACATAGACTGTGGAGGAGGAAGCTGGGTCTACCACCATCTTCAGGCACCACCCAGCATACATCCGGCGCTGCATTTTAAGAGAGCTGAATGAAAAATGCTGTAGTTTTTCCATCTGGTTGAGGAATAGATTTTAGGACTGATGTCTTCTGTGCCAGAATGAATCCCGTAGAAAACTATGGGGTCTATTGTGGCATCAGTTTCCCTCTAGCTTATGTGGACCACGCTGGAGGGAAACGTATAAGGACTTACATATGCGAACGAACCCTAACAGGTCTCATGACTAGAGATGGGCAAATCTCTGAAGATTTGTTTTCTTTTTGAGGTTGGATGGTTTGGCTCAAAAATTTGTTTCAGATTGAATAAGTTTGTCACAAACCAGGACTCTTCAGACTCCAGAGTATAATAAGTGGAGGCCCAGAGGAGATGTGGAAACATAAGAAACAGTCACCCTTCCATCACCTCTCCTGTACATCTTTGCAGTATCCATCCCTCTCTCAGAGTCCTCTTCTGGCCTCATCCGGCCTTCTGGGTGATGTCACGTGTGCCCGGGGTCACTGCTGACACTCAAATGTCATGACACTTTAATGCAAGGAGATAAGTGGTTTTCCTGGAAAAACCCATGTAAAGGGGTTTCTGTCACCAGCAACCAGTATATCAACCCAGCCCCTCCATTGCCAAAATATCGCTGTTATTGTCAATATGCAAGTGAGCTCTTTAGAGCAATGATGGTGTTGCTGCTTACCTTTTTGGAGTAATGGTAACCCCCTCGTTTCTCAAAAGAGCTCATTTGAACATTGGCTAAAACTGCAATATCACAGCAACGGAGGCACCAATACACAATGGGAGAAAACTGTCTGATTCAGGCGACTCTAACCTATGTATCTGAAGGGCTGAGTTGATATGCTGAGCTCTGGGGACAAATTCCCTTTAGGCTGGTCATACACATCAGATGTATGTCTGTCCAGCCTGTCAAATTTAACAGGCCTGGCCAGTCTTAGTAAAAGTATACCTATACCTGTCAGTGTATAAATGTTACCATATACTAAAACCTCTGACCATTTACTCGCAGTTGATGACCACTGGGTGGTGGATACTGATTATGACAACTACGCCGTCCACTATTCATGTCGTGAGGAAAATGAAGATGGCACATGCAAGGACAGCTACTCCTTCATTTTCTCCCGTGATCCCAATGGCCTGTCTCCAGAGAAGCAAAGAATTGTCAGGAGGAGGCAGGATGAGCTCTGCTTGGAGCGAAAATACAGAGTGGTTGTCCACAATGGTAAGGAGGATTTTATATATCCTAATGCAAGGCTTTCCTTCACCCAGGGCAAAGGTTCAGTTCATTGCCCTTACTTTGAATCTAAATACATAAAAGTGGCTTTTTGGCACCCGCCAACCAACACTCGAGGTATATACTGTGGGAGAAGAGTATATGATATGACATGTACAGGATCGTAATAAAATGCTCACTTCATATACATACAGGAGTGGATTTGGCATTTTAGGGGAACCAAGCGAAGTTATGTCTGTGCCCTCCTTAATACTGCCCTTTTAGTGTACCCACACTATAGTATACTACCCCCTTAGTGCAACTGATGGTCGGTATGTGGTCAGTGTGGGGCCCCATGCAATTGTTTGGATTGCTTGGTGGGTAACCACCCCTGTATAAGTTAGTAAGTAGAAATGGGTGAACCCCTCAAGGTTTTGTGTTTGGTTTTGGCGGCCCAGGTCCCCGGTTCGTTTCGTCACGAACAAGTTCGGTACAAACCACACTTTAAATTGACTTAAAACATAGTTTAGAACACTCTTAGGACTCCTAGGAACCTATCCATAAAACATAGTGTAGAACACTGTTAGAGCTCCTAGGAACCTATCTATAAAACATAGTGTAGAACACTGTCAGGGCTCCTAGGAACCTAACTATAAAACATAGTGTAGAACACTGTCAGGGCTCCTAGGAACCTATCCATAAAACATAGTGTAGAATGCTGTTAGGGCTCCTAGGAACCTATCTTTAAAATATAGTGTAGAATACTCTTAGGGCTCCTAGGAAGCTATCTATAAAACATAGTGTAGAACACTGTCAGGGCTCCTAGGAACCTATCTATAAAACATAGTGTAGAACACTGTCAGGGCTCCTGTAAATAAGTAGCTTGATATTTTGGTCAGATTACTGGATTATGAGTATTTTTAGAATATTCAGGACCTTGTACTTCAATTTACATCTTCCACAATTTCTGCTTCACCATTTGCATCCAGATGTCAAAAATCTGTCTGACATCAGTAGATAGTTTGCTAGATGAAAGTGCGATGATATATTGTGCGGCCTCTGGATTTAATGTGAGTCTGTCACTAGAACCCGGCATATCAATCCAGCCCCGCAGATAGGTAGATAGATAGATAGAATCAAACCGGTTTTCCGCATGTGAATCGCTTCCTCCGTTGCCGGGATAACACTGATTTTGTCAATATGCAAATTAGCTTTTTGGAGCAATGGAGAAGCCCTTGTTGTTCTAAAGAGCTCATTTGTATATTGACAAAAACAGCAATATCTTAGCAATAGAGACAACAATTCACAAGGGGAAACACCACAGTAACCTATCTATCTGGGCTGATATGATGGGTTCTGGTGACAGGTTCCCTCTAGGGGTTTGTTCACATCTGTGTCTGGCTACCGGACTCTCTAATCCGGAAAAATGACGAATACCTTAATGGATACATGATGTACCCCATTCTAGTCAAAGGGATCTGTTAGGCTTCATTGGTGTCCATCAATAGACAGATTAGACTTTACCATTCTTAGGGCCAAATCTGTTCCCATGATGGAACAGAAGAGTGGAAAGAATGACGCACATGTGAACTATATTTGTCTTGTACCCCACTCATGGAAAGTTCTATTATTGGTCTCTATGATTGACTTTTTTCGCTCTTTCCCTACAGGATACTGTGAAAAAGAGGAATAAGGTTGATTTCAAATCTACAAGAACATTCTACCAATCTCTGCATCCTATTTTTTTGCTAATAAATCTATAATGAAACCTGGTTACGAGGCGACGCATTTCTATGATTCCAGCAGCAATGTACATATTTTATACGGTTTAATTGTATGATGTTTATAGCAATTCGCACACACGCTGTCTGATATTCTGCAAACCTTTCCATGATATATTTGAGTTATTATTTCCGGAAATGATGAAATAAAGATTTATTTCTACTTTATGTTAGGTCTATTCCTCACATATTGCACAATGACATGGATTTACCGCAGAACGATTCAACAGTGTAAAGTACGAGACCTAAAATAGCCTCATGCGGAGCTGGCAGCTTCAGGTTTCTTATGTGGAAAATACCTGCTTTGTGGAATCTGAGTGATTCAATCCAAAAACCAAACCCCTAAGATTTATGTACTGGCAGTAAAAGTAAGAGCTGAGGCCTGGCATGGATGCCTTACTCCTTCCTGTCAACTAAAACAGATCCAACAGCAGTGAATATGTCCTATACTACAAAACGTACAAACTTACCAATATTCAGGACGTTGTAAGCCTCTCCCCAATAATGCCCTGGAACCACTTTTTTAATACAAATTTGGTTGAATACCTCTGTAGCGTGGCAATGCTTGATATATATGTCTATATACTTATAGAGAAGAGGTCGGGAGTCAGGATTTACTTTAGAAATGATAAACTTTACTTTTTTGACCTAAAAAAATCCATATTGTACAAGTTTCTTACATTTACTCAAAGAGTTTGTAAATTATTGGATGTAAACCTGTAGACTGTAACAAAATAGTGTAACACCTGGTACAGCACACCATGGTTCCACTGACCTACGTGTATATATCACGAAATATATATATATATCTGTGTGTATGGATTTTTGTACTCGCCGTACAAAAATCTCGTTGTATTCATTGGGGGACACGGACCTGGCCACTAGGAGGCTGACACTAGGAAAAGCAAAGGATGTCAGCTCCGCCTCTGGGATCTCCACAGACAATATTCTAACCAATTTGTTGGAGAGAGACACAAATAGACAAAAAGAACACGGAACTAAAAACCACCGATATGCCGTGAACCTGAAAACAGACCAAAACAGCCCGGGGCAGAAACAAAAAGAAACAAGTGTGGGATCTGTGTCCCCCAATGAATACAATAAGAAAAGGATTTTACAGTACAAAAATCCATTTTTCTCACTTATTTCATTGCGGGACACAGCACCATGGGATGTTCTAAAGCAGTCCCAGAGGGTGGGAATAACACGGCCATGTGAGTAACCTAGTGCACATCTGCACGCAAAACCTTACGACCCAAGCTGGAATCGGCAGAGGCTAAACAATGGTAGAACCTGGTAGAACTTGGAGAAAGTGTAAGACAGAAAGACCTGAGTCAGGTCGTGTCTGCCTTCTATGAACACTAGGTTAAAACTGACTATAGCCCAGGGTATAGCCCAGAGGCAGAGCCAACATCCTTTGCTTTTCCTAGAGTCAGCCTCCTAGGGGCCAGGTCTATATCCATGGTGCTGTGTCCCCCAATGAAATAAGCGAGAAATATATATATATCTATATAAATATTATTTTACATTGTAATATGTAGGTTTTTAAACTTTGTATCATAGAACAAGCAAGGTAAGAGTAATACCAGAGGCACAGCTGTAGAGGGTGCAGAGGAAGAGGTCACTTTCAGGTCCTGGTACCTGAGGTTGCCTAAGAACTCCACTGTTACATATGAAGACACCAGTATTATAAATGGCACATGGTAGCTGGTGCCGCCTTACATTATGTGCGTTAGGACCAAGTAGCTTTTAGTTGTGTCTCTGTATAATATCAGTGAGTACACATCAAAGGTAAACTGGCAGTTTTTGTCATGGAATAAAGAAAGCATCAGCAAAAAACGTGGCATCAGCAATGGTGGTTAGAGAAAAAAATTACAACTGTGCCAGAATCAATGGGTTGGAGTTGGTGGAGCTGGTGCAAGGTCCTCTGTAAGACTGAAGTCCATGATGGGTCAAAGGAAGAAAAATATCCACTTTGTTGATACAAGAGGTCAAAGTAGAATGGCAAGAAATTAGTGCATCAATAGATATCTGTCAGCTGATCACAGAAGAGTAGTGCAACATAGTATAGAGAATACAGTCAAAATGAAGACATTATTAACCTACAGAACCGTATGCTACCTATATGAAAAGAGTGCTAGATGGTAGCACTAAATCTAGCATCTAACACCAGATAGTAGCATCATGTATGAAAACCGTTCCCCCAAAAAAAATCTCTGTACCAAAAACTTCAGTGAAAAAATTAAGCATAGCCCAAGAGTATGTACAATGACTAGCCAGTCATCAAAGTCTATAAGATCTCCTGGGGCATAATACCCCCGAACTGTAATATCTGTGGGATATCTCTTTTCGCCAGTAGGTCCATCCTGGTTATAGTATATTGAGAGTTTAGAATGTCAACAATCCTGAAACCCTAAAAGAGGAGAAACATAATGGATACAATATTCTTCATGCCGGAGTCTGGCAATGCCAACATATCTATTTGCTCTCCGATGTACCATTTTGATTCTCAATCCGTTTATTTGTGGTCTCAGTGGTGTCCACGTTGTCCTCAGGATTCCCACAAAAGATGATCCTCCACCATCGCTGCTTGAGCAAATTGATATTGTACAAAATTGGATTAACTATTGAGTTGCAAAAAGTAAACACGGTAATCCAGAAGAAAATGGTTGGCGATAAGATGAAGTTCTCTGTTAGGTTGTGAAGAAGAAGTAAAAGGACAATTATAAACACGGGGGTCCACATGACAAAAAAAGAGATCATAAGAATGAAGAGGGTCCTGAATAGTCGGTAATCTCGCTGGGACACCCGGTACTGGTGGACTTCAGAATAAGCCGTGCTGCTGATCATCCGCTCACTGATCTCCTTTGTGATCTTCGAAAAGAAAATGTTTGTTAAATGATATCTTATAGTAAAGCTGTAATATACACAAGTTCATCTAACTGAACCTATTCTAGTTTTGGAGCAGGTTCAGAAGGAGGTTCAAAGGGAGTCTGTCTCCAGAACCCGGCATGTCAACCCAGCCCCGCAGATAGATAGGTTAGCGTCACCTGAATCAGATGGTGTTTTCCCCTTGTTGCTGAGATATCACTATTTTTGTCAATATGCAAATGCTCTCTTTGGAGCAATGAGGGCATTGCCGTTGCTCTAAAAAGCTAAGCAGCAATTCCCTCATTGCTCCAAAGAGCTCATTTGCATATTGGAAAGACAGCGATATCTTGTGCAACAGAGGAACCGATTCACAAAGGGAAAACACCATCTGTTACAGGTGACTCTAACCTATCTATCTGCAGGGCTGGGTTGATTTGTTGAGTTCTGATGACAGACTCCCTTTAGTAGCTCGCTTCTGAACCCACTCCAGCTTTACTATCTACATTTGACCAAAACTACACAATATTCTATTTGTGGTTTGACTAGTAACATATGAAGCAGTAGAACTATGTTCTCATGTGTATCTATACACCATTTCATGCATCCCATGAGCTTATTTGCCTTGACAGCAACTGGCTGGTATTGGTTGCTACAGGTCAAATTGCCTAAATATGTCTTCCTTATAGGGAGTCTACCACCACCATCACTTGGAAACCACGTCTGTGCTATTTTAGGGGCTGTTCGTGGCATAGTGAAACACATACTTTTTATGTCAAAGTACAAATTTGCAGCCAAGAAAATCATCTTTTAATCCATATGCAAATTAGCAGTTTGGTGCACCTTGGGTGTGGCTACCTCTGTTGTAGCACCCGTTCTCTCCAGTGACCAGTCCACATCAGGACCTGTCATTCTTTATGTTAGGAAGGCAGCACTGGGAGGCAGCCATAGGTAGTATCAGGGGCTCTGGTAGGCATGTCCATGCCCTGAACATCTCATCACCATATAGATTAAAAATGAATATTTTTGCCATAAAGGTTGCACTTGAGCTGAGCAGCAGTTAGCAGCAGCAGATAGTGAAACCCACTGATGGAAAGCGACTCCACTAAAGCCCTTTTCTTCCCATTTCCATAAGGATTAAGAATAGAGCAGCGGTCCTGAATAGGAAATACATCATTGTAAACTGTGCTGACAGCCCTACAAGATACTGTGATTAGTTTATATCTCAATTTTGTGCTGATAGACTCCCTTTAAGTGAGATCTTTTTTTATATTTCAATACCTTGAATATCTTGGTGTAGCTGATTATAATGCTTAATCCTGGTATCAGGAAGTCCAAAACTATGAACGAAATATCCCATGCAATTTCTTCAGCAACCGTTGGCCAAACAAGAGTGCAGATCTGAACATCCTGATGGGCACAAATAAGAATATTAAGGCATCGTAAAACAAGCACGATTCTCAATAAGATGCACTGCACAAGAAAAAAAACAAAGATTCAACAATAGTGGTAGAGAACTATGGTGTATGCCAGTGGCGTAACTAGGAATGGCTGGGCCCCAAGGCGAACATTTGACATGGCCCTTCTCCCCCCCCGAACCGCCGCCCCCAACTCCCTGCACACAGTATTATGCAGCATAGTGGCCCCTGCACACAGTATTATGCAGCACATTGGCCCCTGCACACAGTATTATACCCCATAGTGGCCCCTGCACACAGTATTATACCCCATAGTGGCCCCTGCACACAGTATTATGTAGCATAGTGGCCCCTGCACACAGTATTATGTCCCATAGTGGCCCCTGCACACAGTATTATGTCCCATAGTGGCCCCTGCACACAGTATTATGTCCCATAGTGGCCCCTGCACACAGTATTATGTCCCATAGTGGCCCCTGCACACAGTATTATGCCCCATAGTGGCCCCTGCACACAGTATTATGTCCCATAGTGTCCCCTGCACACAGTATTATGCAGCATAGTGGTCCCTGCACACAGTATTATGCAGCACATTGGCCCCTGCACACAGTATTATGCAGCACATTGGCCCCTGCACACAGTATTATACCCCATAGTGGCCCCTGCACACAGTATTATACCCAATAGTGGCCCCTGCACACAGTATTATGCAGCATAGTGGCCCCTGCACACAGTATTATGTCCCATAGTGGCCCCTGCACACAGTATTATGCCCCATAGTGGCCCCTGCACACAGTATTATGTCCCATAGTGGCCCCTGCACACAGTATTATGCAGCATAGTGTCCCCTGCACACGGTATTATGTCCCATAGTGTCCCCTGCACACAGTATTATGCAGCATAGTGGCCCCTGCACACAGTATTATGCCCAATAGTGGCCCCTGCACACAGTATTATGCAGCATAGTGGCCCCTGCACACAGTATTATGTCCCATAGTGGCCCCTGCACACAGTATTATGCAGCATAGTGGCCCCTGCACACAGTATTATGCAGCATAGTGGCCCCTGCACACAGTATTATGCCCAATAGTGGCCCCTGCACACAGTATTATGCAGCATAGTGGCCCCTGCACACAGTAGTTTGCCCCATAGTGGCCCTTGCACACAGTATTATGCCCCATAGTGGACCACCCATGAACGATTATTATACTCTGGGGTCTTTTCAGACCCCAGAGTATAATGATCGGAGACCCAGGGGAGGATACAAACATAAAAAACAATGCTACGTACCGCTTCCTCGCTCCGGTGCACTCCCGTGCGCTACTTCGGCCATCTTCAACGTTGGACCAAATCTCGCGTGATCCAGGCCGGCGTCGCGACGCATAATGACGTCGGCTGACGTCTGGGACGTCACCAAACAGGCCCGAAGCCCGCGGAGCGGCGGAGAGGTGAGTTACGGTGTATTTTATGTTCGCTCACCTCCCCTGGGCCCCCGATCGTTATACTCGGGGGTCTGAGAAGACCCCCGAGTATAATGATAGCAGTGTCTGAGGGGTTCGCGGTAGCGGCTGCCACAAGGCTCCGAGCCCCATAATGTCCCGGGCCCCATAATGTCCCGGGCCCCATAATGTTCCGGGCCCTGTGGCAGCCGCTACCCCGGTATTTACGCCCCTGGTGTATGCCACCATTACACAATGCCCATATACCCGTAGGGGTCCATATCTATCTCCATGTGACTACATTATACAGCATTGGGCAGTATAGGCAGGTGCCATTTCATGCCTCAGGTTATTTTCTTTTTTAGAAACATTTCTTTTGGACATTACAGACATCATACATCAGCCAAGGGAGTGTTTTTGGCTTCTTTATCCAGAACTATGTGTGTCTAGTATGGGCTAAGTTGATTTTTTTTATAGAATTTTTGCTTTTCAAGGTCATTTTAATGACCTATAAATAAACGAATTTCATTTTTATTAATGGTTATGTAACAAAAGCGAGTGTTCTTCAGCCAAACCTAATATTTATCTCCATTTAGGTTGCACCAAGTCATTGTGGACCTGGAGAACTAGAAGTGCAGAATGCCAAAGTACGATAATGAGTTTACAGGAAACCAGCCGAGCTGAATAGCAGGAATCGTGCGGAAACCGAGACCTGTGGTCATTGTGGACTACTGCTTTACATCTAATTTAAGGTAGTAAACCACAATGTCTGCGGTGCTATTAATGACATTGACTACCATAAGTACAACACATCTGAGTCATCTTAAAGTTTCCAAAAAATTCCTGGTACCGATGACTTTATTTTCCTTTCCTCATTTCTATTTTTAAAAATCTTTCCTGAAGTGAAAAGTTGTCCAGAAAACTTATTCTACTACCCGAACTAAAATAGTCTGCTCTTTACTCTCCTATATAAGTGAAGAAAATGTAGGGTACAGATAAAAGGGAGCAAGATAGCAGGATCTGACTACATAGGGTTCGTTTTCTGTTACCATGGAGACACACAGGTCTGAGTAGCAACTGTAGAAGCAAATAATGGAATCTTTCTAATCAAGCAAAGTTGCTCAATTTTTCATTTGAGATACATTGGGACAGTAGTATCACATATTTGGTTGCGAAAGCAGGCAAATTTACTATTGTGGTTACGACTAGACTCTGGCGAAGGTGTGGCACCTCTTGGCACATCTATTTTAAGCTAAAATTTTTCTGACTTGTTAGACATGTAGGTGTAACTTCTCAAAAAAGAGGCATGGCTTAAAAGGGTATTCCCACGAACATTTTTAAATTTGTAGATAATTAAAAGTTAAACATTTTTGCAAATATAAGTGCATAGTTTTAAAGATTTTCTCTAAATATCTTGTGGTCACAGTCTTGTTGTTTTTATCGGTTGCCAGTGGATACGACCATGAATGCAGGAACTTTCTAAGGTAAGAAAATCAGCTATGATGTCCTTATTGTGGCCGGGATATCTTCCTATACATGTAGTGTCCCTGCCTGATAACCCGGCTACAATAAGAAAATCATGGCTGGGTTTTTGGCAAGTCCCAGACCATATAAAGTTTCTGCATTTGTGGTTGTATCCATTGGCAACCGATCAAGACAACAGATGTCACCACTAAGATAGTTAGAAGAAATCTTTAAAACTGCAGAATTTTTAACTACTTATATTTTCAAAAATGTTTAACTTTTAATTATCTGCAAATATAGATATGATTATATTCATGGGAATACCTCTTTAAGTGTGACAAAAATACACAAACATTGTGTTGTATAATTCTGTCTCGAAGTAATTCAAGATATTATGAATTTAGACTAGACAGCCTAAATATAAGATAAGATAATCCTTTAATAGTCCCACCATGGGGAAATTCAGTGTGTTACAGCAGCATAGGAGATACAAACACAAAAAACAATATATACAGAAGCTCCAAGGTAGAGGCATTACAGTGACAGTAGGTACAGATAGAAAGGTAGAGGTAAAAGTAGTACAATTTAAAGATCTTTCAGTTCTCTGTATGGAATGATCTCCGCTTAGGTCGGTGTTGGTTGTACAGCCTAACCGTGGTGGGGAGGAAAGACTTCCAGTAGCGCTCCTTCTCACACTTAAAGTGAAGTGGTCGGTCACTGACAGTACTGCTCAGCGCGATCACGGTCTCATGCATGGGATGGGAGTTATTCTCCAGCATGGAGCTCACCACGGACAGTACCCTTCTGTCACCCACCACCTGCACTGGGTCCAGTGGGCTCCCCAGGACAGAGCTGGCCCTTCTAATCAGCTTGTCGAGTCTATTCCTATCCCAGATTTGTCATTCCTCTAGCGCCTTTTTAGACTAAATTTATACTAACAGTTAGTAAATCTGGGACAATTAAGTCATCATATATAATACAGGGCTCTATAAGTCGTCTCTACTTCAGTATACTTCTGTTTGCCCTGCTGTAATATGGGTTTGCCAAGGGAAATTATGAAGTAGGAACACCCCATGAGGAAAGGTAATTGTGTAGTCAGGTAGTCAGGGTTATGTCTTCATCGTAATACTCCATATCATCAGGTAATAGACACCCAGAAAATGTTTGTTAATGGGATTTATGTTCTAAGCCACTGAACAATAGTTATAAACTCTCAAGTGTCATGATTCAGATTTCTGTATTTCTGTTGTTCCATTCTTTTTCCTGTGACCTGGCGGTATTATAAGTACTGCTAATCCTACTGGCGGCCCACATGTTACCTTTACAGCTCAGCTCATTCATGCCATCTTTCTCTCCATACATAAGCCACTTGATCTTGTTAACATGGTTGCTTCAACCAAAAGATCTGACATTGTGTTTCTATAGCGCCATATTTATTATTATTAGTGGCCATGTGACCTTTGCACGGAGCATGCTCCATGTAATCTTGGAGAAAGGGGGCTACGCTGCAATATTTCAGATCGGTATGAGAAGTTCATATCTGCATCGGAGTCCTGCAGAGTCCTTCTAAAATCACATGCAAGCACAATTTTTTCATCTCACGAAAAGACAAAAATAAAAACAGGCATACCCGATAGACACCATTATAGTCAAAAGAGTCCCTTGAGATCCATTGTTGCCTGTCATTAGATGGATCCATCTTAAAAAGGTTATCAGGACTATGATACTAAGCGCCACTTCACCTTCTCAGGAAGTGACATCATGTATTTTGGCCACATGGCCGTGCTGCAGCTCAGTCCCATTCAGATGAATGGGGTTGAGCTTTTAACGTTCTTCTGCTCCGTTGTAAGATAGACTAAAACAACACAAATGTGAACCCAGTCTAAGAAAGTTTTTTTTCTACAACTAATTTACAATATTATGTTTACAAGGTTTATGCTGGTCATTTATTGTCACGATTTTGTAGCTCCAGCGCAGTCATAACTGGCCGGAGTAAGTGGAGGAAAAAACAATAATAAATATACATACTGAGAAGCTGCAAGGATCCTACTAATGGAAATGTCCATCAGCTCTTTGGACACGATTTTCACTTTTTATTAGTGGTTTCACAAATCATCGTGTGTAATGGCACTTTAATGGGAACTTGTCAGAAGATTTATGATGCCTGAACCACAGACAGACCAAAACTATGTTTTATTGTGAAACACTGTAGCATTTCAGAGGAAACATTAAAAAATAGTCAAGAACAGGGAAAAGAGTCACTCGGGTGCCGTGTCCATCAAAGGTTCCTTGGGCCCACCAGATAAATTCATTCTGAGGGCCCACTCTCCAACAATCCCTAGGAAAAAGACCATAGTACCCTTAAAATGTTACTGTCCTCTGCCAGACCATTATCGTGTAAGAGCCCTGGCGTTCTGTAGGATCCTCTAGTGGGCTAGTCCAAAACTTTTGGGGTGACTTCCCGTCAGCTTCCCCCTGACCAGCCCAATTAACAGGTATCTCCTATTAGTGTATACGCAAAAAAAACTGCTAGGCAAGTTGGTTTCTCTCCCTTCTGGAGCGTACCTATAAGGGGTGCAGTGATAGCAGTTGTTACCGGGCCCTGGACCCTGAAGGTCCCTCTGCTAGAAAAATATACCAATGGGGAGGTAAGTGCCCCTTTAGAAATTTTGTATTGGGGGCCAGGAGCTTCGAGTTACGCTTCTGCCTGTGTTGTTTGTTAATGCTACCTATGGCATAGGGAAAAATTTATTTTATGACGGCTTTCTTTAAGTGAACATGGTTTGTCTTCAGGCAGTCCTTGGGATGTTTATGATGTGTATTATTTGGCCATTGTGTTAATGGTCGACCTTGTCCTCTTTGCCTTTGATACACTCTTGAGGGCAGATGTCACAGGAGATAATAGTGGAGCAGTTGGATTTTGTGTTTGAAGAGTGAAGAAATCAGGCGATAACTTTTAGAGGCTAACTGAGGATTTTGTGTTTGACAGTGGAATATACTAAAGACCTTCAGTCCCATATATAACCCCGGTTTAGGGGAATACAAGTAGAGAACAGACAATAGCTGCATGTCAAACCTCAGTAGTCCCGACAGCACAAGAGATCTACATACAGTAAGTGACATCAGAGAAACACCAAGAGGTGTTTGATTGGAGACAGGAGTGATGGTTGGATAGAGCTAAGTCTCACGCCGACAGGTGGCCACTGGCCATTGGCTCTCTGGCAGGATCCATCTCTACAGACAGGGATCCTAGGCTTTCTAAAGCTAAATATGTTCTTCACTTCTGTTACAGTGTGGGTTCCAAGTTGCTGAACATCTTTTTCTCTGACAAAGGATCTTCTCCAACCATCACTTCTGTCTCCAAGCAATCACCTCTTGTCATTCTCTGATGTAATTTCCTGTATGCAGATGTCTTGTGCCATTGGGACCACTGGGACTTGTAGCCCTGTTCGCTCTATAATGGTGGTGCCGGGGAATTAGGAGCAGGGCCGCTACTGATCCTGTCCACAGCATTAGCTTCCAGGGCCTGAAGGCAGCTAGATCAACTGCAGGGTCCAGGTGTCGGACCTCCAACAATCCACAGAATAGGTCATCAGTATAAAAACCTATTGGGATTTGGAAAACTTCTTTAAGTCTATAGACACATTAGCACATATGTCAAGAGTTTTTAGTCGAAGTCTTGGATCGGCCATTTAAAATCCAACTGCTTGACCCTCAGTACTCCCAACTCACCCCTGATAGATGATCAAGGGAGGAAAGCATTGGGCATGTTGAATTCTTTTTCACGCCCGTTCCTTTCTTCTGGGAAATAAGACGACACCAAAGAGTCTGGCAGAGGCTTACTCTCATCTTCCCATTCCAAACACATGCATGCTTAGGCGAGCCTAGTGTGTATGTGTATGGGAGAATCAGTAGAAATAGCTGTTGACCCAAGAAGAGTTTGGCCATCAGCCATTGAAAGCGTTTGGGCACCTATAACAACTAGACCAGTCCATTCCAGCTACTTAATGCCACCCTTTGGCATGTTCAAGTCTATATCAGTAAAGGAAACATTTTATGTAAGAAGGGAAGTGTTTATTCTCCTGCTTTATGATCTTTTCCCATGTGAGGTGACCTTTCAATTGATTTATATAGAAGATTTTATCAGGCCATGTAAAAGAGAACTGATTAGGAGATAGACCGGCCTCGGACACAGTCCGTCTCTGCCAGCAGAGGTAATGGCCGCTATTGTGAAATCTAAAGATCTGTGTGACGAATGTGTAAGGAAAATAAACCTAAAGTAAATCTATTCCTCATGAGTCACGACAGAGAGCTGGTAGATCAGTAAATGGATTTATATGTAGTATGTGTACAGAGAGTATAACGTCTTACTAAGCAAACAGACATTTTGAAAAGGAGAACCCCCAAGCTGTGTGTGACTTGGCACCAATACATGCAGTTTAGTGCAGGACGGTGTCAGTGAATATGTCTGGTTTCCTGATAGCTGACATGCTCATAATCCAAGCGGCAGCAAGCGTTACAACACTTAACCCTTTCTGCGCTATTAATATGGGTTTATCATGAAGATTAAAGGGGTTATCCACTTACTAATATTGAGGGCCCATCCTGAGAACCCCACAGATCAGTGTGGCTCTCAGTAATGTTTATATGCCAGGGGCGCTGTCCCATAGATGTAAACGTTATCGGGAGCCACGTTGTCCTGGAGCAGTTGATCTGCGAGAGCCCCGGGTGTCGGACCCTTGAAGATCTAATATTGATGGTCTATCATAAGAATGGAACATCCATAAATGAAAATGCATAACCCCTTTAAGGTCCCAGTCACAGTATTGTGCAAAACAAAACAGCCAAAAAACATTTACTACAATGTCTCTTCTATGTCTTGTTGAATACAAATAAGGCTATGTTCACATCTGTGTTGGAGGCTTATTTAAAAATCACCCAATCGCCCATTCTAGTGAATGGGACTGAGCTGCAATACCAAGTACAGCTGCTATACAATGTTCAGTGTCATGCATGTACTATTCAGTGAAAAGGCTGAAGCACTCACTTTAATGATGTGGCATCTTCAAATAGCTGATCTATGGGAGTCCTGCATGTTGATCGCCTGGGAAGCCCACAGATTACATAAGTACAGTCATGGCCAAAAGTTTTGAGAATGATACAAATATTAATTTTTACAAAGTCTACTGCTTCAGTTTTTCTAATGGCAATTTGCATATACTCCAGAATGTTATAAAGAGTGATCAGCTTAACAGCAATTACTTGCAAAGTCAATATTTGCCTAGAAAATGAACTTTATCCCCCAAAACACATTTCAACATCATTGCAGCCCTGCCTTAAAAGGACCACCTAACATCGTTTCAGTGATTGCTCCATTAACACAGGTGTGGGTGTTGATGAGGACAGGGCTGGAGATCAATCTGTCATGATTAAGTAAGAATGACACCACTGGACACTTTAAAAGGAGGATGGTGCTTGCCATCATTGTTTCTCTTCTGTTAACCATGGTTATCTCTAAAGAAACACGTGCAGTCATCATTGCACTGCACAAAAATGGCCTAACTGGGAAGAGTATTGCAGCTAGAAAGATTGCACCTCAGTCAACAATCTATCGCATCATCAAGAACTTCAAGGAGAGAGGTTCCATTGGTGCCAAAAAGGCTCCAGGGCGCCCAAGAAAGACCAGCAAGCGGCAGGACCGTCTCTTAAAAGTGTTTCAGCTGCGGGATCGGGCTACCAGCAGTGCAGAGCTTGCTGAGGAATGGCAGCAGGCAGGTGTGAGTGCATCTGCACGCACTGTGAGGCGGAGACTCTTGGAGCAAGGCCTGGTCTCAAGGAGGGCAGCAAAGAAGCCACTTCTCTCCAGAAAAAACATCAGGGACAGACTGATATTCTGCAAAAGGTACAGGGAGTGGACTGCTGAGGACTGGGGTCAAGTCATTTTCTCTGATGAATCCCCTTTTCGATTGTTTGGAACATCTGGAAAACAGCTTATTCGGAGAAGAAGAAGTGAGCGCTACCACCAGTCTTGTCTCATGCCAACTGTAAAGCATCCTGAAACCATTCATGTGTGGGGTTGCTTCTCAGCCAAGGGAATCGGCTCTCTCACAGTCTTGCCTAAAAACACAGCCATGAATAAAGAATGGTACCAGAATGTCCTCCAAGAGCAACTTCTCCCAACCGTCCAAGAGCAGTTTGGCGCTCAACAATGCCTTTTCCAGCATGATGGAGCACCTTGCCATAAAGCAAAGGTGATAACTAAATGGCTCAGGGAACAAAACATAGAGATTTTGGGTCCATGGCCTGGAAACTCCCCAGATCTTAATCCCATTGAGAACTTGTGGTCAATCATCAAGAGACGGGTGGACAAACAAAAACCAACAAATTCAGACAAAATTAAAGCATTGATTCTGCAAGAATGGACTGCTATCAGTCAAGATTTGGTCCAGAAGTTGATTGAGAGCATGCCAGGGAGAATTGCAGAGGTCCTGAAGAAGAAGGGTCAACACTGCAAATATTGACTTGCTGCATTAACTCATTCTAACTGTCAATATAAGCTTCTGTTACTCATAATATGAATGCAATTATATTTCTGTATGTGATAAAAACATCTGACAAACACACATAAAAACCAGAGGGCAGCAGATCATGTGAAAATAGAATATTTGTGTCATTCTCAAAACTTTTGGCCATCACTGTATAGTTCAGCAATGTATAAGTCCTGAAAAATTCCTTTTCGGGAGTCTCTAAAATGAACAAATTTTACCTTCCTGAAGTTTAGGGCTTTTGCAGATTCTTAATAAAACAGCTGAAAGACAAGTACCCATATGTTGTGCCCTGTGTAGTGTGATCCTACAGTCATATGACTTTCTACCTCTCCCGTAAATCTTTCTAACATCCAAAAACAGACATTTATCATCTCCTATGAGCCCTGTGGTAAAGTATAAGCAATGACTAGACTGTGTATTTGTTTGCATAAATTCCTGGTTTGTTGCCATGTGTGCACCTCTTCAGATTCCTTAGTTCCACATTTTGTTCCGTACAGAACATCACTTCACTCTCTGTAGGTCTGTGGTCCATTACAATGTAAACACCTTGGACGTATCCACATCATTATGTCTGGAGTTGCTTCCACATTATAGCAGCACAAACTATCTATAAAACATAGTGTTGAGCACTCTTAGAGCTCCTAGGAACCTATCTATAAAACATAGTGTAGAACACTGTCAGGGCTCCTAGGAACCCATCTATAAAACATAGTGTATAACACTGTCAGGGCTCCTAGGAAGCTATCTATAAAATATAGTGTATAACACTCTTAGGGCTCCTAGGACCCTATCTATAAAACATAGTGTATAACACTCTTAGGGCTCCTAGGAACCTATCTATAAAACATAGTGTAGAACACGGTCAGGGCTCCTAGGAACCTATCTATAAAACATAGTGTATAACACTCTTAGGGCTCCTAGGACCCTATCTATAAAACATAGTGTATAACACTCTTAGGGCTCCTAGGAACCTATCTATAAAACATAGTGTAGAACACGGTCAGGGCTCCTAGGAACCTATCTATAAAACATAGTATATAACACTCTTAGGGCTCCTAGGAACCTATCTATAAAACATAGTGTAGAACATTGTCAGGACTCCTAGGAACCTATCTATCCAATTTCTAGCTCTCTAAGGCTTCGCTCACATTTGCGTTGGACTCCTTCGCAGATTCCGCTGAAAATCGGCACAGAGGACATTTCTCTCTGCCGGTTTCAGTATAATACTGCAGAAACCCGCCGGACCACATTATAGTCTATGGGTCCACAGGTAACCAATGTTTTAGTGGGCGGGCTCTCCATCTTTCAGGTCCCTCGGCGGATACGAAGACGGAGAGCATGACACAAGTGTGAATCTAGCCTATAGCGCAAACAACTTATGTCAATGTGAAAGTGACATTATATTCTGAGATCTCTTCAAACTCCCGGGTATAATAAGTGGAGGCCCAGGGGAGATGTTTATAAAACAAAAAAAAAAAAACACATTCATACTCACCCTCCATTAACGCTTTTTGGGCTTCCCTGCGCCAGATGCCACGAGGAAACCCAAAAGAGGTAATAGAAGGTGAGTATGAATGTTTCTTTTATTTTTTTCACCTCCCGTACGCCTCCACCTATTATAGGGGCAGACATATTTGTTGGTTATATTCGGAATCTGTTTCTTTATAAACCTGCACTAATGTTTTGCTTCACATGGTCAGGACGTTTATTTGACATATATGCAAATACTCATAGAAATGGCTTCATATCTCATGATGGAACCAGATTTGTATATAGAGCAGCTCTTTATATATCGGCCTGAACAAACCATTAGACATTTTACCAAGATGCAAAATGAAATATAACAAAAACCTCGAATACAACCTATGTATAATAAATGTGGTATTAGGTTATTGTCAATGGAAATCTAAGATGCAATGGTGAAGTTATACCGGTGTAGTGCAATATAATATCACAAGGAAAATATCTGAAGAACCCAAAGAGGTATGAAAACTTATCATAGGAGAATAGCGAACATCAAGCCATAATATACAGTATATGATAATCCTGACAGTTACATTATAGAGAACAACCAATGGCGAGCTGAGCCAGAGGCGATACGGTTTACCCCTTACCACTTTGAGTATGGCAGAGAATCTAGAGAGTGTATAGAAGTGACCCTTCTTCCCCTTGACAGCAGATATTAGGGGAAGGAGGATCCGCTGTTACATTTCTTAGATACCAGATCTTTTTGTTTTCAGGGGAGATAAGTTGCCGCCTGGGGGTGACTTACTATCCTCTCTCCATTCTGAGGACATAGAAGCTTGTCTGAGCCAAGCATGCATGTGTATGGGAGAAATATCTGTTGACCAAATGACATTATAAAGTGGATGACTGCTTAAGACTATACAAGTACAGTGCTGTACAAAAGTTTTAAAATGCTGCAAAGTAAGAATGGTTTCAGAAATAGAAGGGTTAATAGATCATTTTGCTAATTGACAAAAATAAAGTGAATGAACAAAAAAGAAATCTAAATCCCATCGATATTTGTTGTGACTTTTGCCTTCCATCACTTCTTCTCAATACAGTTGCACACAATGCTTGAAAATACCCGGCAGGGAGGTTGTTCCCGCCATCTTGGAGAACTAAGCACAGATCTTCTGTGGATGTAGGCTTGCTCCAATCCGTCTGTCTCTTCATGTAATCCCAGACAGACTGGATGATGATGAGATCAGGGCTCTGTGGGGGCCGGATCATCACTTCCAGGACTCCTCCTCTGAATATTGGTCACACCAAATATTGATGGGATTTAGATTTTTCTTTTTTTTCTTTCACTTCATTTTGTTCTAAGTCCTTTCATTAGATTTCCCATTCCTTCGGAATCCACTGCTGGCTTTGGCTAAAAAATGCTGCAAAATCTACAACAAAAATTCAATGCACGCCTTCAGCCTCTCAGTCATATTATGGACAAATGTTGATGCTTGAAATCTATACATAGAATATAGAGATATTAAAAGACGGGATTAACCAGGTCCTCAGGATTCTCAAAATCTTTGATGCAAAGTAATTCAGGATTCTCAGGAAACACTTGGAAAAGGGAGACAAAGTACTCTCAGATCGACCCCTAATTTTAAAGTTAGTCATTGTGGTTCACTTATAGTCATTCAGCAACTTACTGTCCATGAAGGCCAAGCTGAATGTGGATGGGACTGGTGACGGTCAGAGTGACAGAGCTAGCCGAGTCCTGTACTTTGGCTATCTCAGGCTGAATGTGAAGCAGGACAACCCCTTTAACTCCTAGTGGAATGGGCACCTAACATTTTATATAATTGTTCCAAGAGTTAGAAGTTCAACCCCTCATTGATACAGCCGCCATGATGGTTAGGAAAGCTGGTCTAAGGTCTAATCTTTCAACCCCAGTCTCAAGACAGTCACATGGGGCATTTGAACGGACCTATCCGAGACTCCCTGAACACACATAATGTCTAAATCCAACAATTATCGTCGTGGTCTCTTTTACAGCTGTGGTAAATACTAAATCCTCCAAAAACATATAGTTAGAAAACTCTGCAATAGCTTCAAAGAAAGTCTTAAGACTTGTGGTTTTTTGATGTCTGTAAACAATGAAGGTCTACATTTCCTGACTACAGAGAGATTAACCATAGTCCTGATGTAATCCTGCTCACACAGCTGACAGGTTTCACAGATTTCAAGTCTAACTTTGAACAATATCGGAAAATTATAATCAATGACGTACTCAAAATTTTGCTTGAGTATATGGCCTGTTCACACTTGTATGTATTGACCCCATATGCTGTATGTGTAAAATACAGAGCCAATGGTGTTCTATGGAGGTATGCGATCGGATCCAGGTTCATGCAGCATATTCAGCGTAAAGGTACTCTTCTGAGAAAATATGGTGTGTGGGCGGTAGACTGATTTTGTATAGAATTATAAAGGAGGTATTTCTTTGTTAAAGGAGTTTTTTTATGTGTTAGTGTTATGTCATACTACTAAATAAAGATGGGTGAACCTCTGAAGAATTGTTTGGTCCTGTGTTTGACAAAGCCATCTCCCGGGTTCGTTTTGATCCGAACTTGATCAGATAGAACTGGAAGTGAAATCATTATACTCTGGGGTAATGACGTTCAGCATACCCATGTCACCACTGAGACCCAATCACAGGCCTCAGTGGTGACCCTGCGTGCATGACATCACAGGAGAGCTCCAGATGTCAGGAGAGAGAGAGGGAGAGAGTGACGCCACAAGGAGGTAACAGAAGAAGAGCATAAATGTTTTTTATTTTTATAACCTCCCCTGGGCCTCCACCTATTATTTACCACAATGCCAGTTGCTACGGTGAATAGTTTAGAATATTTGAGTCGAATCCGGTTCGTTGTGAACCAATTCGCCCATCTCTACTAGCAACACCATGTTGCAGTACCTGCAGACCAAAGCTAAACTAAGTGTAATAGTATTCAGCCAGTGTACAGTGTTTGCGATGTGCTTTAGTTTATATACTGGACAAGACTACAAACATCAGACAGTAAAAAGTATATTTTATCCCCTAAAAAGGACAAAAAATTCCACTTGCTAGAAGGACATAGAATGTAATAGTTGATGTAATGTGTAAGAGTGAGTTCACACATGGTAGATTTGTTGCAGAAATTTTTTCCACTGAAAATCTGTCCCATATATCTGGGATAGATGCCTTGATTTCTGCAAGTCCCGTTCAGATGCATGAGACAATGGCTGAGATGTCTGCAACAAATCTGCCACATGTGAATTCATCACAAAGCTTCAAAAGGCAAACAAGTGCAGGTTGTAAGGACGCCAGTGACATTGGTAGAGAAAACTGGGTGTCATCCTGTATAGACATAGTTACCGCACAGATAACATAGTTGTCATCACCAACTTTTGTAGAGTCCTATATGGCAAGTGTGCCTAGTTCTATTCCTACACAAATTTGGCTAAGGCTTTGAGTTCTAAAATTCCTGGACAGCCCCTTTAATAACATTAAATATAATATTTAATATTCTCATATACTTGATTAACAGATTTTGGCTCCTTTCTGTATTCTGTGCCTTGTTTTTCTCACTGGCTTCTTATACGAGTATGGGTGGACGGGGAAAGGGACTTTAAACAGTTATATATCAGCCTTTATAAAGCATAGAACAGTGGTTTTGGTGTCATATGAAGGATGAGATTCTGTTTTATCTATATTATTTATTGAAATGTCATCAATAATTAAAAACAGTCAGAATTTAAAGCAGGTGCAGCTGCAAATATATGTATATGTGTAATCTATGCCAAACCCAACTATATTTCAGTGAAAGTAAATCTCTTCTTTCATATGACACCAAAAGCACTGTTCTATGTTTTATAATATAGAGATGGAACTACTTAAAGTGACCCCCCAGACTCAGTTTACATCCTTTATTAGAGCCAATACTCCTGTACTCCAGTTAGAATACAGTAAGAGAAAAAAGGCAATGAATACAGAAGAGGCAAAAAGTGGATTTCAGCTCTGTATTTCATGGAAAACGGACTAAATTAATGTATATAACAATATTTATTAATGTCACAAATGCTGCCAATTGATTGAACGTTTAGGTATCCTTTTAGGTTAAATACTGTAATATTACAGTGACTTACCCTATTATTCACTCTCTGGGGTATTACATTGAAGAATAGACACATGGGTAGGGCGGTCATGGCTGAGAAGCTCCAGATGGTCACAATTCCTACTGCCACCACTTTAACATTACAGGAGGTGGCCTGGGACACCTTCATGATACAGATCATCCTCTCCAGGCTCACCGCAGACAGGGAGATCAGGATAACGCAACCGCTGAGGCAGATGACATAAAACAGGAGATGGCAGAAGAAATCACCCAAGATCCAAACCTCCGTCCAGCGGACAATTAAGATGAGCGGTATCATACTGATGAAGAGCAAGTCCGAGCAAAACAGGTTCAACACAAAGCAGTTGGCAGTCACCAGTTTTTTCTTTCTAAGCAGCAAGACAATGGCAGAAATATTGACAAAGCATGAGAATGCGAACACCAGGGAGAGCAATAAGGTCTCCACCACTTTCACTGCCAGGGTCCTGTCGAATTCAGAGTAAAAATTGAAATAGGTGAAGTTGCAACTAGCTTCCGACTGACTACACAACAGAAGCATGTAGCCCATTGTAGATACCCAGTTACAGAAGTGAAAGAAGAGGCACATGCAGTGCGACTACATCCAGCGATGATGGTCAGGGGACCTCACATTTGATAACTCCCCTATGCCCAGGCTGGCATCGCAGAGGGTTAATGCAGCAGTACCAGCTCTGGAGCGTGCCTTCCTATAGTCCTGCAGTGTGACCGGTCGTTCCCTCTGTGATGTGAAACAAGGAAGTTACATGGCATTCTTGTAAATATCCACCCAACCAAAACAAAGATGAAGGTGTTGGGCTTTTATGATGCCAGCTTTTGTATTAGGAAATAATGCACGGGTTTCTTTGTCTGCTGTACCCTGGAATATTTACAGAGTGTAAATTTCTCGTAAAATTGCTTGCTCTTATGTTCATAAGTGAAGATAAAGAGATACAGAGTTTCCTGTTCTGATACTGCATCCACATCTGTCCGCTGTATTCAGACACCAGCACGGCAGCCTGACTCGTTCTTTTCTCTTAGATAAAGATTTCATTTAGTGTCAAAATTTACCAAAAAAGGAAACACAAACGAAAAACAGCCAAAAAAAAGGAGCACACACATAAGAAATGAACCCCAAGTGACAACTCGGAGCACTGGTGACGGCTTTAGCAGTTATACAGATTATAGTTTTAAAATTATTATGTAAGGTCCAAGCCCTTAAAGAGAGAGAGAGAGTGTCACGAGAACCCAGGATATCAGACCAGCCCAGCCCAGCAGATAGACAAATGATCTTTCCCCTTGTGTTTCCCCGCTGTTTCTGTTGCAGAGATATTGCAGTTTTTGTCAACATTCAATAAGCTCTTTGGAGCAAAAAGGGCGCTGCCATTGCTCCAAAGAGGTAGGTGACAGTATCCTTGTTGCTCCGAAGAGCAAATTTGAATATTGACAAAAAATAGTGATATCTATTTAGGTGACCTGAACCTGTCTGTGGGGCTGGGTTGATATGATGGGATCTGGTGACAGACTCCCTTTAAATCCTAGGCACGGGAAGCATTGTACAAGGATATCTGGCATGCTAAAACCCTTGTGGTTTAGTGTCTCGGATAGATCTCTAAGATTTAGTATCTAAGGCACTGTAAGTTTGGGTCAGATCGGAACTTTCGGTCATAATATGGACGATATAATACAGGTATGTGAAGACAACTAAAGAAAGTTACAGACATTAGGCATTTCTCTAGTCAGCTCTCTCCACATCTCAGGTGCACATATTACAGCAGCAGGGAAACCCGTGTGCTGCGAGAAACCTATTCATCCTTCATTTTTAAGAAAAGGGAAGAATGGGTTAATGAATAAGTTTATATTATGGAATTGAGCATTTCTGATTTACTGAAGTGTTAATATTTCCTCAATTAAACAAAGAGCCGATTAACCCTTTAAACAGAACCTTTCATCACCTCCACCAACTTCAAAATCATTCAATAGGTGGCGCTCCACTAACTCTGGTGCAGTTGGAATTTTTCCCCTAGCCCCCACTGTTCCTGAGCAATCATTACACCAGATATGCAAATTAGGCTCTGTCAGGTGGGCAGGCCCAGACTATCTGCTCTGTCTTGGACCGCCCTCAGTAGAGAACCTAATTAGCATATTGAGTGTTGAAGTTAGTCAGGAATGGTGGGGGCTACGGAAAAAAAATGCCAACTGTGTTTGAATCAGTGGAGCGCCACCTATTGAAGTATGTGAAGTGGTGGATTTGGTGGAGCTGGTGAAAGGTCGTCTTTACAAGGGACCTGTCAAAAATAAAAGGAACTAACAACCTGTTAAATTAACAATTCTGGATCACCTTTTCTTAGAACTTTGTATTGTGTTCCTCTACTAAACCGAGTGCAAATGTATTGATAAACTGACAACTGGCTGCCATTTTCCATTTCAATGGGTTGTGTCCTTATACACTGTGACATTGTCCAGTTAATGCCAGACTGCAGACATCAACCCTGTTGACATGGGAAATGGTAACGCCCATGTGTCAGTACCAATATATTTCTAGGTTGACTAACATAGGTCTGTTCACCATATTAAACACGACACAACCTCACGATCTTTATACAATCTTTATTATATCCATTTCTGGCAGGATCAATCTCCATGTTAAATTCCGGTATACTGAATATTACTGGTAGCAACTTTAAAATACAGCATCAAAAAATAAAAAATACAACTCAAAAATTCATTGGAAATAAAAAGTGCAATGCTACAAGTTAAGCAGATCGTTCATTTTACATGGTCACCAGATATAGGCCCCTATAAACCAGGAACATTTTCTTACGCTGCTAGGGTTTATGGCCCTAAACTGGGTAGTCTTGTCCTATCCATTGCTCAAAGAGTTTGATAACTTTTAATCTGCCGAAGAGGAGTCCCGGCTCACCCCCAGCAGTACCAAACACATGCATGTTGTGCCGTCTGAGACCAGGATGGTGCACCTTGCTTCACTGACTATGCAGAACAATTCAGGACTCCTGGACTCATCTCTAGCAGATAACAGTTGCTGTGCTTGGCATTCCAACCTGTGAAGCGCTGATCAGCAGGGGTCCTAGGTGTCAGACCACAGGATAGGTCATGAAAGATAGCGCCCAGAAAACCCCTTTAAACAGACATTTCAGATGGACATCAGTGCATGTGAGGAGATAAGTGTTCTTTACAGGCTGGCGATTATAGATGGATATGCTTTAATAAGTGCAAAACGCTAACCAGACCGTTCATGTCAGTTCAGTTAACCCCAGTGTTGCCAGGGCAGGTCGACCAGTGTTCACCGTACATATAATAAAAATAATAATTCAATTCACTGCAAAGTTTTAGACGTTACAAAACATATGCTCTTAATGACCAAACGAGGAAGGAAAATCTCAGCAGTACAATATGTGGTTATCAATGTATGAAAACCAATGACCCATTGTAAGACTTTAGTACATCCCGGTATAGCACATACAAAAATAATAATAAACCATACGTAATTGTATAAAAAGAGGGAAGGGTGGAGTGTACAAGTGACAAACCCTCCTTTCTATAACTGGCAGGCTGGCTGTTACAGTAGGACTTCTTCAGCTCGTGCAGAAATCTATGTGCGCAAGGAGCTCCCGGTGCTGGCTGGTGGGGTACACGACTCGACATCTGGGGCACTCCAGGAAGCTCTCATCTAGCAGACTTCTATTCTTCGGCGATGGCTGATCATCTCGCAGGCTCAGCTTGTCATTGAAGTCAGAAGCAAAGTTGCAGGGTGATTCAACAAAATATATGTCCCGTTTCTGTCAGATAGAGATCACAGATCAACAGTACATAGAAGACATTGTTTCAACTAGTCCACCAAATGGCTACCTTAATGGCAGAATATGTGATACACTGTACTGTATATACTATGGGACAGCAGAGTGGCAAGATGTTGGGGACAACTAGCATCATTACGATGTAATGAGTCCTGATCTCTGGACTATACTCAATCTGCAGTATTCAGTCTAGACTTCCCAAATAATATTTGCCAGTGGGCAGGAGGCCAAAGTGACCACCACTAACTAACAATGGCAGTCAGAATATGGGTAGTGATGGACAATAATAACTAAAATAGGAGCATTAAACCTCCTCTCTGGCTGATTTTTTAGAGGACCGTCGTAGTGAATTTTATAGAAATGAATAGAATATAACAATCTGTGCAATCCTTTCTATGTACCGCCCATGGGAAACTACCGGACTTACCGCTGGCTCCAGCTTTGTGATCTGTTCCCTGGTTTTCCTCAGTTCTTTCAGTACTTTATTCAGCTGCTGTTGTACATTTTGTTGGTCAATTTTGCCATTTTCTAAATCAGCAGTGCACTTCTGAATCTGAGAATACAAGAAAGTATTAAAAAGGGATATTTCCTTCATAAAAATTAAAGGGAACCTGTCAGGTCGATTTGGGACACTAAAACCACCTACAGGTACTTATAGACCAGGGGTTTAGTTTCCCAAATCGCCCTACTTGAAATCCATCCGTGCACACATTTAAAAAAACATAAACCTTTATACTTACCTAGAGATGAGTCTCATCTGAATATTTCTGGTGCTCCCGGCGCCTGCGCAGCTCTTCAGTGAAGCTGAGGATGTATACTGTGGCTTCACTGAGCAAATACCGGATGTACGGGGCATGTGCACTGAAGCCAAGGAATTCAGCTGGCTTCAGCGAAGAACTGCACCAGTGCGAAGAGTACAGTGGCAGAGGGAATATAGAACTTTTTTTTTATTGTGGGCACAGATGGCTTTAGAACAGGGCGATTTGGCACACTAAATCCCGAGCTCATAAGAACCTGTGGGTGGTTTACTGTCCCAAATCGCCCTAACAAGTTCCCTTTACAGGTAAAAGTATATGGCCTTCATCTATGCTGACATGTCAATTTTAGTAGCCCCATTGAATGGAGCTCATCAACACAACAGCCGAAAGCAAAACCAGCAGAAACTTGAGAATCAGATCAAAAATACTCATAATGTTTTGTCAGGTTTATCACATGAATATTATGATGGGAATTATTATTTTATGAGCAATGTAAATATTGTCTCTCTTACAAAGCTCCTGGGGCTCGGCAACAGTATGACCTGGTTTCTGGATGTGTCTTCTGTCATGATATGTAAGCTTTTGGCAGGAGTTATGGCCAGAAGAAACACCAGAAGTCTCCTTTAGGACATTTTAGATAGCTGGGATGAAGAGATAGCCGTACCTGATTTGACAGATCCCAATTTTTCTTCTTCTCCTCTTCATACTTCTCCCGATACAAGTCTAGTTCATCCTTCAGCTTCTGCATTCTTTCCTTAAACCGTCTCCTGTCCTCTTCCCGCTGCCCCCTCTCACTTTCTTGTAGGGATTTTAAGGTGGCGGATACATTTTGGAGTTCTTTCTTCTTCTCCTCGTAATTTATTCTCACGGCAGAGAGCTCAGAATTTAACTGGGCTGTTATCTGTCTTTCCCCTTCGAGGTCTTTCTTTGCAGCGAGCAGAAGTCGGTCATAGTATTTCTGCTTATCTCCTTGTGCTGAAATCAATAATCATAAAATACAATATAAAGTAAAGGCTGTAGACGTCACACCATTAAAGTGGTTGTGCCCTTAAAGACACTATGCACAAGATCGGGAACAAATGTCACATTGCTAGGGGACCAACCACTGGGACCCCAGTGAAGAAGAGAACTGGGGACTGAAAGTCATGCAAGTGTACTGGTGCTCCATTTACTGCTATGGGGTGCCGGAGATTACAGTCCCAGTAGCCCCATAGTAATGAATGAAGTACTGGTCTCGCAGGCACACTAGCACTCCATTCACAATGAGGAGGCACAGGGGACTTTCTGTCATCAGTTCTCCTCATTGCTGGGGGTCCCAGCAGTCAGAACCCCCAAGAAATGTGATTTGTGGATAAGTGTCCTTAATTGCACGACCCCTTTAAATAAGATGCATGTATTCTGATACATTCATGCACGTAGCATGCACAGAGCCAGTATACAGGGGTCTTATCATAGCAACCATTAAATTAAAGGACTTGTAATCTCTCCTGACTTGTCTTGAGATTAGCAAATACTTGTGCATGCACCCACACAGTCTGACACTTGTATAGTGATACACCCCTTTAACAAGAAGCATGGTGACAGCCAATTGTCAATTGATCCATACATTTTTCATACTGATAACTGAGGAATAGTAATAAGTCAAACTGAAAGAAAAGATGCTCTAGAATTGTTAACTCAGGGCTAAAATAGACAAGTCAGGAGAGCTAAAAGTTCCTCTTTAAGGCTACGGCCCCACGTTGCGGAAACACAGCTTTTTTTGTTGCCGTTTTTTGAGCCAAAGCCAACAATGGCTACAAAAGGAATGGGAAATATATAGGCAGTTCTTATACTTCTCCCTTCTGCTCAATCCACTCCTGGCTTTGGCTCAAAAAACCGCAACAAAAAAGCTGCTTTTCCGCAACGTGGGTCCATAGCCTAAAAGCGGTTATCCGGAGACAACATCCCCTACCATCTGACTTGCTCTCTCTTTCTTGTTGAGTTTTTGTGGCGTGGACCACTTGTTGCTCCAGATCTCCAATGCGAGCCATTAACCCTTGAACGTACGCCTCTCGTTGCTTGTCATATACCAGCCACTGCCCGTTCTTTTCCAGAGCCTACACAACATGAAGACAGGAATGGCAAATGATAATAAGTTACTCTGCTCACACAATTTACTACAGCTATATAAGGCATGAACAGGCCAGGAAACCCCTTACATCACTACATTTTTATTGGGACTTTATTGAACCTGATCAACAGACGAAACTTGAATACCAAAAGACATGCATAAGGGAAGAGAGTGCAATGATCGTTCGACTGCCGCAGGTATGGCGATCAGCTAACATCCCAGGGCAAAGTCACATGTGGCATGTCGCATTACCTGACGGCCAAACAAATGAATGACCATTCCTGGACTCTGTGGTTGACTGGATCTGCTATAACACATTAAAGGGGGTTTATCTGCTTTTTTCAAAACTATGCCCTATCTATAAGATAGAACATTCATTTTAGACCTTCAGGGGTCCAACCATTGGGACCCCAAAGATCAGCTGTTTCACCTGTAAGCTGAAGAGCTCATTTGCTGTACTTTTAATAGACTTGAATGGCACAATGCAGCGGTATGCTGCAGTACAAACGCTGCTATAAAAGTACAGTGAGCGAGCACAGCAGCCTACAGACGTACAAGGGAAAAAGCTGATCTGTGGGGTCCCAACAGTCAGAACCCATCAATCTAAAACGGTCCTGTCTTATGCATAGGATGAATTTTAAAAAAAAAAATCAAACAAAAAAGAACATAACCCTTTAAAGGGGTTTTCAGAGCTAAATATATTGTCACTAATATCAGATATTTTGGGGTCTGATATCTGACACACCCATGGATGTTCTCAGCAGCTGATAGTCAGAGAATGAAGCAGGAAGCAGACAGCGCTGTTCTTTGTATAGTGGTGATACTGAGTCGCTTCGGCTTAGATTCAATTTAAATGAATGGGAGTAGATCTGCAGTACCTGGTCAGGCCACTATACAGAGAACAGCGCTGTCTGCTTCCTGCTCCATTCTCTAAGTATCAATTGGTGGATGTTGGACCCCACTAATCCGGTATTGATGACTTATCCTTAGGTTAGGTCATCAATATTTTTAGCCCAGAAAACCCCTTTAAGGTCTATAAGAGGTACAAAACAATAAAAATACAGATATATGTGCCGCCTCAGGTACAATTATGTTGTTGTCTGCTATGTCTAGGCTCTTGCACAGAGCAGTAATACATTGATCATAGCAGCACATGGCTCCCGCTGTACCTCTGACTTCATACACAGATGTGTACAGGGATTTGTTTTCCTGTTGGGTTCAATATGACCTACTTTACTCTATCAGACCCCAGGTGTATGGAGGTAAGGGAGAGGATCTCCATATGTATGGTAGGACATGAGACCGCTCTGCATGACTTGTGTGCACACATCTCAGTACTGATACAGTAAAGTCTACCTTTCTGCCATATCAGTGTCTACATTCTTATCATTTACTACAATGAAGAATCAGCATGGTATATAATCTATACAATTACCTGCCATTAGTAAGGAAAGACTGAGCAGAAAACAGCTGGATGGCTTATCACAAGCCTTTATATGACTGGGAATAAAAGCAAACAGAGCAGTGATACGTAATGAGCAGCGCGGATCACATGGGGAATAGTAATATCCTATGATTGGCGCCTCTCATTGACATTTACTATTTATTCAGAGCATCTGTTGTGTGTATGCAGAAATAGGAGCACAGAATGGACAGGATGCTGCTAATGGATTCTAGGACAACGTATTATAATTGCTCAACTAAAGCAAATGCCCCCCGATGGTGTGCAAATATGATCACACAAGCGGCAAATAATAGACTGCATGTCAGGTGATTCATTAGAATAATGACATTATAAGAGGTATCGTAGGTCAGGTTAGGGGCAAAAGAGCAACACAGGAGAGAACAAGGCTGTGCACTTCAGTTTATGTACTAGAGATAAAATGCTCCAAGTGTTGTTAGAGATCAATGGCAGACATCTGATCACAATATATGCTGTATGTGAATATGGCAGCAGGTGCCAAGTAGTAGTGTAAGGCCTAATACCCAGGTCAATTGCCAGGAACATGTGTTCATAGGAACGCTCAATCCCAACAATTTGGTGAGGATAAGATTTGGCAACCAATGTCAAAGCCGTGACCATCTGCACGGAGGACTTTTCTCTCTGCTGGTTTCAGTATAAAAACAGTGGACCCCATTATAGTCTATGGGGTCTGCACAGGGCATGATCTAGTGCAATGAATACAAGACTAGATGAAGCTGCTCCCCCATCACTAGTTAAGGTACAGTAAGTTTGCTTATGCCGATCTAAAGGTTCTAAAAGCTTATAACTTGACTCTTCAGTAGCAGAAATCTTCGTGAGGGCATCAACGAAAAAAAAACATTGCTTGTGGGGCCAGTTAAGGGAGGAAAAACCACTTCCCTTTAAAGTAAACCTGCACCTCTCCTGACATGTCCATTTCAGTACTGCTAGCCCCACCACATTGGTATTATTTAGTACAGTAGTAGGGATTAATTCCATTGCAGTCATACGTTCCAGGGCCTTGTGGAGCTACCAGTGATGCTGGGTGTTTGCACAGAGTTTGGAGCACCTAGACTATGACTGCAGAGATAAGAGTGTAGCAAAATCCCTTTAAGTGAAAACACTGTTGCACCTGCATAGTGGAACATTAGGGTGTTCAGTGAGCAGTTTTAATTTTAGATGACACATTGGGTGACAGTAAAACCTGGGTAACCTACACCTATTTATTCATTTTATAGAGACATGGAATAAAAGTTAAGTTTTAGCTTCCTAGTAAGTGGATCTTCAGTGATGGTGTAAATGTAGAGGAGTGAGCAGAATGGTGTAAGCGATTCCTCCATAGTGTCTCACCACCCTTAGGCTCCTTCCACATTTTGTTCTGAACATAGGATCAGAACTAAAGAACTAAAAAAATAGCACTAAGGATGCAGACAGAGCACATTCTGTTTGCATCCATTATCAATGTAATCCTGTAATGTGTATAATGTGTCGCTACACCTACAATAAATGTTGGCTGACAGCTATTCCTCCCGGCTTACCCACACACACTCACATTATTGTGCAGTACTTAAAAAGATTATCCAGTTTTTTAAAAAATATTGGACAAATAGCATCAATACAAAACTCTTCCTAATATTTATCCTGTTTAAATTCGGCACCATTTATCTGAATTATTTTCAGGTCAGTCGTGATGTTTTGTTTGCAAGCTTACTACCCACCCTGTCACCAGTGCAGCCAGCAAAAGAAACATCACAGCAGCCTGTGACCTGGTAGGTTGGAATGATTTATTGCCAGTGATTTCATTGCAGGGGAGAGTGGAAAAGAGAGGGGTACACAGTGAGTAAGAGCAGGTAGATGAATCATGGGAAATGTAGTTTGTCCACAGATTCACCGCATGTAAATAACAGTGATACAAGCAGCAAGCAAAATAAAGCCAAGCAAAGGATACACACGGAAACAGTGAGGATTTAGCACTGCTGTGCGTGTTTTTGCAGATAATTTTTGAAAGCTGGATAATCCCTGTAATCTTCCATGGGGGGGAATCTAAACAAACAGGACTAAAGAAAGCTTCTTTTATTTATTTTTTTTTAACATTACAGTCTATGACGACTGGCTGATGAATGTGCTTGTCTGCATCTTTCATACTCTGCTCCTCAGCCCGTTGTTCTGACCCTACAACAAATCAGCACAATAGACTAAACACTGGCAAAGAAAAAAATAGCCTTATAATTCTGCTTTCGGTCATTCCTCTGACTACACTCTTGAAATTTCTATGTAATCTGACAACAGGCTGTTACCAGCTGGCTGTGTATGCCACTATACAATTAGTGCTGGCAGTATCACACGCTAATTTGACATGGGGAATGATGACATACAGCTGTCAATTTATTCATACATTTCTAGGAGGAATAACTGAGGACAGTTACCGATTCCCTGTAAGGCTGGGGCCTTGTTGTGAGTTTGTACCAGGTGAGGCGCAGGCAGTGGACTGCAACGTGTGGCCCTGCCTAAAAGAGTTGTCCGAGATCTGGATGGATTTCAGAAAACCCTTTCACTCTATAGTCTCCAGGTAGCGATTCCACTTCCATTGAACGGCGGGAATCGACAGCAGAATGCGAATCTAGCAGACATGTCTTTGGCACAATAGGCAATGGGCACACTGTAGCTTCTCTTCTAAGCCCAGTTCATACAACATGCACACAAAAACCTCCCATACAAGTCAGTATGAGATTTTTTTTCACCTTACTTTCCTTCTACAGTATAATGCAAATGTCATCAGCAGCTTCTGCACTCGGGCAAGTTGAATGCTCCGTAATAATGTAAAGAAAACGTAATTACCTTTAACCGTTATAAATCCCATACATTGGTAAAACAACAAATACTCACGTCTTTCAATTGTGCCTCCAGGATGTGGATTCTGTTCATATCTTCTGCCATGGGTGGCTTCTTAAAAAAAATAAAAAAAATCAATATTACGTGTAAATCAAGCAAAACATCAGAACGCATCATTTTAACATATTCTGTTTCTAACCTCAGATAAGTATAAGTTAGTAAAATGGCGCCATCTTGTGGACCACACTGAAATACTTACATTTACAAATTTTTCTCTATGCCAGACATCCATGTAAATATATACAGATATATACTGTACAGTACCTTCAGGCTTTCAGCCACAGTACATTGTAGAGAACATTATGTTGAGCACCATCATGCCTTTATATGGACCAATGAATTTCCTGGAGACAGACTCCCATTAAAGGGATGTTTTAGTTTCTATTTTTAAACTCAACATAGGCTTACATTGGGTTATGCCATGAAGATTATTTATCCGCTACCCATAGGACAGAGGGTAAATAGCTGATCATGGGGGTCTGCCTGCTGAGACCTGAGCCTGAGAATGGGAGCTGTTTCCTCCCATTGTGAATTCAGCCGGACTGCAGTAACAGTGCTGTATGAGACACATTCTTTCTCCCATTCACTTTAATGGCAGTGCCGGAGATAGCTAAGTGTGGTACTTTGGTTATTTCCAATGCACCCCTTGAAAACATTCATATAATATGGTGCAAAATATAGTATGAGTGAGTGTGTTTGTGTATGTGTGTGGGGGTGGATTGGGCTTAAATGTGCCACAATGCGCCAAAATAGTGTCGAAAAATTCTGGTTCACATCTGTGTTGGAGCTGCATAACTCAGTCTAAAATTGTTGGAGAGAAAAGTTCTGTATGGAGTATAAAACTGGCAGACACCCGGCGGACCCCATTATAGTCTACGAGGTCCGCGCGTAACCCCCTTTTTTAGAAGATGGGATCTCTGTCTTTCGGGTCCCCATGAAGACCTGAACGCTAATGTGAACCTAGCGTAAGCCAACTAAAAGATGGTATTAACTTAGACTAGAAAGTTTAAAGATTTATCATCTGACATCAGTCACTGTGATAAATCTGACGTACTTTCAGACTGCCTGTCGAACTATTAGTAAATTTGGCCCATTTGCTAGTAGTGCCAACCTCAGAGAAGGTGACAGCCACAAACCAGCATTGAAATGTGCTTTCTTACAACAGCTGGCAGTACAACAAGTGGTTTCTTCACAAATACTGTAAAGGTCCATACACCTTCAATACGTGTGGGTCCACAGCTGTTCCTCTCCACTTCTCTATATACATGTACATTCGGCTCAGCCGAGCATGCACAGGTTTTTCAATATGAAGACACCTCTGATAGCTGCTCCTTGCCCAATTCTTCCTTCCCCTATCATCACCTTTCTGGGGAGTGTCGGCAGGCCTCATACACATAAGATAGGCCGGTCGCAACATAATCATCAGGGTGGCCGGACTTTGGTTTATTGGGATGAAATCATAAGCAACATTATGGAAGGACGAACATGTGAGACTGCAGGGAATACCTGGACATTGTCAGATCTGCTAGCTATCGACTGAACCTTACGAGATGAGGCTTCTAGGAGCTGTTTCCGGATCTTTGTGGAGATTTCTTCCAGTCTCTTGGCTTCCATCTCTATCTGAAGAACCTCTCCATTATTTCTAGCATTAAGGACATCACTGAAATTCTGTATCACTTCACCTTGTCTGGCCCTATCATCACTGTCTTTCACGTTTTGGGTTTCCAGGTCAAGAATTTTCTGCACTCAAGGAATAAAACTGTGTGACTATTAAGTATAATCTGAATAATGCTCATACAGTCAACACACATATAGACAGGTTACTAAAATACATATGAACAATTTTATCAAAATGCTTCTACCTGCATTAAAGGGGTATTCCAGCTATTTCACATCATCCCCTAGCCACAGGATAGGTGATAACTTGCCGGTGAGTGGGAGTCTGACAGCTGGGACCCCCTAAGAATCACAAGAATGTAATGTGCAGCCACATGAAGGGACTATTGGAGATAACAGAGTGCACCAACTGGCTATGTCTGGCAATCCTATATAGACTGCTCAAACCGTCCCTTCCAAATGAATTGGGCCCTTTTCTTGTGAGATAGGTTAGGGTCTCAGAGGTCAGACCTCCATCCTCTATGCCGTGTATAATAACCACAATACTCCATTAATCCACTACAGAAAGCCAACTTGTCATATTTAGAAGGTAAAGCAGCATGACAGATGTAAATACATTTGCTATTGCACATACACTAGACAGACGAGGGCAGCGGGCAGTTCTTAAGTGGGCAAAGGACTTAGTGTACATCACCCAGCTCTTTGCCACACAGTATGCTGTCCTGCAAGCATATGCAACTATATAGGTATAAAATGTTTCACTATGCATATATGTACTAAACAGGACATTGCCCCTGCTCTGGTTAAGCTTTATTACTAATATTCAAGCTGCACCCTCAAAGTTTACCTCTGCAGAGGACAGTAGGGTGCCCTGTATGAGCGCAGCCTTCTCTGCACCCACTCCAACTCTCACTGACATCACCAATTCTCTTCTACTCCAGCAGTAGGTCCGTTGAGTAGACTGGCGTCAGTCATGTGATAGAGAGTTGGAGCATCAGCAGGGAAACAATATTTCAGGCCTCCCCCTCCAAAGGTAAACTTCAGACCCCACTGACCAGATACTGATGGCCTATCTTGTGGATAGGTGATCAGTATCTATTACCTTTAGATCCTGGACAATCCCTTTAAAACATACATAAAATTTTGAACGATTTTCTGAGAGAATTAGCGACATTAATAAATGTTGTAATACACATCATTAAGGGATTTGGCTCCTTTCTGTGAAATCCCGCACTGAAATCCACTTTCTGTCCCTTCTGTACCCTTTGCTTTGTTTCTCTCACTGCTTCTCACTAGAGTGGGGGTGTATGGACTCTTATAATGCAAGGGTGCTGAGTCTGGGGGTTACAAACAGCTTTCTGCTACAGCCAAATGTGTAGAAATACCTACAAACAGGCAATGCTGAGGATTGACCCAGGTACAATACAGGTGCCATACAGTATGAGGCAGTGGTTAGTGCAGCAGATAATAGACACTTCATGACCACTTCCCATTGAAATCAGAGGATGGCCTGCAGTGTCATCCGCTCCGAACTGGCAGTAACCACTGTGACCCAGGTACACCCATCTACTGTTCAGAGAGGTCTGGCCTTGTTTTTGTTTGCTATGCGTATCAGCACTATTAAATACATTATAAGTACACGGGAAGATAAGACAGATCACAAAGTATCTACTTGAAAAAAATGACTCTTTTTCCACTTGTCAGCCTGCTTTTCTCCTCCCCCTTTCCCACTTACTCTGCATTCACTGTTAGAATCTGTATACAGAATTGACATGAACTGTCAGCTCACTAGAAAATTGGTATACAGTGAATACAGAGTGAGGCTGGGTTCACACCAGCGATGGCTCTCCGTACGGGGATTCCGTTCCTCTCCCCGCATGAAAAATGCGCTTTTCTTTCCGCATTTTTCACCCTTTTCGGGCAGAAACCAAGTTGAAACCACGGGGACTCCATTATAGTCTATGGGGTCCGTGGGTTACCTCTTTTTTTAAGTGGATTAGATTTCCGTTCGGGGGATCCCCAAGCGGACCCCCCCGAACGAAAACCCAAACACAGATGCGAACCTAGCCTGACTGAGCAATAAAGAAAGCAGGATAGAGGAGGAGAGTTTGAGAGAAAGATAAGCATTTTTTTTTGTAATTTGACATATATTACAAGGTTTCTTTATCCTCCCTTGTAATATTAATTTCTGGAAAGTTGATATAATCATAAGGTGAGCCAAATATAAATAACTGCAATAAAACCACTTGCTAATATATACTATATCCCAGATCTGAGAGTTCTGCACTGTGTTACAAGGGGGCATCAATCACAGCAGAGACTTGCTCTGAGGTACTGATTGTTTGGGGATGAAATGGAGCTGACAGGTTTCCTTTAATGATGCTACCTGCGGGCTGCTACTTGGGGGCTCAGCCTCAAAATGGTTATCAATGTCTCAGAGAAGAATAACTCTTCAAGTCGTGAGGCCACTACACAAAGTTAATTTTGTTCCTCATCCTAGACACCTACGTTTTATTATATTATACATGGTTATAAATTGTCATTCTAATGACTCAGTAAAGAGAAGGGTCAAGAATATTTAGGGTGTGTGAACACAGACCGAGTCCTATTGTAGTATATTACATTACCTCCAGTAGTCTGTTCCTCTCTGTACCAGATAGTTTAGATTTGGAGGCTTCTTCTATTTTCTTTTTCAAGATGACATTTTCCTTCTTGAGTCTTTCCAAATCACTGTCCGATTTAGAGGCGGCAGGTTTATGACCCAGTTTATTATTCCCATTTTTGGAGTTCATTTTTTTTTTTTTTTATAATGTCCTGAAAAGGGAAAAAAACCCACCTTAGAATACATAGAAAACAAACATGTTCCAAATCTATGAAGAAGCAGGCAAGCCGGCCATACAAAACATACAGCAAAAACAGTCATAAAAGTTTTTACAAAAAGTGCCTCTGCCAGAAGATTTACTACAACTCATATCAGAAAACTGGTGTTAGTTATAATTGAAATCTATGCCAGTCCCTGACTGGTGTACACTTCAATCTTGCCCCAGAGGATCTCGCAAGATGTGCCAGAATTATGAAGAGGTTGGAGACTCTTAATTTATTTTACCACTGGTGCAACATGCGCCTGAATTATTAAGACTAGAGTTAGGAAATGCCAGTCTTAATAAATTCCCCCCAATATGTATTACAAATAAAACCCTAATCTAGGATGACCTTGTGATATACAATATATTATTAAAAGACGACATCAAACTGATGTGACCTCGTAGACCATGAGAACAGGGGGTCCTTTGTCCCCCCCAGATGAAAGAAGCAGCTGCCAGTGCATGGACAGCTGCGGCTGTCACTTCTATAGGATTGCCTGAGTTAGTTGAGTACAGTACTCCAGCAGTCCCATACAGAACAAGTGGCAGCACATATGCGAAATCTGTAATTATATTTAGACAGGGCAGAACAGGACCCCTAATCTTGTGATCAGTGGACCCCCATTTCCCATCAGATAACCAACTACGTCGAGGATAGGGGTAACTTCTGAGCTGAACAATGCTTTAGGCTGAGGCCCCACGTTGCGGAAACACAGCTTTTTTTGTTGCAGATTTTGGTGAGATTGTTTTGAAGCCAAAGCCAAGAATGGCCACAGATATAAAATGAAATATAAAGGAGGCTCTTATACTTCTCCCTTATGCCAAATCCACTCCTGGCTTTGGCTCTGGGTGACACTCAGCTGGTTTAGGGGCCCCACACGTGGTGACAGGTTCCCTTTGAAAACCAAGAAGAGTATCAGGTGATATAATAATGACCTAAGACCTGTCATCATCATTAGGTTAGTAGCAGAACCTGTGTATATATGTCTATAAGCAGCTGTATTATCTGGAGCATTTCAAAGCATGCTATATACCTGGGAGCTGACTTTAGGATTAGTTAGGGGTCCAATCTCTGGGGCCCCAGCAAAGATTTAGCACTTTGGCCCCTTTGCAATCATTCTTTGCCCTGCTGTGCTGCAGGTCCCATACATAGCATGCGGTCTGGATGTGGCACCACCTCATTCTCAGGATCAGAGGTCAGACCCCCACCAATTATACAGTGATGGATATGTCATTACCCCAGGAAATGGGGACAGCCCTTGTCACATCAGGATACCCCCTCCTAGTTGTACAGAAGCCCCTCTATGCAGCTCTGCTGATATAGCGCCCCCTTTACGAGGTCATTGTAAAACCATACATGCCCACATAGCAGATCTACAGGTTACCCTGCATGCTATAACAAGACAGTACTAGTATATGTACCATAGACACTGTTCACATTGTGCATACAGCCCAGCAAACCAAAAAGAACCAAACAACAGGACTGACCTAAGAACGATCCGCTAAGACACCTGCCGGGAAACCTCCCTCATCACAACAAGCGCTCACTTCCTGACTGTTTGAAAAACGCGCTGTACGCGGTGACGTCATCAGAGGGACGGCTGAAACATTCCAGTGACTGTACGGTGTGTAGGAAGGGACAAGTCTAGACGTTTGCGTTACGTAGCGTCCTGAGGTATTTCGTGAGGTAACTCTACCACTTGTGGTGTATCTAAAGCCGAGCCCCTATACGCCCTAACTCCTGCCTCTTTTCACGACATACTGAGGTGTAGTGTCTTAGCTTCATCTTTTGAGGACCATTTTAGTTCCAGATAAAGCACGTCCACTATCCTGAGAGAAAAGCAAGGTAAAAATAGGTAAAAAAAAAAAAAAGAGAAAAAAAAAAAAGGCCGGAATAAGAAAAAAAGGGAGTCTTGATAAATCCCCCCCTTCCTAACACTAGGTATTTTAGCTTGGTTTCACTCATGTGTTTCTTAACAACATTTTTTACCTAAAAATAAAATAAAATTCATTAGAAATGTTGCGGCCGCATGTTACAGGTATTCATATTATTAATACGTGGTCTTATATACATTATACATGACATACATATACACACGCACATATACACGACATACGCACATATACACACATTTTATATATATATATATATATATATATAAATATATATATGCATTTACACACATACACGTACATATATATATATTTAGACGCGTGCAAACATTTGCTTATATATATGCATTTACATACCCGCATAATCATTTGCCTACACTTATATATACAAACATTTACACACATGCATTTACCTACACTAATTTATACTCATTTTTAGTATGGGGGTGCCGATTTTGAAAAAAAAAAAATCAAAAGATGAAGTACTCAGTGTGCCATGTAATAATTGTAAGGGGTCGCCCTCCTACATCGGTAATTACCAACAGGGGGCCTCACCACTTGAAGTATTTAGAAGGATGATCCCATGCAATGTTATCGGCGTCCTTAGGATTTTTTTTTTGATTTTTGGTAAAAATTATTTGGTAGGGGTGCGCCAAGAAATTTTTTTTTTTTTTTCCAGGGGGACCCTGAGTCTGAAAAGGTTGGGAAATACTGACCTACATGAAAGTCATATAGCGCAAACTATAACTGCAATAGTCGATTAAGCTTACATTTCAATGTGATCCTTTAGCAAAATGATTCACATTTGGACTGGACATGGGGCTAAGTGTAATCTGCAGTAAGCCTGCTTTGTGGGGGCAGAGGACGCCCATCACACAGCCTAGTCTTTTTGTTGAAGAAGCCAAACAAATTTTTTACAGTCTCATTGAAATGAATGAAGGCAAATTTAGCTGCCATATTATACTTTGCACAGGTAATTGCTGTCCTTTGACTAGGCTACTGGCCTGGACACTTAGACATTGTGCCTCATGTTCCCACCACCTCCCAGTGTATTTACATGAACAATTAGAAAGAGATTGCCACCTGGAACAGCACTGCCATTTGTTTAAAACAGCAGAGAGTGTCCTGTGCCAGGTAGATATGCCTTGGGTGCCGTGGGTTGCTGAATCCTGACCTACACTGATATATACTGTATACACACACACACACATACATATGCATCTACTTACTCATATACAGGGGCATCTCAATAAATTAGAATATCTTTGAAACGTTTATTTCTTTCAGTAATTGAATTTAAAAAGTGACCTCCTATATTTTCTAGATTCTTTACACACAGAGTCTTCTATTTCAAGTGTTTTATTTCTGTAACTGTTGATTATGGATTACAGGTAATGAAAACCCAAATCTAAGAAAATTTGAATATTGTAAAAAAGTTCAGTACTGTAAATTCAGTGTCACCTGCCAAGGTTTCCTAAGCCTTTACATGGTCCCTCAGTCTGGTTCAGTAGGACACACAATTATGAAAGACGCTGATTATAGATTGTATTAATGAAATGAATGAACGTTTCTAAAATATTCAAATTTATTGAGATGCACCTGTGTATACACACATTTACACACACATATACGCATTTACCTGCACAATATATATATATATATATATATATATATATATATATATATACACACACACACCCACACACCCACATTTACCTACACTTATTTATACACATTTACTTGCGCTCATATAAACGCATCTACACCCGCATACACATTTACCTACACTGATGTAGACTGTATACACACACATACGCATTTATGTACACTCATATATATATACAGTACAGACCAAAAGTTTGGACACACCTTCTCATTCCAAGAGTTTTCTGTATTTTTATGACTATAAATTTTTTTATTTTACACAATTTATTAATATAAAATACATTTTTTTTTCACTTATTTGCATATTTTTATCACATCTTCTTTGCTTATAATTATATAATTTTTATTTATGATTTTGTTGAGTACTTATTGCTTTTGCACATGTCACTTCTTGCACATGTCATCATTTTTTATATGTACTTGTTCCAGAGGACATATTTTTGGTCCTTTATAATCTCTCTTTTACAATTATGGCACTATTTGTATGTTCATCGTTATTTTATATATAGTTTTTATATATTTGGGTCTTTGGATGTATTTATTCTTTCCTGCAATTGTAGCGATATATATTTCTGGTCTATTGCGACCCTCCATACCTCTTGTATTATTTCATTTATTCACCTAACCTGCTGTGCGCATGCCTGGCTCTCTTACCCCTTTCCCATGTGTCCTATCCGCAATATCGCGAGGCGTGGCTGGGACTCGTGACTATGACGTCATCACGTTGTGATTCCCACCCATGTCAGCGCGTGCGGACGTGGTCACGTGGTTGTAAGAGGTACTGATGGCCTGGGCATGCGCCATAACAATCAGGTAACTTCAGGATGGTTTTCATGTATTACTATTGGTAAGAAGATTTGTAGCAACACACCAGTTTTAGAGTTTGGCCTTGATTATACTGCTTATATAAGCTTCTGGTTTGCCTCACTGACACCACCCCCAGACAAAGGCTTTGTGTGCTGAAACGTGCGTTGGGTTTTGTCGTCAGGCAGCGGCATCTGTGTCATGGGTATGTTTAGATCTTATACCATGTAACTTACTTTGCAAAATACATGTATAGTGTGATACATTGGGCATTTATATAGGGGTTTTATATATACACTTGCTTTTTATTAACCATTAGTACCCCTTGTATTTATATATTGCTATATACTTCATGCATGGTTGTATGCTATCTCCCTCATATTTATTTATACTACTTAGCCTCTGCCTCTCTTTTGGGTTTTGTCAGCAGGCAGCGGCATTTGTGTCATGATCTTATACCATGTAATTTACTTTGCAAAATACATGTATAGTGTGATACATTGGGCATTTATATAGGGGTTTTCTATATGCACTTGCTCTTTATTAACCATCAGTACCCCTTGCATTTATATACTGCTGTATACTTTATGCATGGTTGTATGTTACATCCCTTATATTTATTTATACTACTTAGCCCCTGCCTCTCTCGTTTTACATATGCTGACATAGGTATTTGTACTGTTGTTTCTGTTTTGTATTTTTATACTGTTTTTGTATTTCAATAAAATTCCTTTTGTATTTTTTTATTTTAAATGCTTTCTTTTTCTTTCTTGGATTGTGACTATAAAAATTGTAGATTCGCACTGAAGGCATCAAAACTATGAATTAACACATGTGGAATTATATACTTAACAAAAAAGTGTGAAACAACTGAAAATATGTCTTATATTCTAGGTTCTTCAAAGTAGCCACCTTTTGCTTTGATTACTGCTTTGCACACTCTTGGCATTCTCTTGATGAGCTTCAAGAGGTAGTCACCTGAAATGGTCTTCCAACAGTCTTGAAGGAGTTCCCAGAGATGCTTAGCACTTGTTGGTCCTTTTGCCTTCACTCTGCGGTCCAGCTCACCCCAAACCATCTCGATTGGGTTCAGGTCTGGTGACTGTGGAGGCCAGGTCATCTGGCGTAGCACCCCATCACTCTCCTCCTTGGTCAAATAGCCCTTACACAGTCTGGAGGTGTGTTTGGGGTCATTGTCCTGTTGAAACATAAATGTTGGTCCAACCAAACGCAAATCGGATGGAATAGCATGCCGCTGCAAGATGCTGTGGTAACCATGCTGGTTCAGTATTCCTTCAATTTTGAATAAATCCCCAACAGTGTCACCAGCAAAGCACCCCCACACCATCACACCTCCTCCTCCATGCTTCACGGTGGGAACCAGGCATGTAGAGTCCATTTGTTCACCTTTTCTGCGTCGCACAAAGACACGGTGGTTGGAACCAAAGATCTCAAATTTGGACTCATCAGACCAAAGCACAGATTTCCACAGGTCTAATGTCCATTCCTTGTGTTCTTTAGCCCAAACAAGTCTCTTCTGCTTGTTGCCTGTGCTTAGCAGTGGTTTCCTAGCAGCTATTTTACCATGAAGACCTGCTGCACACAGTCTCCTCTTAAAAGTTGTTGTAGAGACGTGTCTGCTGCTAGAACTCTGTGTGGCATTGACCTGGTCTCTAATCTGAGCTGCTGTTAACCTGCGATTTCTGAGGCTGGTGACTCGGATGAACTTATCCTCCGCAGCAGAGGTGACTCTTAGTCTTCCTTTCCTGGGGCGGTCCTCATGTGAGCCACACTTTTTTGTTAAGTATATAATTCCACATGTGTTAATTCATAGTTTTGATGCCTTCAGTGTGAATCTACAATTTTTATAGTCATGAAAATACAGAAAACGCTTGGAAGGAGAAGGTGTGTCCAAACTTTTGGTCTGTACTGTGTGTGTGTGTGTGTGTATGTATATATATAATATATATATATACACACACACGCATCTACCTACACTCATATACACACCTCAACACACACGTAAACGTTTACCTACACATATATACAGTGGGTAGGGAAAGTATTCAGACCCCTTTAAATTTTTTACTCTTTGTTTCATTGCAGCCATTTGCTAAAAGCAAAATTCATTTTATTTCTCATTAATGTACACTCAGCACCCCATTTTGAAATGTAGATATTTTTGCTAATTTATTAAAGAAAAACTGAAATATCACATGGTCATAAGTATTCAGACCCTTTGCTGTGACACTCATATTTAACTCACATGCTGTCCATTTCCTTCTGATCCTCCTTGAGATGGTTCTACTCCTTCCTTGGAGTCCAGCTGTGTTTAATTAAACTGCTTGGACTTGATTAGGAAAGGCGCACACCTGTCTATATAAGACCTCACCGTGCATGTCAGAGCAAATGTGAATCATGAGGTCAAAGGAACTGCTCAAGGAGCTCAGAGACAGACTTGTGGCAAGGCACAGATCTGGCCAAGGTTGCAAAAGAATTTCTGCAGCGCTCAAGGTTCCTAAGAGCACAGTGGCCTCCATAATCCTTAAATGGAAGAAGTTTGGGACGACCAGAACTCTTCCTAGACCTGGCCGTCCAGCTAAACTGAGCAATCGTGGGAGAAGAGCCTTGGTGAGAGAGGTAAAGAAGAACCCAAAGATCACTGTGGCTGAGCTCCAGAGATGCAGTAGGGAGATGGGAGAAAGTTCCACAAAGTCAACTATCACTGCAGCCCTCCACCAGTCGGGGCTTTATGGCAGAGTGGCCCGAAGGAAGCCTCTCCTCAGTGCAAGACATATGAAAGCCCGCATAGCGTTTGCCAAAAAAACACATGAAAGACTCCCAGACTATGAGAAAAAAGATTCTCTGGTCTGATGAGACGAAGATTGAACTTTTTGGCGTTAATTCTAAGCGGTATGTGTGGAGAAAACCAGGCACTGCTCATCACCTTCCCAATACAATCCCAACAGTGAAACATGGTGGTGGCAGCATCATGCTATGGGGGACAGGACGACTGGTTGCAATTGAAGGAAAGATGAATGCGGCCAAGTACAGAGATATCCTGGAAGAAAGCCTCTTCCAGAATGCTCTGGACTTCAGAATTGGCCGAAGGTTCACCTTCCAACAAGACAATGACCCTAAGCATGTCTGATGAAGGGAGATAGACTTCCGAAAGCTTACTTATCAAATATACTCAGCCTCTAAAAAGTATCGCCTGATTTCTTCACTCTTCCAATGACCCTAAGCACACAGCTAAAATAACAAAGGAGCTTCGGAACAACTCTGTGACCATTCTTGACTGGCCCAGCCAGAGCCCTGACCTCAACCCAATTGAGCATCTCTGGAGAGACCTGAAAATGGCTCCACCAACGTTCACCATCCAACCTGACGGAACTGGAGAGGATCTGCAAGGAAGAATGGCAGAGGATCCCCAAATCCAGATGTGAAAAACTTGTTGCATCATTCCCAAGAAGACTCCTGGCTGTACTAGCTCAAAAGGAAGGGGCTTCTACTCAATACTGAGCAAAGGGTCTGAATACTTATGACCATGTGATATTTCAGTTTTTCCTTTTTAATAAATTTGCAAAAATATCTACATTTCTTTTTTGTCAAGATGGGGTGCTGAGTGTACATTAATGAGAAATAAAATGAACTTTTTTTTCTTTTAGCAAATGGCTACAATGAAACAGAGTGAAAAATTTAAAGGGGTCTGAATACTTTCCGTACCCACTGTGTGTATATATATATATATATATATATATATACACACACCCTGTATATGTATCATACGCCGCATATTGCACTGATCTTTACTGCAGAAAGTTCTGGACACAATCTGTTATCCTGTGCCAGGAAAAGCAGTGAAGGGGAGCCATTAGTACATGAGCAGAGGAAAGTGATGGAGTAAAAGAGAGAGTTAGTAGAAAAAGTAGAAGAAGCAGAAAAAGCAGTGCACAGTTAACCAGGACATTTCATGTCCTCAGAGATGTGTGGTATTACATACCGCTAGAAAGCCGATAGTGCACTGAATTCAGCGCACTTTCAACTTTCCTGGTAACCACCCCAGTGCCGGAGATATCAGTGTCGTTAGTTCGACAACAATATCCCTCCACTGTAAGAATCGGGCTTACGGCCTAGTGTCATTGCTGGGCTATGCAGGAACAACCCCCCTAACAGTATTCTTCCATAGCCTTGTACTGTCAGTGGGGGCGTTTCTCACAGGCCAGCGATAAAGCTAGACTGTAAGGCCTGCCTTTCTGACAGAGGAGAGATATCAGAACCAATATCTCCAGCATCGGGACACATACCAGGAAAGCTGACAGTGCGCTGAATGCACTGCACGGCTTTCTAGTAGTATGTAACATCTCTGAAAACATGAAAGGTCTATAAGGCAGAAGAAAGGACCGCAGCTGGGGTCGAGGGCTAAGCAGGAGACATAAGACAACTCTGACCTATTTCAGCTGAGGGAAGGGTACAGACTTTTCCATTGAAGATTATACACATAGCAGAGTCCAGCACACACGCGACTGTAGAGGATGCAGGCTGGTAAACAGTGCAGTTACCTGGGAAATCTTATCTGCTCTCATGGAAAGGAGGCAGATTGCCGCACAGTCTCAATGAAGTATTCTACAAATAATCACTGAATCTTTGCTAGGCTTGCATGCAGGGGTACTGTGGAGTTCAGTACTGTGCCATAGATGCAAGCCTCTTCTGCTCTGCCGGACTGTTATATGTAGCGTCAACTGTATAGAGGCTGGTCACGGTCGCACCCTCTGCAACCACGATTGTTATGCTGCTATCTGGCATGAACAAGTTGCTCCTATATACAGTGCCTTGCGAAAGTATTCGGCCCCCTTGAACTTTTCAACCTTTTGCCACATATCAGGTTTCAAATATAAGGATATAAAATTTTAATTTTTTTGGTGAAGAATCAATAACAAGTAGGACGCAATTGTGAAGCGGAATGAAATTTATTGGTTATTTTAAACTTTTGTAAAAAAATAAAAAACTGAAAAGTGGGGCATGCAATATTATTCGGCCCCTTTACTTTCAGTGCAGCAAACTCACTCCAGAAGTTCAGTGAGGATCTCCTGAATGATCCAATGTTGTCCTAAATGACTGATGATGATAAATATAATCCACCTGTGTGTAATCAAGTCTTCGTATAAATGCACCTGCTCTGTGATAGTCTCAGGGTTCTGTTTAAAGCGCAGAGAGCATCTTGAAGACCAAGGAACACACCAGGCAGGTCCATGTTGTGGAGAAGTTTAAAGCCGGATTTGGATACAAAAAGATTTCCCAAACTTTAAACATCCCAAGGAGCACTGTGCAAGTGATCATATTGAAATGGAAGGAGTATCAGACCACTGCAAATCTACCAAGACCCGGCTGTCCCTCTAAACTTTAATCTCAAACAAGGAGAAGACTGATCAGAGATGCAGCCAAGAGGCCCATGATCACTCTGGATGAACTGCAGAGATCTGCAGCTGAGGTGGGAGAGTCTGTCCATAGGACAACAATCAGTCGTACACTGCACAAATCTGGCCTTTATGGAAGAGTGGCAAGAAGAAAACTATTTCTCAAAGATATCCATAAAAAGTCTTGTTTAAAGTTTGCCACAAGCCACCTGGGAGACACACCAAACATGTGGAAGAAGGTGCTCTGGTCAGATGAAACCAAAATCGAACTTTTTGGCCACAATGCAAAACGATATGTTTGGCGTAAAAGCAACACAGCTCACCACCCTGAACACACCATCCCCACTGTCACACATGGTGGTGGCGGCATCATGGTTTGGGCCTGCTTTTCTTCAGCAGGGACAGGGAAGATGGTTAAAATTGATGGGAAGATGGATGGAGCCATATACAGGACCATTCTGGAAGAAAACCTGTTGGAGTCTGCAAAAGACCTGAGACTGGGATGGAGATTTATCTTCCAACAAGACAATGATCCCAAACATAAAGCAAAATCTACAATGGAATGGTTCACAAATAAATGTATCCAGGTGTTAGAATGGCCAAGTCAAAGTCCAGACCTGAATTCAATCGAGAATCTGTGGAAAGAGCTGAAAACTGCTGTTCACAAACGCTCTCCATCCAACCTCACTGAGCTCCAGCTGTTTTCCAAGAAAGAATGGGCAAGAATTTCAGTCTCTCGATGTGCAAAACTGATAGAGACATACCCCAAGCGACTTGCAGCTGTAATCGCAGCAAAAGGTGGTGCTACAAAGTATTAACTTAAGGGGGCCGAATAATATTGCACGCCCCACTTTTCAGTTTTTTATTTTTTTACAAAAGTTTAAAATATCCAATAAATTTCGATCCACTTCACAATTTTGTCCCACTTGTTGATTCTTCACCAAAAAATTAAAATTTTATATCCTTATGTTTGAAGCATGAAACGGGGCAAAAGGTTGAAAAGTTCAAGGGGGCCGAATACTTTCGCAAGGTACTGTACAAGTATTATACTGCATAATATAGCAACAATATTATTTTCCTCAGATTTGCCTGTGAAAGCAATTAGGATTAATAGAAGTCTTTCTTCTCTTAAATCTCCTTTTCTTATGTGTTTCCCTATATAACATATTGGTATATAAATATACAGTACAGACCAAAAGTTTGGACACACCTTCTTATTCCAAGAGTCTTCTGTATTTTCATGACTATAAAAATTGTAGATTCACAAAACTATGAATTAACACATGTGGAATTATATACTTAACAAAAAAGTGTGAAACAACTGAAAATATGTCTTATATTCTAGGTTCTTCAAAGTAGCCACCTTTTGCTTTGATTACTGCTTTGCACACTCTTGGCATTCTCTTGATGAGCTTCAAGAGGTAGTCACCTGAAATGGTTTTCACTTCACAGGTGTGCCCTGTCAGGTTTAATAAGTGGGATTTCTTGAATTTTATAAATGGGGTTGGGACCATCAGTTGTGGTGTTCAGAAGTCAGGTGGATACACAGCTGATAGTCCTACTGAATGGAGTGTTAGAATTTGTATTATGGCAAGAAAAAAGCAGCTAAGTAAAGAAAAACGAGTGGCCATCATTACTTTAAGAAATGAAGGTCAGTCAGTCCGAAAAATTGGGAAAACTTTGAAAGTGTCCCCAAGTGCAGTGGCCAAAACCATCCAGCGCTACAAAGAAACTGGCTCACATGAGGACCGCCCCAGGAAAGGAAGACCAAGAGTCACCTCTGCTGCGGAGGATAGGTTCATCCGAGTCACCAGCCTCAGAAATCGCAGGTTAACAGCAGCTCAGATTAGAGACCAGGTCAATGCTACACAGAGTTCTAGCAGCAGACACATCCCTACAACAACTGTTAAGAGGAGACTGTGTGCAGCAGGCCTTCATGGTAAAATAGCTGCTAGGAAACCACTGCTAAGGACAGGCAACAAGCAGAAGAGACTTGTTTGGGCTAAAGAACACAAGGAATGGACATTAGACCTGTGGAAATCTGTGCTTTGGTCTGATGAGTCCAAATTTGAGATCTTTGGTTCCAACCACCATGTCTTTGTGCGACGCAGAAAAGGTGAACAAATGGACTCTACATGCCTGGTTCCCGCCTTGAAGCATGGAGGAGGAGGTGTGATGGTGTGGGGGTGCTTTGCTGGTGACACTGTTGGGGATTTATTCAAAATTGAAGGAATACTGAACCAGCATGGTTACCACAGCATCTTGCAGCGGCATGCTATTCCATCCGGTTTGCATTTAGTTGGACTACCATTTATTTTTCAACAGGACAATGACCCCAAACACACCTCCAGACTGTGTAAGGGCTATTTGACCAAGAAGGAGAGTGATGGGTTGCTACGCCAGATGACCTGTCCTCCACAGTCACCAGACCTGATCCTAATCGAGATGGTTTGGGGTGAGCTGGACCGCAGAGTGAAGGCAAAAGGGCCAACAAGTGCTAAGCATCTCTGGGAACTCCTTCAAGACTGTTGGAAGACCATTTCAGGTGACTACCTCTTGAAGCTCATGAAGAGAATGCCAAGAGTGTGCAAAGCAGTAATCAAAGCAAAAGGTGGCTACTTTGAAGAACCTAGAATATAAGACATATTTTCAGTTGTTTGACACTTTTTTGTTAAGTATATAATTCCACATGTGTTAATTCATAGTTTTGATGCCTTCAGTGTGAATCTACAATTTTTATAGTCATGAAAATACAGAAAACTCTTGGAATGAGAAGGTGTGTCCAAACTTTTGGTCTGTGCTGTATATATTTCTATAGATGCCAGTACATTGTATGCAGCTATGCACTTTTTATTAAGGCCACACCCCTTGAAAAAGGCCCTCCCACTTTTGATGTGGGCTGCCATTTGCAAATCACCCTGTGAAGGGTTGGCCTAGATTGACGTCTCTGCTGTAGTCAAGTAATATACTCCATAATGTAGCACCAATATTGTTTTCCTCATACATTTGCTGATGAAAGCATTCCCTCTGTGTGTGTTTATGGGCACATAGCTTTTATGGGCACAGTGTTTAGAATGCATGTACACAGATATGACCACTGATGGGCAGCAGGAAAAATCTGTAAAACTTGCAAGCATATTTAGTTTGGTTTCACACAAAGCCAGCATTTTATATGGTCAATAAGTTTTTTGCCAACTTTAATTAATACAGGAGTGAAAATGATCCTTTATCCTTTTTTTCAGGTACTTTAATTCCTCTTCAACTGACTTTCACTCTGAAATCTCTGTAGAAGGTCACGTTGCAGCTTAGATTAGAAGTCTTTGGAGGAGAGAAGTGAGAAGGGAACTAGTAAAAGAGAAGAGAAAGGCACGAGAGTCTGCAAGCAGCTAAATAGGAAGTTTCTGTATCATCCAAGTGCTTAAGTCAAAGCAGTCCAGGTCAGTACTTTTTAGTAATGTCTTAAATAATCCCACTACAGCTTTGGTGGCTTGCAATGGAATGGGAAATATAAAGGAAGCACTTATGCTGCTCCGTTCAGCAGCAAAAGTCAGCTTTTCCAAAATGTGTGGCCTGAGGCTAAGAGCACGCGTTGCTGGAAGGCAGAATTTTTGATTGATGCAGAAACGCATCAGAAAAACGCTGCATTTACAGTACCATCCAAGTGAATGAGATTTTGTGAAATATCATCCACACATTGTGTAAAAAAAGGGTTTTTTGGTTTTGCTTTTGCTCCCGTAGACTTAAATGGGGTTAGAAAATGAAAAATGAAATGGGCAGCAGAAAATTATCTTTGCTGCAGTTGACAAAGGACATTGGTTCATTTTTCTTCCCCTCTGAAAATTGACTTTCTTTAACTGTGTTTCATTATGTGTGATCTTAGGCTTCTGCACATCACACTTGCAGATATGTAAGCTCACCAGGAGTCTCCTGGTTTTCAGTTTTTTTTCACCGGGCTGCAGTCTCTTTAATGCGAAAATGTTTGCTTCAATTTAAGGCTTACCTGGTGGGGTGTAAGGAAGGGATTGAAAGCTCAACACAATGCATGCAAACATATGAAGCTGTCACCCTACAGGTTGACCCACAGGAACTCTTAGGGTTAAAGAAAGTATTTTTTTTTCTTAAATCTTTTTTTCATATGTGTTTCCCTAGATAAGGTATTGGTATATAAACTTATATTTCTCGCCTATTTCACTGGGGGACACAACACCATGGGTATAGACCCGGCCACTAGGAGACTGACAGTAGGAGAATGAAAAGCTTTTGGCTCCGCCTTATAGTCTATACCCTCTCACAGACAGAGTGCTAAGCCAGTTCAAACCTAGTGTCCGTAGGAGGCAGACACGACCTGACTCAGGTCTTTATGTCTTGCATCGTTTTTTTTTTTTTTTTTTCTTTCAGGTGCAGGGGGTCTTAAACGTGTATGCCACACTAGTTGTACCCCTCTGTGGGCGCAGCGCTCTGCAAAGGAGCACCTCGCTGGTCACCCAGTCCCCGCTCCCTACCCACCACATTGGCGGCCAGATTTTACACTGACCCCACTCTCACATGTGAGGTCTAACCGAGGGAGTGACCCTGCGGCGCCTGGTGACTCCAGACAGGTGAGTATTAGAAGAGAAGATGGGTGAGCCGCCCCCCCCCCCCAATCTCCTCTCCTCGGCTCTTCTCAGGGTTAAACTGGCCAAATGGATCAGCTCACAGTGGAACTGAAGGGGTTATTTTCTCCATGGGGTCTCCCTATGCAGATGAGCCCCTCTCTATGGCGCTCCTGGGCCCTTTATTCCCTGCTCCCTGAGCGACTACCTGTGGGGGGTCATCCGTTTTTCGGGGGGGGTCTCCATGAACCCCACTTTTCTGGCCCCCGATACCTTCCACGACCCCTGCGGGCGCCTCTGGAGCCGGCGGTTTTCTTCCCGCTGCCGGCCGTGGCTTTTACTTTAGTCCCAGGCTTCTCTGGGGACTAGGCCGTACTTAGGCTCGGTTCTCCCCCCCCATGCTCTCCTAGCCTCCGGGCTCCTCCTATCTCTTTCCATTGGCTAGGGGGCTGTCCTGGACTGTCTGCCAGTCCTCCCTCTAGCACCTAAGCGTGGGAACTCCAGGGGGAGGGCACTTGTTTTCCTCAGAAAGTGTGTTTCTTTTTTAACTTCCTGTATTCCGGTTGTTTCCTGTACTGGGACCTCTTCTCTCAGTCTGTGAGTCACAGCACCTGGGGATCCCTCTCTGTGCAGCCTGTCTGCAGCAGTCTGCTAGCGGGCATCTTTCTCAGCGGTCTGGCAGGCTACCCTCCTGGGTTCCCCGTTTTTGCCCTGGACCCTCGCTGCCATGTCCTCCCGTGAAGAGTGATCTTGCCCCTTGGCCCCCTCTGGTCCTGCCAAGTTTTATACGTGTGCCCGCTGTAACAAAAAGTTAACTTGAGGACAGCCTGAGCCCATCTGCTGTCTCTGCCTTCCGTCTCAGCTAGTCCAGGAGCTTCCTGGCCCCTCTCCACTTAATCGTTCCCCGGATTGGGTGCCTACTCTCACCCAGGCCATTGGTAACCTTGCCAGACTTAACCAGTCTGTGGTGGAGGCTTTGGAACGCTGCCTTCCCAGATCGCCATTCAGTCGGCTGCTTCTAGGGAACCTTCTAGGTTCCCTCATTGTTCCCATTCCAGATCCAGGAGCCGTCCCCGCAAGAGGACCAGGAAGTCTTCCTACAAGTCACGGTCCTCCTCCCCTACCACTGGGCACTCCCCAGGCAGGGCCTCAACCCGTGGATCCACTCTGACAGGCGGAACTCTGTCTCCTCCGCTCGCTCTTTTTCTCCTGGGGACGCCTCTGACTCCGACTCAGAGCATCAGCAAGGCACATCTTTATCCACTGTTATGCGGGAGCTCATTCGTGCGGTGAGAGATACCCTACAGATCTCAGAGGACCCGGATCCTGCCTCTCAAGAGGACATCTCCTTCCGCCACAGTCATCGCCCTCCTCTGGTCTTTCCCAACCATGGGGTGTTTGACCACATCTTGAAGGAACAATGGCTCCACCCGGACCGTTCTCTTTCTTCTACTAGGAAGACGGACGTTCTCTTTCCCTTCCCAGACCAGTATATCTTCAAGTGGTCAGAGCCTCCCACGGTGTACCCCGTGAACGCTAGGCTCTCCAGGGCTACTATTTTGACTCTGGCGGACTCCGCCTCTCTCAGTGATTCCTCGGACAAGAGGGTGGACTCTCTCGCCAAAGCGGCCTTCACAGCGGCTGGCTCTTCTCTGTGGCCTCCTTCGCTGCCTCTTGGGTCAGCAAGGCCTGCATATCCTATGCCAAAAAACTCCAGGCAGGCCTCTCTGATGAAACTTCCCTCAAAGACAACCAGCTGCTTGTAGCTCAAATCCTGAACGCTCGCAAGTACCTGTGCGATGCCTCCCTGGAAGCAGCTCGCTGCTCTGCCAAGGCGGCCACCAACGCTGTGGCTATCAGCCATACAGTTTGGATTCGTTAGTGAATCGCTGAGGCCGCCTCCAAGAAGGCGGTTGTGGCCCTTACTTTTTCCCAGGATGAACAGGGCCGGCTTTTTGGAAAGGGTCTTGAGAAGCTTCAGGGGGTAAAAGTTCTCTCCTCGCCCAGAGGCGATCTCAGCGCCAGCCATTTTCAGTGCTTTTGCTCCTTTCATGGCTCCAGTTCTTGCTCCGGAGGACTGTCTCCTCGGGACCCCCACTCCAAGAAGCCCTCTTTGAAGCCCAGACCTGCCTGGCAGTCCCGCTCCAAGGCCTCCAGGCCTTCTGTTTCCAAGCCCACCTTGGGATGAAGGTCTTCCCCCACTTGGGGGCCCTCGGGTGGGGGGACGTCTGCTCTCCTTCCGGGAGACCTGGCTTGCCAGCATCAACGACGCCTGGATCCGAGAGGTGGTGTCAAACGGCTACTCCATAGAGTTCTCTTCCCTTCCAGATGGAAGATTTTTTCAGTCCACTTTGCCTTCTTCCCTAGCTCGAGCGACTGCATTCCTTCTGGCTGTCTTCACTCTCCAGCGGCAGGAAGTCATTGTCGCCGTGCCCGCTTCAGAGCATTTCCAGAGTTACTACTCCAACCTGTTCACCGTCTCCAAGAAGGATGGCTCTCTTCATCCTATCCTGGATCTGAAGGGGCTCAACAGGTTCGTCCGTGTCCACAGGTTCCGCATGGAGTCCCTGAGGTCTGTGGTGGCTTACCTGGAGCCGGACGAATTTCATCATCCATAGACATACGCAACGCTTACCTCCACATTCCCATTGTGCTGGACCATCATCATCTTCGTTTTGCGGTGGGTTCGCATCATTTCCAGTTTGTCGCTCTTCCCTTTGGGCTGGCCTCCACCCCCCGGGTCTTCGCCAAGGTGATGGCGTCTCTCATGGCCATCCTCCGCTCCAGAGAAGTTGCCGTGATTCTCTATTTGGACGACCTCCTGGTCAAAGCTCCCTCCAGGAGGGAAAACCTTTCCAGCTTACGGATCACCTAGGACCTTGCCGGTTTGGCTGGCTCATCAATGAGGAAAAGTCCTGTCTCGTACTTTCTCAGCGCATGGAATTCCTGGGCATGATCCTCGACATGCTCCAGGGCAAGGTTCTCCTTCCAGAGTCCAAAATTCTGACCCTTCGGTCCAGAGTCTCCCGCCTTCGGAGGACCTCAACTTGTTCACTTCGGTTCTACATGCGGGTCCTGGGCATAATGGTCTCAACCTTCGAGGCCATCCCCTTTGCCCAGTTTCAATCGCGCCCTCTACAGTTGGCGATTCTGCCACGCTGGGACAGGTCTCCGTCCAACTTTGGCCTCCTGATTCTCCTGCCTCTTCGAGTCCGTTGAGAGCTTCTTTGGTGGCTCTCCTCCCTGGGAAGTCCTACCTTTCCCTCCGTTGGCAGGTGATCTCCACTGATGCAAGCCTATCAGACGGGGGGACGGTCTTCGGTGTCTTGACCGTTTAGGGCCTGTGGTCCAGGACAGAGTCGTCCCTCCAGATCAACTTGCTGGAACTGAGGGCCATCTTCTTCGCCCTGTCTCATTGGAACCCTCTCCTCCAGGGGCGTCCGGTCAGGGTCCAGACCGACAACTCCACGGCAGTCCCCTACCTGAACCATCAAGGGGGCACCAGGAGCTGTGCGGCCATTCTGGAAGCCTACCGCTCTCTCCTGTGGTCGGAGCATCATGTTGTGGCTCTCTCAGCGGTCCACATTCCCGGCGTGGACATTTGGGGGGGCAGACTACCTAAACCGAGAAAAACTCAACCCAGGCGAGTGGTCTCTTCATCAGGAAATATTCTTCCAGTTGTGTTCCCGGTGGTGCATGCCCAATGTCGACCTCTTCGCCTCCCTCTTGAACCACAAGCTACCCCTGTACGTGGCCAGGTCCCTGGACCTCAAGCCGTTGCAGCCAACGCTCTCGTGATTCCCTGGTCGGACTTCTGTGCCTGTTCCCTCCTCTTCCTCTCCTCCCTCGGGTTCTCAAGAAGCTCAAGACCGAGAGGGTTCCCGCCATCTTGGTTGCTCCGTATTGGCCCCACAGGGCCTGGTACGTGGATCTTGTGTTCCTGCTGGCGGATGCTTCTTGGCCTCTTCCCTGCAGGCAGACCTCCTGTCTCAAGGGCTGCTGCTCCACCCTACCTTACATCAGCTGCGTTTAACGGCATGGCTGTTGAAGCCAAGGTTCTGAGGCGTCATGGATTTTCAGAGCATGTTATCCAGACCATGCTTAAGACTCGGAAACCCCATTCGGCGAAGATCTACCACCGCACGTGGAGGGCCTACGTCTGCTGGTGTGAGAGTACTGATTGTCATCTGCTCTTCTTCTCACTTCCCAGGATCCTGGCTTTTATCCAGTCCAGTCTTTCTTCTCTTAAGAGACAGGTTTCTGCTCTCTCTATCCTTTTTCAGAAGACCCTGGCCTTCTGCCCTCAGGTGAAGACCTTCCTGCAGGGTGTGGCACACTGCACCCCTCCTTATCGTCCACCCGTGGGATCTTAATCTCATCCTTGAGGTGCTTCTGGGTTCCCCCTTCGAGCTTTTGCGGGATATTCTGCTTCGCCTTCTGTCCTGGAAGGTCGCCTTTTTGGTGGCCATTACTTCGATTCGCAGGGTCTCCGAGCTCGCTGCCCTGTCTCGGCAATCTCCCTTTCTGGTTCTCCATAGGGACAAGGTTGTCCTTCGTCCACCTCCGTCCTTTTTGCCGAAGGTGGTTTCCTCTTTCCATATCAATGAGGACATTGTCTTGCCGTCCTTCTGTCCGGACCTTAAGCATCCTCGTGAGCGTTCCCTTTACTGTCTGGATTTTATCAGGGCGATTCAGGTCTACTTTTCTCTCACTGACCCTTTCCGTCGTTCGGACGCCTTGTTTGTCCTCCCCGAGGGCCCTCGCAAGGGCCTGCCTGCTTCCAAGGCTTCCATCTCCAACTGGTTTCGGTCTGCGATCAAGGAGGACTATCGGCTTAAGGGTACGGACCTGCCCTTCCGTGTGATACCTCACTCCACTAGGGCCTTTGGAGCCTCCTGGGCTGTTCGACATCAGGCTTCTGCCGCCCAGGTCTGCAAGGCTGCCACCTGGGCTTCCACCCACACTTCCAGATTCATTTTTTGGCCTCTGCTAATGTCAGCAACCTAGTGCGCTAGGTTGTTCGCATGGCTGTTTATTTCCCGCCCTCAGGGACTGCTTTGGGACATCCCATGGTGATGTGTCCCCTAGTGAAATAGGCAAGAAAATGGGATTTTTTTGTACTCAATGTAAAAATCCTTTTCTCGTTGTATTCACTGGGGGACACAGATCCCACCCTTTGTTTTTTTTGTTGTTTCTGCCCGAGCTGTTTTGGTTGTTTTTTGGGTTCAGGACGTGTTGGTGGTCGTCGGTTCCATGTTCTTATTTTCTTTTGTGTCTCTCTCCTACTGCTGAGGTACAAACTGGCTTAGCACTCTGTCTGTGAGGGGGTATAGGCTATAAGGCGGAGCCGACAGCTTTTCATTCTCCTAGCGTCAGCCTTCTAGTTGCCGGGTCTATACCCATGATGCTGTGTCCACCAGTGAATACGAGAAAAGGATTTTATAGTGAGTACAAAGCTCCTATTATTTCTATACATGCCAGTACATTGTATGCAGCTATCCACTTTTATAAAGGTCACACCCCTTGAAAAAGCTCCTTCCTCTTTTGATGCAAGCTACCTTTTGCAAATTTCCAGGTTCTTTTCCTCCTCTTTAACTGACTTTCATTCTGAAATCTCTCCTAAAGGTCACGTTGCAGCTCAGATTACAAGTCTTTGGAGGGGAGAAGTGAAAAGGGAAGTAGTAAAAGAGGAGAGAAAGGCACAAGAGACTGCAAGCAGCTAAATAGTAAGTTTCTGTCTCATTTAAGGGCTTGAGTCAAATCAGTCCAAGTCAGTACTTTTTAGTAATGTCTTAAATAATCCCACTACAGCTTTGGTGGCTTGCAATGGAATGGGAAACATAAAGGAAGCACTTATACTGCTCCCTTCAGCAGCAAAAGTCATCTTTTTTTAAATGTGTGGCCTGAGGCTAAGGTCACGCGTTGCTGGAAGACAG